>SJYT01002523.1:585506-707628 GCA_006410635.1 Cephalophus harveyi | reverse complement strand
AAAAAAAAAAAAGACTTAAGTTTCTGAAGTCAATAGGGAAAGCAAGGATGAGGGGCTGAGCAGACAAGTACAGCTGCCTACCACATCTTAGCACGGGATTAAATATGGTGTTCGTTGTTTCTTGTACTTTTCTGTTTTATCTAGAATGTGTATTATGAGCATATGTATTGTTTTATAACTTTACAAAATTAAGTTCTTTCAGTGGCTGCCCCTCCTCTGGATTCTTCTTCTCTTGTTCTCTTTTTTCCCTGCCCTCAAAACAGATTCGGCATATTGTGTTGGTGGATGAATGGGGTCAATGTCTCCTACCCAGTCTCAGAATTCCTCCCAAAAAGCTGAAAATGCTCTTTGTAAATATTCCCATAGTGAAGAGATTAGGAAAATTATTTAAAGGTCATGATTAAAAGTTGTTTTATATGATTAACTAAATGTTTTATTTTCTTTGTTTTAGAATCAGAACAGAAAGAAACAGTGTGTTGTAGACACAGACCTAGGTTTAAATCTTGGCTCTGACACAGGGAAATAAGTTTGAACATTTCTTAATCTTCTTTACCTCAAGTTCATCACTTTTAAAATGGGGTAAATAGTAAAAATCTCAAAGGATTTTCATGTTAGTTTCATATTCAAACTGAAGGCAAAATGGGCAATGATATAATTTCAGGCACAATGTCTAAGATGTGGAGCAAATAGGCGATGAAACCATGAGATCTCCCAGCAGCGGCCAGAGAAGAAGGCATGCAGGCATTCCTGAATTACCTAAGGTACTTGTAACTCAGCTGTGAAATATCAAGGCCTGGAAGCTGGCGGGAGGTATTCCATGGGAGGTCTGTGAACTGACGGGAGAAAAGGACTTCAAAAAAGGAAACTTGCTTGCTTGCTGGAAAGAACCACAGACATAGAGGAAGGAGAAATGAATCAGCTGCCCTTGATGACTAGCAAAATGATAACCAGGAAAGAAATAGGTTAAAATTCCTCCATCCATATCATGGGAAAGGGGCATCTTTTCACTCTCAACTCACCAACAGCCAGGGCTAAGTAAATGCAAGGCATCATAACGTCCTTGAGCACACAGCGACAACATCATCTCATGAGGGAGGTGACATGAGGCTCAGTGATGGTGGGTTGGCTTGACCCAAGTCACAGAGTCAGTAAGTCACAAAACTGAAGTCAAACCCCAGCTTCTAGCATCAGATCACTCTTCTTTCCACAACTCAGGTAATTCTAGTAACGTGGATTCTCCAGAGTTCCTTCCTGAATCCTCATGAGAAAGTAGGTTTCTTCCTAAACCTGCAGTCCTTGGTCACAAAAAGCCCCTTTCCTTAAGGTGATCATAGCTTCCTGGAAGAATGGCCTCGTCTCTGCCTTTTCGAGAACTCAGCATTTCAAATTTTTCTGTGTGCCAGTGATTGTTGAGGTCAGAAGGGTGGAATGGGGGAATGAATGATGAGGGGAACAATTCAAAGAAAAATTAGCAAACTAGTTTTTAACATGTGGAGAACAAAAAGCAAAGTAAAAAGCAAATGACAAACAGGGGGAAATATTGCAATCCAAATAAAGTTAACATCTCAGGTATATTTAAAATTTCTATAAATAGAGAAAGAAAACCTAACAATCCTATAGAAAAAAGGACAAGAGACACAGGAGTTCATTTTCACCCTAAAGATTGGCATATTTTTTAAAATAATAATATCAAATGTTGGAGGGATCATGTACGTGCTACTGGTAAATGTATACTTTGGCAATTTGACAACACCTAGTAATGTTAAAAAAAAAAACACTCAAACCTTGTCAGCCATTAATCCCACTTTTCTTAGGTATGTACTTCAAAGAAATACTCACACACATAGATAAGAAGAAATTAGCAAACATGCTAATGATTTGTGAGAGCAAAATTAGTAAACATATAAATAGATAAAGAGAAAAGCAGCTAAGTGTTCATGAGGAAAGAAAGAGACAAATTATGTTATATTCAAAGAATGAAAAATTCAACACCTAAAATGAAATAACTTGATTTGTAAGTATGTTGAATTTTAAAAGCAAATTTCAGAAAGATAAGCACTGTGTAATGTACCACTAATGCATCTTAATATCAGGTATTATCTGCTGATACACACTCATGTAATAAATGTATGAAACTGTAGAAGTGAAGCATATTCCCCAAGATACTAGTTTTCTCTGAGGGTAGGGGGCGGGGAGGAGGCATCAACAATATCTGTCACATTTTATGTAATAATTATAAAAATAAAAATATGAAACACAAAGTTAAAATATTAAATTTTATTTCTAATTAATGGATGGCAGTAATTGTTATGTTACTTTTATAATTAACTCATTTATATTAAACATGCTAAGTGCCAATGAATTTAGTTGTTACACTCTTGTTGCAAGTGTAAGAAACTGTAGTCAACCAGATTAGATAAAAATGGAATATTTTGACTCACAGACTCCCAGGACAGTTTGAAAGACTGAGCCTTGGGAAGGACAAATTTGCAGGAGATTTTAGAAGCAAACTTGAACCAAGAAACAGAAGCGCCCCCAGGATTCTCTCACCCACTCTGGCCTCTCTCTTCACATACCACCACCACGATCACTGCAACTGCGCCTCGCATGGCGGCTGCCGCTGCCAGCAGCAGTGAGCATTTATGTAGTTCCTGCTGAGTGCACGCCAGTGACCCAAGCACTTCACATTTACTAACTGACTCAATCCTCCGCACAGTACCTTTCTACGGGTGAAGAAGCCGAGGCACAGAAAGGTGAAATGGCTTGCCTGTGTCACGCAGCTGGTAAAGAGTACAGTAAGGAACTGAACCTAGACTAGGCAGGGATNGAGGAAGGCCAGATGAGAACCTGGGTTGAATGTCTGACTCATCTGATGGCACATTCATCTTTCAGACAGAGGGAGCAAGTTCATTTCAAATACTTAACAGAAGTGCAGGATCGGACCTAATTCCCAAACTAAGTTTCAGAGCAATCACTCTGATGTTGTGCGGAGGGCCAATGAAAGTGAAGGGAGATGGGATTCAGAAGGTGATGTGGTCATGGAGGTGATGGGAGCCTGAACTTGGAGACTGCAGGTGAGGATGGGGAGAAGTGAATCAACTGGAGAGACATCTAGGAGGCTGAATTTGTAGGGCTCGGGGGTCATTCGGATGTATGGAGAGAGGAAGAGGAACGTGTCAACAGTTACATGGGGGAAACAAGAGTAGCAAGGGGAGGAATGAAGACTATCACACCTGAGCTGCTCGGTCCTCTCTGAAGGAAACCTTCCTGGCAGTGTCCAGCACGAAACAAATAAGTGCTCTGTGAATTTCTGTTGAATGAATAAGGAAATAATATCCAATCATTTTAATAATAATAGCTAATATTTAGAAAGGACTTTACCTTAGGTTGTTACTGTGCACACTGGCTTATATTCAGCACTTCCTTCTGATTTTTATTAGGTAAATTCTCTAATACCACACAGCTAATGAGAGATGAAACCAGGACGCGACCCATCATTCCATTTATTTCAGTCCCACACTAAGCCCATTGCTATATCATGTTTTGTCTCAAATATTTATTCAGTCCGTCAGTCAGTTCAGTCGCTCAGTTGTGTCTGACTCTTTGTGACCCCATGGACTGCATGCAGGCTTCCCTGTCCATCACCAACTCCTAGAGCTTACTCAAACTCATGTCCATCGAGTCAGTGACAACCATCTCATCCTCTGTCGTCCCTTTCTCCTCCTGCCTTCAGTCTTTCCCAGCATCAGGGTCTTTTCNGTCTGACTCTTTGTGACCCCATGGACTGCATGCAGGCTTCCCTGTCCATCACCAACTCCTAGAGCTTACTCAAACTCATGTCCATCGAGTCAGTGACAACCATCTCATCCTCTGTCGTCCCTTTCTCCTCCTGCCTTCAGTCTTTCCCAGCATCAGGGTCTTTTCCAATGAGTCAGTTCTGCACATCAGGTGGACAAAGTATTGTAATTTCAGCTTCAATATCAGTCCTTCCAATGAATATTCAGGACTGATTTCCTTTAGGAGGGACTGGTTGGATCTCCTTGCTGTCCAAAGAACTCTCAAGAGTCTTTTCCAACACCACAATTCAAAAGCATCAATTCTTTGGCTCTCAGCTTTACAGGCCAACTCTCACATACATACATGACCACTGGAAAATCCATAGCTTTGACTAGGCAGAACTTTGTTGGCAACGTGATGTCTCTGCTTTTTAATATGCTGTCTAGGTTGGTCATAGCTTTTCTTCCAAGGAGCAAGTGTCTTTTAATTTCATGGCTGCAGTCACCATTTGCAGTAATTTTGGAGCCCAACAAAATAAAGTCTCTCACTGTTTCCATTGTTTCCCCATCTATTTGCCATGAAGTGATGGGACCGGATGCCATGATCTTAGTTTTCTGAATGTTGAGTTTTAAGCCAACTTTTTCACTCTCCTCTTTCATTTTTATTCAACAGACATTTATTAAGCTCTTCTTATGTGCCAAGTATATACTAGATATTGGGGATATCCATTTGCAGTAATTTTGGAGCCCAACAAAATAAAGTCTCTCACTGTTTCCATTGTTTCCCCATCTATTTGCCATGAAGTGATGGGACCGGATGCCATGATCTTAGTTTTCTGAATGTTGAGTTTTAAGCCAACTTTTTCACTCTCCTCTTTCATTTTTATTCAACAGACATTTATTAAGCTCTTCTTATGTGCCAAGTATATACTAGATATTGGGGATATAACTGGTTAACTACATTGACCCGACCTCCTTCATGAATCTTAAAGTGGAAGAAACAAAATAAATAGGCAAAGAAATGCTACACACATTCATAACCAGTTGTTTCAGCAGTTGATAATCTCTTAGAGCAACAGTAAGCAGTGGAGGTGGTGGTGATTTAGTCGCTAAGTCGTGTCTGACTCTTTGCAACCCCATGGACTGTATGTAGTCCACCAGGCTCTTCTGACCATGGGATTCTCCAGGCAAGAATACAGGAGTGGGTTGCCATTTCCTTCTCCAGTAAGAAACAAATAAATAGGCAAAGAAATGCTACACACATTCATAACCAGTTGTTTCAGCAGTCGATAATCTCTTAGAGCAACAGTAAGCAGTGGAGGTGGTGGTGGTTTAGTCGCTAAGTCGTGTCTGACTCTTTGCAACCCCATGGACTGTATGTAGTCCACCAGGCTCTTCTGACCATGGGATTCTCCAGGCAAGAATACAGGAGTGGGTTGCCATTTCCTTCTCCAGGGGATCCTCCCGCCCCAGGAATCGACCCGAGTCTTCTGCACTGCAGGCAGATTCTTTACCAACTGAGCTACAAAGAAAGCCCAAGCAATGGAGGGTGTCAGAAAAGGCATCTCTGAAGTGGTGACGCTTATGATAAGATGTGAAAGTTAAGAAGCTTGTGAGGCAAAGCACCAGGAGGAAAAGTCATTAAAAAAAAAAAAAATCCTGTATGAAAAACAACAACATGGTACACGTTTCTAGGGTAATTTTAAATTTCCAAAGCATTTCTGCATGCATTTTTATTTCACCTCACTGAGACAAGACTCTGGAAAGTGTTCCGCTTTGGAGTTCTTCCCACAAAATGTGTCCAGTTACTCGTTCACGTTCCCCATCCCCATTCTGTTACACTGGTTAATAATTGCAGGTCATCAGCAGGGCTGGCATAAAAGTCAACCACCTCCAAGAAAATGAAAATCCTCCAATTAGCTTAAGAACCAGTGAAGAGTGATGCCTGGAGCCAGGGTGAGGAGTATCAAAGAAATCAGAGGAAAAGGTTGCCAATGATCATCCAAAAAGCAACTAGTTGCTCTTTAGGGAAAGCCCAACTTGGCCTGCTTAATGAGCCTTGAAACTTTGAGCAAACAAATTCAGAGTCCGCAGTAGACGCAAACAGAGCAACAAAGAGGGGCTCATTAAACAGAGATTGGATGCGACCTCTCCCCACTCTGAAGGAGCTTGGCAACCCCGGTGAGCCATCAGGGGGAGATACACTCAGGAGGTTTGGGCAGCTCTCCTCAGGGAGATGCTGTGTCCCAGACCTCCCTTCTTATTCCTTCCCCATTAAAATCCCAAATCTCTCATCCTTCACCCCACACTGGACCACCAGAACAGCTTCACTAAGAAGACTCAGAGATGATCAGTATATGAGATGTGATGAGATGAGATTAGTGTATGAACTGCCACTATTACCAGGGCAGGGATTGCTAATCCATCACGGCATCCTTTTCTCTGAGTTTGCAGGCAACTTCAGAATCCCTCTTAACACAAATCTAGAGGCAGCTACTATTATGCTCCAAGAATTCGGCCACAGTAAGAAGTCTGTACAGCATTGCCTGCATTCTAAACCGTTTTAACATCACCACCTCTAAGGCTGAATAACCATGTGGCTCTCTGTATGGGTTAATGCATCTGAGATTGTCCAGTATGGTGTGAGATGTGATGAGATGAGATTAGTGTATGAACTGCCACTATTACCAGGGCAGGGATTGCTAATCCATCACGGCATCCTTTCTCTGAGTTTGCAGGCAACTTCAGAATCCCTCTCAACACAAATCTAGAGGCAGCTACTATTATGCTCCAAGAATTCGGCCACAGTAAGAAGTCTGTGCAGCATTGCCTGCATTCTAAACCGTTTTAACATCACCACCTCTAAGGCTGAATAACCATGTGGCCCTCTGTATGGGTTAATGCATCTGAGATTGTCCAGTATGGTGAGCTGACTACACACCACAGTGCTGTGAATTCTCTACGGACTCTTTACTAACTCACCTCCATGCAACTCCAGGAGGAGGGAGATAATATTAGCCCCCTTTTACAAATGAGGGAAGCAAAGCTCAAAGAAGTTAAGTGACTAACAAAGACACCAAAATGGTAAGTGACTGAGCCAGAATACAAACCTAGATTTTGACTTAGGGCACTTTTGAGTACACCACATAAATGGTTAACTTTTTTAAGGGAATGACACAGGCATGTCAGACTGAAAATTTCTTCAGGTTCTACCAAACATGAACCAAATTCCAGCCCTCCATGAGAAATATTCTCATTTCAAAACTCATAGCAACAGTGAGCTCCTCAAGAACTACTGAAGTGGCGATTTCGGCTCCTAAGAAGGAAAGGCACTTTCAAAAATCTCCAAGCTAATGAGCTGGGATTTGATCTCAGGCCTTCCAAGACCAAGTTAGGTCTTAACACTGAAGTATAGCTGAGTATAACCTTCCATGCCTTTATTCAAACTACAGTACAGATGGTTCCTGGCTGCCCATTATATACCAACTCCTATGCTGGGCAGTGGGGCAACAATGACAAACAGCATCCCACATATTCGTGGAGCTTACAAACTAATAGAGGATACAGACATAAACAAGCAAATAGAAAATCACTTATTAATGCTTGTCGGCTCTCAAGACCCCGAGAGAAGGGAGCAGTGAACAGCTCTATTTTGGATGTGGGTTGGGGATGGGGAGGTCAGCTGATTCTTCAGACGAGCCTGAAGGACAGGTGGGTTAAGCATCTCAGGGGATTCTTTGGATGCTGAGGTTCATGGGACTTAATGAGACAATATTGCTATAGGAGGTTGTTGAAAAGACAGGATGAATCAGGAAAGAGACAGAGACATTCCTGGGTGCCAGTTTGGCCGGGAATTTGCACTGGAACCTGGGACACGAGGCGGTGTCTGTTGAACCATCCATTCTTCACATCACACTCAGGTGATTCTTGGGCAAGGGAAAGAGCCCCTCCAAGGTCACTATGGCAGAGCACAGGCCTGCTCACCCAGTCTTGGCTTCCATTCTGTCCTGGGTGCATTAGGTAAATACATTCACTGCCAGATTTTTTCAGGACATCAGACAGGTAGGTGATGTCATCAGAGGCAACAGGTAAACTGAAATTAGGTAGGGACTCAGAGAACTTACAGATTGATTGAAACAATAGCATTTTTACTGGAGTCCATGGATTATTAAAGTCCTAAGAAACACTTTCCCAGGAAAAAAGACAACATTAATTTTAGAAAAACGTTGTTCTCTACCCCAAGATGGGAGGCTTACATAGATGCCCTCTGCAGGTCTCCCTTCTTCAGAGCTGGTTAGGCCTCACAACTAGGTTTCATCATGTTCTGTTTTACAACTAGAAAGCAAGTATTTGAGGACACAGGTGGTCACTGGCTCAAGTAAATTTGACTGATGAGTCAGTGAAGGGTAAGAAACCCCAAACGTCAACCTTTTCTGGTCTCCTCAATGGATACGCCCCAGGTTTACTTAAACAGTCTCACTTTTAACAATATAAATTACTATACAAAATGTATGCTGCTGCTGCTGCTAAGTCGCTTCAGTCGTGTCTGACTCTGTGCGACCCCACAGATGGCAGCCGGTTGGGCTCCATCAGTGAGGAACTGAGATGCTCATGCCCACAGCCTGTGAGGAAACAAATTCTTCCAACAACCACAAAGTGAACCTGGAAGTGAATCTTCCCCTAGTCGAGCCTTCAGACGAGATCACGGGTCTGGCAACAGCTGACGCACGGAACCCAGCTAAGCTGTGCTCAGATACCTGACCTGCAGAAACTGAGAGATAATTAATGTTTGTTCTTTTAGTCACTAAATGTGGGGGTAATTTGTTATGCAGCAATAGATAGCTAAGATTTTAAAAGTTACTTAACATTAAGTAACTTTCCCAAAGCCACAATAGTGTAAGTAAACTGACTAATATAAAGTAACAACCAATATGAATTAAACCTTCAGAAACAGGTAATGATTGTGACACGGATGAGGAAGAGGATAACAATGGCTGATTGAAATAAATAAGCCAACAAATGCTGTACCAAAACTGTGGCCAAAAGGGCTTTCTGGATGAATTTTCCAAAATGCATCCTTCTTCTTAAGAAAAATGAAGAAAATCGAAGTCTGCTTTCTCCAGCTTCATCTGGATGCACAGAAGTTCAGCACAAAGAAGCACATACCTACTCCTTCCAAACAGGGTGGAACTGCCTCACCGTGTCCATATCTCACCAGAGAAGGTCCTGGTGTTGTCATGAAGTAAATATGCACAGCAGAGGGGATCCAAACTCCAGGCATTGGGCTTTTTAAAAGCTTGTATTTATATATTTGATGTGCAACCTAATTAGACCAGAGCATCTTTAATTAAGTGTGTCAGCCCCAGTGGAAGCCACAGAGTTCAATGTTACTAAAGCTGATAAAGGTTTTTGTTTCCCAGACTTCTTTTATTTAATGCCTCGACCATGTTAAGCCAATCTGTAACATATGGGCAGTTTCTCCCACTATGGATTTATCATTTGGGTGTTTCTTTCTGTGCATTAATACAATCAAACTCCTGCCAGTGTTAATTATTTTTCTCCAAGAAGCAAATCCCAGAATTCAGCAACAACCAGCTGTGATTCACTGCCGGCACCACGCTGGAAACAAGGGACTCGTGCTGCCTGCCACCACCCCAGGCAGGGGGGACAGGCTTCCATGCTGCAGGGCTGACCTCGGCTCCCAGTGCTTCCAGACACGGGCGACATTCTTGGCACTTGCCAGTCTCATCAGCCCTCTAGGAGCACCAATCTTGTGGTTTGCAATTAGCTGCCTTGGTAGAAGCCTTGTTGGTCACTGGGCGACTGGCTGCCCAGCAGACCCTCTCAGGCCACCCACACACCATCTGCCTGGACTCCTCTGTCACGTCTCCTCTGTCACGTCTTGCTAACAGAACAAAACTGCCCAAGATGAAAGTCCTGACCTGTGTGCCTTTCCAGTGCTCTTCCCTGTAGCTGGCATGCTACAGGGGCATAACTGTAGCCCACATGGGCCCCTAACTGGTAATCATTCATCCTCCAGGTCTTGGCTTAAACGTCACTCCTCTCTGTCCGCCCCACTTAACAAGAGTTTTCGGCCACAAAGAAATTGTCTCGCAGCTTCCTACTGCATTCAAAGCCCTTAGCACAGGATCACAGTTACCTGCTTCTCCATTTGTTTACTTCCTTATCATGTGCCCCTCCCACAGAATATTAGCTCCTCAAGAAGAGGCCACGCAGCCTTATTCTGGTGGGAGATTCAGTAGGTGCTTAGCCAACAGGGACGGTTGTGTGCCTCTCCACCCAAGTCCTACTCTGCATAAGAAATACTACAGGTTCCAAATAACTTCCAAGATTTTTTTTTTTTTTTTATTGATTGAAAGAGTCACCCTGCTTCCGAAACCAGAATGAAAGAAAGGTCAATAATAAGACAGACTATGTAGCCATATTTGGCTAAATGGCGACAAGGATCAGAGTGCAGAAACAGCAGGTGTAGATTTGATTCTGGCTGTGTGGCCTCCAGCAAGTCAGTTATCCTCTTTGAATCTTTGTTTCCTTATTTAAAGAATGAACACAATTCTCACCAAAGAAATGTGAAAGCATAATTGGAAAGTGTAACCGTTCAAGAAATGTTCTTCGAATCTGAATTGGGGGAATATCAATCTCAGGAGAGAAAAGTGTGCTGTCCTTGAAGATATCCAGGTTTAACAGTAAATAAACACCCAGTTGAATTATTAAATTTGTGGTGCAAGTCTACACGGTTTTTGAAATACAAAGAATCTCCAGGCTTCTTAACACTGCTGAAGTTACTTCACCACAGTTTCAGGTGACGTTGCATAAAGAAAGTTCCTAGTTTCTGAATATCAACTTAGAAAAGAAAAAGTCTAGACTGCCTTCAAATTTACCTTCCTATCTTTTTTACTCATCTAGCATTGCTAGACTTCTCCCCTCAAGGCAGTCATTTCCATGTCTGTAAGTCTTACCAAATCTGATTAAAGCAAACCCCGTATTCCCTTAAAACAGATGCCTGGAAATATGGAGAAGAACTAGAGGAAACGCACAGAGGGGATTCTAAGGACCGTGGGGGTCTGATCAGGGCTTGCTAAGCTTGTTAATGATGACGGTCTTTAGCTCACCGGCAGGGTGACAACAATGAAACCTTTGCAACAGTAACTAGCGTGATCAGATGGACACTGTAGCAAATGTTTTCTGAACTCATCAGAACCAGGAAACATTCATCTCAGTTTACTGTCTCAGGAACAGAAGTCCCAAATATTAGAGCTCATAATGGTTTTCACCTACCCTGAGAAAAGAGGGACAATGAGGTACACAATGGGAAGGGTTTAATCTCTGTCTGATAAAGTTAAACTGCTACTCAGAAACTCGCCCTCCCTGAGCAAAATCGTTAATAAGAACACTCACACATCCATCTGAACACATGACAGGTAAACCTCTTTATAACAGGCTCAGACACCAGCTCTGCAGGTTTTACAAGTAATACCATGATCCTTCCAGAGGCTGCCAGTTTCCAAATTAAGCCTGATTAACAACCAGCAGACAGCATCTAATATCCAGCCCAAACCCATAATGAGGCTGACCCCATTACATGTACCTTAAACTGGAAAGAAGAACCAAGTGCCCTGAAAGCCGACAAACTTAGAGTGGATAAGAATGATTGAACATGTTCTCATTTCTGTATTAGATTCCAGATACAAGGAAAATCGATCTCATGACCCTTCACTCTCCTAATAGCTTCCTCAGATTCTTTCTACTTTACCCTCAGTTTTGAAAAATTTAGACTCAAGAGAAGTGACCTTTACTCATCTCTGTGTACATGTCAAAAGCTCAGTAGTGCTTCATGGTGGCAGTGAGTCACTGAAGAATTTTAGAAACATATATTTTGTTGTTGCTTGGTTGCTAAGTCGTGTCTGGCTCTTTGTGACCTCAGGGGCTGTACCCTGCCAGGCTCCTCTGTCCACAGGATTTCTCAGGCGAGAATACGGGGGTGGGTAGCCACTCCCTTCTCAGGGCAGGGACATTCCTGACCCAGGAATTGAACCCACGCCTCCTGCATTGGGAGATGGATTCTTCACAGCTAAACCACCAGGGAAGCCAGATTTCAAATGTATCTACTAATAAAAAGCATTTAGTTAACATTTTTCAGGTTTTATTCTCCTTTAACTGGCAAGCTTAATCTGAAATTAATGTATTGGTTTATGGAGATATTTAAGCTACTTTCTATCATCTTATTTTGTTTTCTAATTCCTAATTCTAATTTCTAATTCTAAGTAATTTCTTTGCTTCTTTTTTCTCCTTTCCTAGCTTCTAGTTGAATGAACACATATTATTCAACACCCTTATCCCCAGTGATTTGCAGTTACACATTCTATTCCAATTCTTTCAGAGGGTTATCCTTAAAAAAATTTTAATGGAAAACTTTAATCAGTGAGTTCCAGGTGAGGACAGTTAAACAAAAGCAAAAATAACACACAAAAAAGGAATTTAAAAGGAAAATAGAAAAGATAACTCATGAAGACAGGGAGAAGAGTAAGAAAAAAAGCAGAATTTTGATAACTGGACAATGGATGGATGCGTAATAACTGTGAACAATCAGAGACTACTATCAACTCTAGGTACCTGTGAAGAAACATCCTGATTTACACAGCAGAATGGTCAAAAGGTTAGGTAGCAGACACCACCAGTCACAACAGGAACTAAGGCCAAGAGAGGGAAGGACATAAACTAGGCAGAATTGGGTGAAAGATAATAGAGAAGCAATCAGATACTTAGATCCACTCCCCGACTCTATGCTGCTGAGTGACTGCTCCCCTCCCTCTCCAGAAGACTAGATGTTTATTCCTGGCAGAGAGTAAAAGAGTCTACCTGGACTAGGAGGTTGCCTGGGTCTCATTAAGAGAAGAGAGGAGTAAATGAACAGAAGCGTACCAAAAGGAGACATTCCCCAACCCCTTCCTTCACTGAGTTCTGGCTCACAAAAAACCAGCAGCCAGACCTTTACCCATTTAATCAGATCAAGACTCCTCTCAGGGATGCCTGACCAACCCAGGAGGAAAAACATACAGACACTAATATCAAGAGTCTACTCAGATCACTTGGATTACTCAGAGTCCACTCAGGCCACTCCACAGTGAAACTGAAAGGAGACAAGCTTTACACATGCTTAGTTTCCAATCAGCTTTTCAGACCCATCGCTTCTTAATCAAGGATTACTTGGATTATCTGAGGAAAAATGCAAACAAAAAGAGAAAAATGCAACTTCAAAAAGTTTAAGACTATACAGAGAAAGAACACATTGTCAAAACCATCACTATACCCAGATAAGCAAGAGAGGATATAGTAACCCTGAAGCAAAAACAGAGAGTTCTGCAGAGGAAACGTGTTTTACAAAGGGAACATTCAAACAGTAAAAGAAAAACTCTTGGATAGCTTGATAGCAGAAATGGGGCAGCGGGGTTGGGGTGGGTAGGAGCAATAGAAGGACTGGAAGATACAGTATAGGAAATCTCTCAGAGAGAAACAAAAAGAAAAATGGAATATAGTGGAGAAAAATGAAGAAAATTGGAGGACCAGTTCATGAGGTCCAATGTCCAAACAGAACTTCCAGAAAGACATCAGAGATGACAATCGGCTGAGAAAAACTGCAGCTTGTGGCAATGTGCAATTACTCGAGGTCCCATACTGAGACCCTGGGGAGACGGATGGGGGTTACAAAAAGGGATCCGGTTAGTCAAAAGCACTTAGGTAGCTCAGCACACCAACCCGGCACTGGGACTTAGTAACCGAAGGTACCTCAGGGGCATGATTCTCACTGAAAGCAAAACAGGCACAAGGTTATGGTTACACAGTGACTGGGAGGGCAGCTGCCCCGTGAGCTGGAAGAGAGGGATGTCAGGTGAGGCTGTGGACAGAACTGTTCTCAGAAACTGCTTGATCCAGTTGAGAATGGTTTGGGAATGGCTTTCTGAAGACTTTATCAGTGGAATCAGAAAAACACATTTTCCCACCTATTTATGCCCTGTAAAACCAATAGAAATGGGCACTGAGGGAATCAGGAGACCCTACCTCATGCCCCCTCCCAACCACGCATGAGCTGTGTGACCATGGAGACTTAAGTCTTCTCTCTGAGCCTTTGCTTACTCGTGGAATTAATGAAGCATGTAGAGTAAACAAAATAATGGTTTTATTACAACAGCATCTAATGAGCACCTAATCAGGTCCAAGCCCTTTACAGGGTAATATATATACACATATATATATACACACACACACACACATACAGATAACTACTTTCACATAATGTATATTTCACACAATAACTCCATGAAGTATGAACGTGTCCTTATTATCGGAAGGATTAATTATCTTTCTCTAGGTTGCAAACCTTCAAGTGGTTGTTAGTGGGACTCAAAGCAAGGGCATCCAAAGACCTTCAAACCATGCAAGATTATCATGAGGACCAGAAAATAAATAAAATTTTAAAGTCATCTCTACAAAACCCTGATCCATTCTAAAAACTCAGGAATATTATTACTTTTTTAAATTATGGAAAAATAAACAGAGCTATTATATCACAATTTTATATAACGTGGGCTGTTTTTCTTCCTTCTAGCATCTTCCATTCTGCATTCTGGCAATATTTATCTAATGCTCCAAGTTGAAATAGAAAGATCCATCCGCTTGTCAAATGTACTTGTAATTATTTTTCTATTATTCCATATGCTGTGCTCTCGTAAAATCATCTTCAATACATCTTTTCCCAGCATCTTTGTCCTGGTTTATCTTCTCCCCACACCCTGTCTGCTCTGAGCCTTATAATGAAACCAAAGGTTAAATGTTTGTAGACTCATTCAACACCCACAACATTAAAACAATTGGATGGGAAATAATCTCTATCTCAACATGCAGGGGAGACGTGCTAGACGACCATTAGAGTTAATGGGAATTACAGCCAAAATCAAGGTGACAGCTTGCTCCCAAGGGCATAAAGGCAAAAAGAAGAACTGGGGAAGTTTAAATTGGAAAAACTCAGAAGCTGCATAAAAGACTTTAGGAATCGAGTTCTAGACTTTGTGAAAATCATTTATCTTTGAGATCTAGTCTCTAGACTTGGACTGAGACAAAAGTGGGACTCGCTCTACCATTTATTAGCTGTATAACCTTGAGAAGGTGATTAACTTCAATTAAACCTCAGTTTATTCATCTTTAGAAGGAGTGTAACAAAAGTTTATAACTTATTACAACTAAGCTGGTTGTGATGGAAGGCTAAATGATATTATACATACAGAATGCATTGTTCAGTTCAGTCACTCAGTCATGTCCAACTCTTTGTGACCCCATAAACCACAGCACACCAGGCCTCCCTGTCTATCACCAACTCCCGGAGTCCACCCAAACCCATGTCCATGGAGTTGGTGATGCCATCCAACCATCTCATCCTCTGTCGTCCCCTTCTCCTGCCTTCAATCTTTCCCAGCATCAGGGTCTTTTCAAATGAGTCAGCTCTTTGCATCAGGTGGCCAAAGTACTGGAATTTCAGCTTCAACATCAGTCCTTGAACACTTAGGACTGGTCTCCTTTAGGATGGACTGGTTGGTTCTCCTTGCAGTACAAGGGACTCTCAAGAGTCTTCTCCAACACCACAGTTCAAAAGCATCAATTCTTTGGCACTGGGCTTTCTTTATAGTTCGATTCTCACATCCATACATGACCACTGGAAAAACCATAGCCTTGACTAGACGGACCTTGGTTGGTGAAGTAATGTCTCTGCTTTTTAATATGCTGTCTAGGTTGGTCGTAACTTTCCTTCCAAGGAGTAAGCATCTTTTCATTTCATTGTTGCAATCACAATCTGCAGTGATTTTGGAGCCCAGAAAAATAAAGCCAGCCACTGTTTCCACTGTTTCCCCAGTGGGGAATGTATTGTACAAAGTAAATATTCTATAAGTGATCTAGGGCTGTCGTCATTATTATTTCATTAGCATCATCATCACAATTAACAACATGATCACTTTTGCAGAACAGAGAATGTCTTAGATACTTTTTTCCTCAAGTCAAAGTTTCCAAGAGCAAACTGCTAGAAGTGCAATAGCACCCACCTAGATCAGACCCTGCAAGTAGTCACAGAGTAAGTATTCCATCCTCTTACACACAGTCTCAATTCATCTCCCCAAATGCTCAGAAACATAGACATCATTCCCATTTCACAGCTGGTAGAAACACAGGCTCAGAGAAGGTGAGCTGTGTTAAGAAAGACATTATTTATCTAATCTACTAAACAAGAGTCAAGGTCAAGATTTTTACAAACTTTTACCCAAGCTGAATCAACGGCCACATATTCCCGTCTTCCTGGCACTTTTGCATTCATCCCTGCACCATCACCATAATCCACACATTCAATCACAGTGTAGATGATAAACTTGGGGTCATGACCCTACAAATGTGGATTTTACACCCAGTCAGTTCAGAAGGCATTTGTCCATTGGGCTTTTACATGGGATACTGAGGGCCCTTGACAGGCATCAGCCAATCATCATTTGAGACCTCCAGCTGGATCAACATCTCCTGAGTAGCACCAAAGACGTTCCTCTGAAACACAAATTCAGGTTCAACATTTCTTTGTGGTCCAAAGAAAAACCACAGGGAAGAAAAAAGGGTTCTATTTTAAAAGATGCCCCCTCCATCACAGCAGGAAAATGTAAGATATTCTAGGATTAAGAGCACCCAGATATATCTGAAAATGGGAAGGTGACTTTGAAAATGGTATGGAGAAGAGGAAAAGACACAGGTATCTGCAGCACAGAAATGTGCTCTGACCTCAGATTCTACTTATTAGGCAGGGTCCCTAGGAAGCTTCACTCTAATTCTGTTTAAATATCCCCTTTCTATGCTTCCTTAGAACAAAACACTCAAGACTTGAGGGCAGACCCTCCCTGCCCTTCTAGAATGCCACGGACAGTTGTTCCATTGGTCTCTTGGTGGCTCTCCCATGTGGGCTCCTCTTTAGGGGA
The DNA here is from genome assembly GCA_006410635.1 of Cephalophus harveyi. Taxonomy (NCBI): domain Eukaryota; kingdom Metazoa; phylum Chordata; class Mammalia; order Artiodactyla; family Bovidae; genus Cephalophus; species Cephalophus harveyi. The sequence continues at coordinate 690,827 of SJYT01002523.1, read as the reverse complement.
GAATTCCTCATCTCTGGGACACCAGCTGTAAGAGGGAGACAGATAGTAAAGCCCTGCAGTTTAAAACAGGAAGAATAAGAATGTCCAAACAACAGCAAGAACACAACCTAGCAGCCCCAGGCCCGTGGATAAATCAAATGACAGACATCATTTGGCTAGGAGGGGCTAGACACTTCCAGTCCAGATGGCTTTCCTCTCTCCTCTGTCACCAGCCACCCGCTCTCACCACCATTTTTCACGGATGGGTTGCCTTTGGTTTGAAACATCACCCAAGATACACAGCATTTCACTGGGATTGAATCTGGGTAAACAGAAACCTCAGTTACAAATGAAGAGCCAAATTACATCCAAAATGAGACCTTGGACACTTGGGGATGAGACATTCTCTTGCCACAACAGTTTTGAGTCTTCGATCTCAACTCCATGTTTTGAGCAAATTCCCATTCACACATTAACTCATTTCATCCTCTGTACAACACTCTAGTGCGGATATTACCATTTCCAGTGCATGGGTGAGGAATCTGAGACAGAGAGAGTTAAACGAAAGAGCTCAAGTCCAGGCATCGTTTAAACAGCTGAGCTGAGCTTCAAAACCAGGTCTCCTAATTTCATATCCAAGGCTTTTTGTACTACATCACTGCATCCCCGCCACCACCCCATCCCGTATTTTACCGCCAAGATATGTCCTGTTCCGATACTAGGACAAGTCCTCATTTTCACATCATGATGGGATTCACTTTGCTTTATCTTGGTTTCTGTTGCTTCCTGGTTCCTATTCCCAGAAACATTCAACCTAAAAATGAAGGCAACCTCTCCTTAAATTCTCTAGTGGAAAAAAAAAAAAAAAAGGGTTTTCTGTTCCTTTCCTGGATTCACTGATAAGAGTGGAGACACGGCACAGCCTCGGATCTTGGCAGCTATTGTCCTCTGTATGTTTTATTCCTTCACATACACCTTAATTTGCCTGGGAAAGAAACAGATATCTGATATGACAAGTGTATGTTTTTTTTTTTTTCCTGGAGATCTGACTGTTCATTTTTTCCTTGGAAGGGCCAGAGTGTCTTTCAAAAGTTTCAGCCCTGGGTTTTTGAGAAACTTATCCGTGTGGCATGTCTGTCACTATTCACAGTCTTCAAGTGAGTCTTGGCAATTTTCACATAATGGCATTTGTTGACAGGTTGTTAGGGCTGACAGTGAATATGTTTGAAAAACTGTCAAGCTGGTGAAAAAAAATTAAAGAGAGAGCCTCCTTACATTTGAAACAGCATGTTAAACTGTAAATGCATCCTCAAAATGCAGAGACCTCCACTTCTCATCAAGTTACATGCTCAACAGTGACAGCCCGAGAAGGTAGAATCCCTAAAAATTAATGTCATCTTGTCACTTCAAAGGTCAGGTGGCACATTACCACTAAACTCTATTTATCTGCATAAAATTGAGTTTGCCTTTAATGCTCCATAACAGGTGAAGGGAGAGAGGAGGAGCAGCAGATGCAGTCAGGGTGAAGTGAGGTGCTTAATTGGGCAGGCGGAACTGCCCAGGGAATTGGCAGGGAGCCCTGAGATGTGGCGTGGTAACTCTAGTCACTTGGGCCACTATCGTGGGAGATCTTTAATCAACAGATTTTTAAGGAATGAGTTAACCGATGAGCAGTGACTGAGGCAATGAAAGGACAGAGTGGCAGTTACCCATCAGCTTGACAAGAGAAAACCCATCATGTCCTAAAGGTTTCCTTTTACTGCATCAATCAGAAGTCCCAAAGAGAGGCCAAGAGCCAAGGACCTGGCATTTTCCCATGGCCATTAAGATGCGCTAATGACCAGAGCTGACTGTGAGATGCTCATCAGGGTCATTATATGCACAGCCCTCGCTTAGACACCTTGCAAAACGTGAGGCATGTAAGAGTGTGTGCTAGCTCTGGAAGCCTGCATCCTGGCCAGGAACCCAAGGCAAGCACCTGAACCATGAAATCGCAATATGACAGAATAATGAAACTTGCAAAAAGAAGAGAAGAGATGGTATAGATGCCAAGGTGCCTTCTCTTGGTTTGTTCAACTCCTGCTTGCTGAGCTCCACTCCCCTATAGATTTATTCCTGACCTTCTGCCAAAACAATCCTGGCATCGAGGCTCATTGGCTCTTAAGACATGAAATTCATGGTGTTTAGCTTGCTCTTTGGGTATGACTGTGCTGCGGCCCTCACATTTTTAGGTACACCTAAAAATCAACTACTTCTCATTTAATAGTCCTGTGTCCATAGGTGGACATTAAGCTCTATGTGATTCAATTTCCACATATGGACAGATGAACTAAGGATATCTGTATTGCTGAACTTCCTTGAAGATCAAATGTGAAATGACATTTGTATAAGCATCATGCCAGGTCTGGTACATACCAGGTGCTTGATTAAAGACACAGGTCTTCATATGGGAAGGAAACAGAGGAGATCAAGGTGAGAGAAGTTGCCACCAACTTAGATTAGGGCTTCAAATGACTTTCTTTCCTTTGAAGATAACCCATCTCCTTTTTAAGAACAAGACCTCTCTCTTAGCCATTAGTATAGTTTATAGCAGGATCCATGAATAAACTTGTGCCCAAGAACACAGTTTAAAACCCCTTTTATTCTCTGAGTTCAGAATATGAGCATTTCCATCAGGGCCTCCCTCCCTCCAGGGGCTTAGATCTAAACAGGATCCAGGACTTTGCAAACTCGGCAAGATGTAGCATTCGATCAACCAAGAGCTCTGAGGGGCTGGCAGGGCATCACGCCTGAGGGCCAGGGCTGCCGTCTCCTTCCTGTGCAGGGAAGAGTCGCTGCATGGGAGAGTCAAGTCTGATTTTACACTGCTGTCTGTGAGATGACCCAGGAGGGTGGCATACAGCTGACAGTGGAGGACTCTAGAGCTGGGGCTTGCCTTCATGGCGAGAGGCTCTGGATGGAGCAGAGCCTCTTTTGCAAAATAAGAGAATGAAAGCAAACCTCCCGGAGACAGCTAACAAATGATATGGAGAAATAACAGCTTCGGTTTTAGACACTTTCTGTTAACTATAAAAATACAGGGACTTCCCTGGCGGTCCAGTGGTTAAGACTTCGCCTTCCAAATGCAGGGGGTGTGGGTTTGATCCCTGGTCGGGGATCTAAGATCTCACACACTTCATGGCTGAAAAACCAAAACACTGAACAGAAGCAATGTTATAACAAATTCAATAAAGGCTTTTAAAATGGTCCACATTTAAACAAATCTAAAAAAAACAATACACAGAAAAGTGCAAAAATCATAAATTGTGTCTCAAAGAATTTTTACTAACTGCCTGGCTTTTTGTAACCAGATCAAGAAATGACTAAGAACATGCAAAATGTGACTGGTCCCTGGACCCTGTTACCCCTAGTCACCAGCCATTTACTCCTCAAAGGTAATCATTCTCCTGATTTCTACCACATAGATTAGGCTTGCTTGCCTTGAATTTTACATAAATGGGATCATACCTTATATACTCCTTTATTTCTGGTTTCTTTCATCAATGTTATTCTTCTGAGATTCATCCAAATATTTGTCTGCAGCAATAGTTCATTTTTCTCATTGCTGGATCTACTATTGACAGTTTTTTGAGTTATTTAGGGGTTTTGACTAATGTGAATAGTGCTTCTGTGAAAGTTATGACCAATCTAAACATCATATTAAAAAGCAGAGACATTACTTTGCCAACAACGGTCCATCTAGTCAAGGCTATGGTTTTTCCAGTAGTCATGTATGGATGTGAGAGTTGGACAATAAAGAAAGCTGAGTGCCAAAGAACTGATGCTTTTGAACTGTGGTGTTAGAGAAGACTCTTGAAAGTCTCTTGGACTGCAAGGAGATCCAACCAGCCCATCCTAAAGGAGATCAGACCTGGGTGTTCTTTGGTAGGACTGATGCTGAAGCTGAAACTCCAATACTTTGGCCACTTGATGGGAAGAGCTGACTCATTTGAAAAGACCCGGATGCTGGGAAAGATTGAGGGCAGGAGGAGAAGGGGACGATAGAGGATGAGGTGGTTGGATGGCATCACTGACTCGATGGACATGGGTTTGGGTGGACTCTGGGAGTTGGTGATGGACAGGGAGGCCTGGTGTGCTGCGGTTCATGGGGTCACGAAGAGTCAGACATGACTGAGCGACTGAACTGAGCTGTACTGAACTGATCTTTCTTTGTGTGTGAGCTTTGGGTCTCACAGGTATGTGCTTTGGTCAGGTGCATACCTGAGGTAGAATTACTGGTTATATGCTCTGTTTTGTTCTGCTTTAGCACATACTGTGGCAAAGTCTTCCAAAGTGGTGTACTGACTTACATTCTCATCAGCCATGCATGAGCATTCCAGTTGCTCCATATCCTTCCCAGCAGCTGGTGTTGTCGGGCAAAACGTTGATCATTACTGTGCGTACATATAACTGTTTACTGAGGTTTTATCATATACCAAGCCTAGTGTTTAAGAAGTACACTTATTTTATATGTATGAATATTTAGAAATAATTATTTCTATCGTTCTGATTAGGAAACTGATACTCAAGGATACAATTACAACTCTGCTTGACTTCAAAGCTTGTATTGTTTCCATATTATGCTATTCTCAATTGATTCTTACTGATTTGAAAGGGTTTTAGTTTCCCCAAGGATTTCACAACTCTCAGTTACAACAATGTATATCAGCCTGTTTGGGCTGTTATAATAAACTGTCATTGACTGGACGCTCAGATAGTATAAGAAAGTGTCAGTTGCTCTGTTGTGTCCGACTCTTTGCAACCCCATGGACTGTAGCCTGCCAGGTTCCTCTGTCCATTGGATTTCTGGCAGGAGTACTGGAATGGGTAGCCATTCTCTTCTGCAGGGATCTTCCCAACCCAGGGATCGAACCCAAGTCTCCCACATTGCAGGCAGATTCTTTACTGTCTGAGCCACCAGGGAAGCCCAGATGCTCAGATAACAGATATTTATTTCTCACAGTTCTGAGGCTTGGAAGTCCAAGAGAGGTTAGAGATCCAACATATGAATGTTAAGAAAACACAGACATTCAGTCCACAGCACAATGTAAATGACTTAGTCACAAACTATTCCTTCAGTTCAGTTCAGTTCAGTCGCTCAGTCATGTCCAACTCTTTGCAACCCCATGAATCACAGCACGCCAGTCCTCCCTGTCCATCACCAACTCCCGGAGTTCACTCAAACTCACGTCCATCGAATTGGTGATGCCATCCAGCCATCTCATCCTCTGTCATCCCCTTCTCCTCCTGCCCCCAATCCCTCCCTGCATCAGGGTCTTTTCCAATGAGTCAGGTCTTAACATGAGGTGGCCAAAGTACTGGAGTTTCAGCTTCAGCATCAATCCTTCCAATGAACACCAAGGACTGATCTGCTTTAGGATGGACTGGTTGGACCTCCTTGCAGTCCAAGGGACTCTCAAGATCTTCTTCAATACCACAGTTCAAAAGCATCAATTCTTTGGCACTCAGCTTTCTTCACAGTCCAACTCTCACATCCATACATGACCACTGGAAAAACCATAGCCTTGACCAGACGGACCTTTGTTGGCAAAGTAATGTCTCTGCTTTTCAATATGCTATCTAGGTTGGTCACAACTTTTCTTCCAATGAGTAAGTATCTTTTAATTTCATGGCTGCAGTCACCATCTGCAGTTATTTTGGAGACCCCCCAAAAATAAAGTCTGACACTGTTTCCACTGTTTCCCCATTTTTTTCCCATGAAGTGATGGGACCAGAAGCCATGATCTTCTGAATGTTGAGCTTTAAGCCAACTTTTTCACTCTCCTCTTTCACTTTCATCAAGAGGCTTTTTAGTTCTTCTTCACTTTCTGCCATAAGAGTGGTGTCATCTGCATATCTGAGGTTATTGATATTTCTCCTGGCAATCTTGATTCCAGCTTGTGCTTCTTCCAGCCCAACGTTTCTCATGATGTATTCTGCATATAAGGTAAATAAGCATGGTGACAGTATACAGCCTTGACATACTCCTTTTCCTATTTGGAACCAGTCTGTTGTTCCATGTCCAGTTCTAGCTGTTGCTTCCTGACCTGCATATAGGTTTCTCAAGAGGCAGGTCAGGTGGTCTGGTATTCCCATCTCTTTCAGAATTCCTTATAAGAAGACAATTTGTAAACAAAGAGACTAAAAAGGAGAAAACTACCAGGAAAAAAATGGTCTACAATGAGAAAATGAACCTTTCTACACTGTTGGTGGGAATGTAAATTGGTACAACCACTATGGAAAACAATATGGAGGTTGTTTTAAAGTGAAAATAGAGCTACCATATGATCCAGCAATCCCATCCTGTGCATATATCCAGAAAAGATGAAAACTCTAATTCAAAAAGATTCATATACCCCAATGTTCATAGCAACACCATTTACAAACTCGGAAGCAACTTAAATGTCCATCAATACACAGTAGAATATTACTCATCCATTTAAAAAAATGAAATAATGCCATTTGTGACAACATAAATGGACCTAGGGATCACCACACTAAATCAGTCAGAGAGAGACAAATATCATATGATATCACTTCTATGTAGAATCTTAAAAATATGATAAAAATGAACTTATTTACAAAACAGAAATAGATTCACAGACATAGGAAACAAGCTTATGGTTACCAAATGGCAAAGGGGAGGAGAGATAAATTAAGAATTTGAGATTAACAGATATATACTATTATATATAAAAAAGATAAACAACAAGGTCCTACTTGTAAAGCACAGGGAACTATATTCAATATGTTATATTAATAATAACCTATAATGGAAAAGAATCTGAAAATGAATGCACAAACAGCCACTCATATAAATATATAATTGAATCACTTTGTTGCATACCTGAAACATGGTAAATCAACTATACTTCAATTTTTTAAAAAGAAAATTATTTTAAAATGGTCCACAATGCATGAAAATGTGAAAATGCTAATAGAATCTTCAGCACTGTGTCTCAGGAGACAGCCTTTCTCTAAACCAGCTAGATGAGCTGACCCTGAACTTCTGTTTCTTTTATTACAAAGAGATTGAGCTGCAAACAGCTGGAACCAAAACACAAAGCAATGCATGTGCTGGCACTGAAAGCTGGTTTTCCAGTATGGACAGAGACCTGAGCTGAGGGAAAGACAAGGAATGTTTCTTCAGTCTGTCCCACTGAGGTGCTAAGGACGCTTTAAATGGGAAAATTATCAATGAGCCTCTCCTCATATTCCCAAGAACATATTTCTCAAGACCTAAATTAATCATACAAACTTAGCCTTCTCCCTATCATATATTCCAGGTTCTATCACACCCTTCAACTCAAGTCTGAACCCGTCACCACTTTCAGAGGTGGAAACACCACTGAAAACCCAGAGTACTTAACTTTGACCTCTGCTTCCCTTTGTCCCTAGGGCTTTTCCACAAAGCTTTTCTCCACAGCTCTGCTGTCCACATTAACTATCTTTTCTTTTTTCATCCCCAACCTGCCCTTTTTAGTCTAAGATCCCATGTAAAGAGTTACAGATCTGTGAAACATGTCTCCAATCTAGTCTAGGCTAGATTATGAAAACCAGATTTCTATTGAAGATTTTAGAGTTGGGTATGAAGATGTACTTAAATTTAATAAGAATGATTTATAGTATCACTCTCAGAAGCATGCATACATTGAAGGATCTATATTGTTGAAAACAAAGAGTAAAATCAAAGAAATATTGAAAATATGTAATGATAAAGAAAAATTTGCATATTTTTTCTTTTAAGAATAAAAAATTAAATATAAGTCAAAAGGACAAAGCTAGTATCTATAGATTCTTCAAAAGTAATAGAAAAATAAGGAAATTGTTAACTTCTCTCCCATGGTTACTGAAATTACTTAGTTTCTGAGAAGTTTAGCAAGATATCAGGCAATAAAACAAGACTTAGTCAGTCTTCAGTTCGGAATTGCAACTAAGAATTTGCTTCTGAGGTGTGACCCTGATCAAGTAAGTTAACCCATAATAACAACTACAAACTTTAGAACTCTTTTGATAATTAGATAAAACACGTTAAGCACGTAGAAGGTCCTTGGGCATAATTCTCAATAGATATTAGCATCGTGATGGTGATAATGGCTATTAAGATTATGCTGATGACTGCCAAGTTTTCTTATCTGCTAAAAAACACAAGAAGGAACTCTGCCATTACTTGTTTAGACAAGTGCAAGTAAATGAAAGGGAACTCGAGTATACAAGGTAACACTTAAAATGCTAAATCAACGAACAATGAGAGGCTTTGATCAAAGTGATGGACAGAAAAGATAAATGAGACTAGCTGTCTGGTGATATCCTCAGGGAGAGGGAAAAGTTTCCCTGGTAGCTGTCTGTCACATGACAGGCTGCTACAGGCTGCTTAGACATCATAGCTGTTTGGCTTCTGTTGTGCAAGGCAAACTCACAGCATTTGGGTCATCTATAGAGAAGAGGAGATAGAAAGTGTGTCTGGACTCTAGCATCCCCTTCCAGTGGGCTTGTAATTGATATTTTTGTTAACCAGGGCTGGGGTGATCATAGATGGCTTTGCCAGTCAGGTAGCATCTGAGTCGGGGCTTCCCAGGTGTGCTACTGGTAAAGAACCCACCTGCCAATGCAGGAGACATAAGAGACATGAGTTCCATCCCTGGGTCAGGAAGATCCTCTGGAAGAGAGCATGGCAACCGACTCCAGTGTTCTTGCCTGGGGAATCCCACAAACAGAGGAGCCTGGTGGGCTACAGTCCATAGGGTGGCAAAGAGTCGGACACGACCGAAGCGACAGCACAGCACAGTATCTCCATTGGATATCGCTCTACCTAATTCTACAATCTGTCAATGGGTCACCAAAAATTTATGCCATGTAAAAATTTGGCTGCCACCTTAGCTCAATTCAAGATATCAAATGGACCTAAGAGTGTGACCTTCATTCTTCTATGTTTAGGCTCTTTCTGAATATGCATGGATAGTCTGGGGCAAATTTTTAAGAACAATGCCATTCATTAGTGACGTGTGCATCTTCTTCCCTCCCTCTCTCCTGAGAGCTTTCTCCCCATTGCCTCTCGGCCCCGGGTGGTGCCTGTGCACCGCCCTTTCACTGCCCATGGGCCCCAGGTCTGATGCCCCTAGTCATCCGATGCTTCTTCTGGTCAGAGGCCCCAGTACGTACATTATAACCCCTTGACAGGATGCTCAGTGAGTCTTGCTGTAGATCCATCACACCCTGGGTAACACTAACTCTGCTTACAGGAAGACTTTTATGTCAGCAAGCAATGTCAATAAGATGAGTTTACACTAAAGTCAGAGACCATGTCATGGTTTCAAGGGTATTCGCGATTTAAAAGGATACATGTTAAAGCAACTGAATTTCTTCACCTAGAATGGAAAGCCACATGACTAACCCACTCTTGGGCCCACAGAGGGATAATATTCAGCACAGAAGCATCTTGCAGCAGGGCAGATCACACGCAGACTCTCTGTCCTAAGGCCTGCGTGTCTCTGGACTGAGGACTAGACAGGTCATTATGTTTTGGGTTTTTTCCTACAGTTTCTCTGATTTCATAGTGTCCTGTCACAGCATAGTGCAAGGTCTCCAGAGAGCACCAGTAAGTGTTGACACAGGATGTGTAGCAGTCCTCACAGAGCTCCTGGGCAGTGCCAAGCATTCAAAGGAAGAGCATCTGGGAACTCCTTGCTCATATGGGTGCAGGTGAGGGTTTTCCCATGACAGGAACTCATGTGAAATCGGGAAGGTGGCAGTGAGGCAGAAACCACTGCCAGAGGCTCCGACAGCCAGCTGTGGCAGCCCGACAGACCCCTCCGTGAGCTCCCGGGCGCAGGACGCCACTATGTGCCTGGCCCCCTGCCTTCCCCCAGTGCCCGCGACTCCTCCGTGTGACCGAGTGTCAAGCCTCAGTCACCAGTGACTGCATCACTGATCGTCTGGCTTCCAAACCATCACACCTGGACTTCTCCCACACTCGTGAAAGACAGGTTTGTACAAGAAACTTCTTTTTCCCGTAATATATGTGGAGGCTCTGTTTTCCTGACTAATCCCAGGCTGATTCAATAGTTTTTTTTTGTTTTGTTTTCATTTTGTGGAAAATTAAACATGGCAGTATTTACTACTCCACCCACTGAGAGGGAAAGTCTAATTCCCTAGAGGCAGCAGGTTCAACTGCATCCGGCAGAAACAGCAGTGAGACTCACCAAGGCCAATCAGTACAAGTTCATCACACAGACTCAAAAGCCGAGCACGCTTGAATATAGAGGCAATTACAATGTGAAGTTTTTAGGGTTAATGAACTCTTGTTTACACCCACAAGCTGCATAAGCCCCTGTGAAATAGGCGTACATCTTAGAGACTTCTTTGTCATCCCTATAAATCCCAGTACTATGTATATCTGCACCATAGACTAATTATTAGCCCTAGAATAGGAGTGAGATGATATGTTTACTATAAATGTAATGACTCTCTATTAGAGACAATTGGAACTTGGGGGAGGATATGGGTTCTCAGAGGTCTGGGGATTCCACTAAGCTGTAAAGAAGTTGATAGTAAATAAACCCTATAGCCTGATTTCAGGACCCAGGGTCGATTTAGCATTCTAAGCAAGATGTTTGGAAACAAAGGAAATGTTATACAATCTGAGTCTCTTGTGAGCCTCCTGATTGCTCAAAAACCCTAGGAAGATACCAAGAAATCAGGTGCGCCAAGAAAGTGATTTTTAGGGCCCTTCTATGGAAATGTGAAATTTCTTAAAGACTGAAATTCTTCATTTTAAAAAAAAGTGGGATAGATGCTAGAATGTGGCCAGAATTTTTGAGTAGCAATTATTCTCACAGCCCTAAAGCTTGAGAAGGGAATGGCAACCCACTCCAGTGTTCTTGCCTGGAAAGTCCCATGGACAGGGGAGCCTGGCAGGCTACAGGCCATGGAGTCACAAGGAGTCGGGCACAACTTAGTGACTGAGCAACAGCAAAAATTGAAAATAAAAGTGTATTTTGGAGACAGGAAATGGGAGAGGCTGTTTACCTCTTGAGGAATCTAGGTTTTTAAAACTTAGGTTGTTCCTCAAAGCAGCCATACTATACAACTTCAGGAGGCACTGGTGCTTTGTATTCCATGCAGACAGGAATCTCTGCAGGAAAACGCCAGGAAAATAGAAATCCTGTTCACAGAGATGGGGCAAGAGTAGCAGCTACACGAAAGACAACTTGGCAATAATTTTAAAAAGAAAAGACCATTTTAAAAATTGCATACCCTGTAAGTCCATAATTTTACTTCTGATAATATGTCTTAAGCAAACAGTGAAGACAAAAATAGTCACATACACACATAAAGATATTTACTGTAGCATTATTTACTATATCAACCTTTTGTAAGGACTTAAAGGACTAAGAGAATTTAGATATTATGAAAAAAACACAGAAGTCAATGTGAAACAACAGGATTGAATAAGAAATCAATAAGAAAAAAATCTATAAAATACTACAAATATTTTTTTTAAATATACAACATGATTCTAAATTAATAAAAGAGACGATAATAAAGAGGAGAAATCAAGGAAATAAAAAAATCAAGCTATAGTGAAAAATCAACAAAGTCTACCAAAAGTAGGCTCTTTAAAAATAGCTTTAAAGTTGAGCATTATTAGCAAATCTGACAAGAAAAAGGAAAAACATAAATTATCAATATCAATAATGAAAGAGACTATATCATTACAGACATTAAAATGATAATAACAGACTGTTATGAAAAATGTATCACAATAAATTTATCATGGATGAAGTAGACAGATTCCTTGAAAGACATAAATCACCAGAATTTCACAAGAAGTATTGGAAAACTTTAATAGTGCTACATCTGTTTAAAAATGCATTCATAATTTAAAAGTTTCTTTGTGGAATTTTCCACAAAGAATATTCCAGGCTGAGGCCTAGGTGGTCTAGGTGATAAATTCTATCATCTGTTTAAGGAATAAATATTATCAATCTTACACAAACTCAGGAAATAGAGGAGGAGGGGATACTTGACAACTCATTTTATGAAGGTAATATAATCCAGATACAAAAAGGAAAAAAGGAAAGAAGGAAAAAAAGAAGGGAGGGAGGGAAGAAAGAAAGGAAGGAAGGAAATTTCAGACCAACCCAATGTATGTCACTGAAGTAGACATAAAAATTCTAAGACAGAATACTTGCAATCAAATTCAGCAATTTATTAAAAGATAATATATCACAACAAAAATATTCTTTATCAATAATATGCAAGATTGGTCCAATATTAGAAAATAAATCAATGTAATTGATCACATCAACAGTAAAAAGAAAAATATGCTACAATCAGTCATCTCAATGGATTCAGAAAAACTTGTGACAAAGTTCAAAATTCAATTCCCATTCATAATTTAAAAGAAAAACTCTCAGTAAACTAGGAACCAAAAGAAATCTCTTAATCTAATAAAAAGCATTAATTTTTTAAAAGCTGCAATTAAAATCATTCTTAAGAGAAAATTAAATTTTCCCCTAAGATGAGAAATAAGACAAGGATTTCTGCTTTCACTACTTTTACTTAATATTTAACAGAAAGTCCTAGCCAGAGCAATAAGGCAGAAATAAGAAATAAAAGGTATACAGATTTAAAAGAAATAAGAATGTCTTTGTTTTCAGATGACATAATTATGTATAATAGAAAATCTTAAGGAATCTGTAAAATAAGTTTTAGAATTAATAAGTGAACTAGCAAGATTATAGGACACAATGTAAATACACAAAAATCCATTCCAACATACCAGTAATGAACAATTACAAAATAAAAATTTTAAATTATACCATTTACAATAGCACCAAAAATATACAAGGATAAATTTAACATGGGGCTTCGCTGATGGCTCAGTGGTAAAGAACCTACTTGCCAGTGCAGGAAACAGTTCGATCACTGGGTCAGGAAGATCCCCTAGAAAAGGAACCCACTCTAGCATTCTCGCCTGGGAAATCCCATGGACGAGGAGCCTGGTGGGCTACAGTCCATGGAGTCACAAAAGAATCGGACATGATTTAGCAACTAAACAACGGCAACAAATTTAACATGTATGCAAGATTCAGACCCTGAAAACTACAGAATGTTGCTAAGAGAAACTAACGAAGTTCCTAACAATTGGGAAGATCTATTCTGTTCATGGGCTTGAAAAATCATCATTATTAAGATATCAATTTTCCCTCAAATTGTAAACAACTCTTACACATCAATAATATTTACATGATCAATCAAATTTTTTAAAACTTGAAAACTGGCAAAAAGATTTGAGTAGGAGCTCCTAAAAAGAAGATATTCAACTGCCCCACAAGCCCACAGGAAAAGTGCCCAACCTCACTAATTATCATGGCAACACAAATTAAGCAAAAAAATGAGGCATCAACAAACCACTAGAATGATCCAAATTTTAAAACCTGACATGCAAAATTTGGCAAATATGGAGCAACCAGAACTCTCACATACTTCTAGTGAGAGCATAAAATGGTACAGTCACTTTGGTAAACAGTTTGACAGTTTTTTATAACATTAAACATCTCCCTCCCCTATGACCAAGTGATCCCAACCCTAGCTCTTCACCGAAGGGAAATGAAAACACACATTTGCACAAGGACCTGTGAAAAAAATGTTCATAGCAACTTTACTCATAATCTCCCCAAACTGGAAAGGATTCAAATATCCATTAATAGGAAAATTAATAAATAAACAGTAGCATCTCATGTAATGTAACACTATCAATAATAAAATATGAATCAACTATTGATACATACAACATGGATGAGTCTTTAAAAAAACATGCTGAATGAAAGAAGCCAAAAATGAAATAGTGCACCATACAATTCCAGGCATATGAAGGTGAAGGTGAAGGTGAAGTCGCTCAGTCGTGTCCGACTCTTTGTGACCCCGTGGACTGTACCCTACTAGGCTTCTCTGTCCATGGGATTCTCCAGGCAAGAATACTGGAGTGGATTGCCGTTTCCTTCTCCAGGGGATCGGCCCGACCCAGGGATCGAACCCGAGTCTCCTGCATCGAAGGCAGACGCTTTAACCTCTGAGCCACCAGGGATGCATATGAAGTCCTACAAAAAGGAAAAAAAGAATCTATGGTGAAGAAATCCAGAAAACGGATGCCTGTGGATGGTGGGTTTGGCTAGAAGGGAGCATGAGGGAACTTTCTGCAGTGACGTTAAAAAATGTCATATTTTGACTGAGGTGTCAGCTATATGGGTGTATGCACTTGTCACAACTTGTTGAACCACACACTTAGGATACACGTTGATGTATGTAAGTTATTCCTTAAAATTTTTCACAAAGGTCAGGCAGTGAGTGCTCTAGGATCAGAGGCTTCACGGGAATACACATCAACCATTGCACTTGGGTTGTATAGTGGGAAGATTCTCAGCCTTGGTTATCTCATTTATAAAGTGGGAAAATAATAGAGTATATCTTAAAAGATTAAATGCTAGAACGTATGGAAAGTGTTTAGGATAATGGCTAACACAAGTATGTATTCAATAAATACCCATTTCTCTCTCTTTCCTCATGTGGCTTTATCTTTAAGCCCACCTTGTAAATGTGGACTCTGTCTTTAGAACAAAATTATTCTTGCTGTCATTGGACTCAAGGGATAAAAATCTACCAGCATACTAAAGTGAAAACAACACAATCTTTTTATTTTAATGTTTAGTCATCAGTAGGATGAAAACAAAATATACATCAAAACAAAGACCACAACCAGCTATGACTGTAAACAAGCTAACAACCTTTGTGAAAGAGATCCATCTCTTAAACTTCCAGCAGTGTTCCTTAGCCTCTTCACTCAGGAAACAAGTCATACAATAATCAAAGGAGAATAAACTCTGCGAAACGTAACTTCCCTGACCAACTAAAATTAACTTCAGCCACAGTGAGCTCTTCAGAGCTCCTCAGAGCCACCCAACTTCAGTTGCTCCACTGTAATGGCCAAAATCCATGGTCAGAGGACACTGCTTCGGGCACAGAGCAGGATATTAATAAAATCACAGGTTTTGCAGCCACACAAATGAAAGGTTCACGTGCCAGCTTTGTCAGGTCCAGGCTGTGGTGCCACGTGCAAGTTACTGAACAACTGTGTTTGTTTTCTCATCCATAAACTCTGCCCTAAAGTAACTAATCCCGATGAGGTATACTGACAGTGAATAAATAAACAGATGGAGATAGGCGAGTATGTTTCTCATGGCAGGAGGGTGAACATTAAGTGAAATAATACATGTTTAAAGACCCTGTAAGTCCCCAGCCTTTGACTGTTTTACTGCACATCACTCTTTTTCACTTGTCTCCAGTCTGAATGGGTGCTTTAGTAAGGGGCCCCTGTGAATTCTGTGATACACAACACAAAACAACACTGTGATAAACATCCTTGTTTCTCACAACTATGTTCATTCTGCTTTGGAAGTAACCTACACACACACACAATTATCTCAGGAAGTCAAAGTATATGCTAAAAGACCTGGGGGTTAGGGGGTGGGAAACTGAGTTCACAGTCAGTTCTGACTTCGCTTCTCAGTTAAGCCAATACTTACAGGAAGTGCATCTCACCAAAAATCAGCATGAGCTTCCAAAAATGTGCCCAATGCATTGTTAGCACCACTCACGTTGAGAGCGTAACAGAATAATCATTGAGGAACGTTCCAAGATTTGCTCATAAAATCAGTAATTTTTTTGTCATTTGTTGCCATTAACAAGTAACTTGTGACCTAATAAATGTCACTATCCATTTTCTTTAATTAAAATAATAAATATTATTCAGTGACACAGATTGGCATTTATGCCTTCATTTCTGTGACGTGGGATTTATAACCAAGGCTTTCTTTGAGGGATTCCACAAATAAAGGTTATTAAGCCGCCACAAGATGAACACAAGCTCAGGTTAATGAAATCGGACAAGGAAGCGCAGTGATGGATGGAGCCCTTGTGCACGAAGGAGAAGAGAATTCCCACCCAAAGCAAGAAGCATTCCTGGACTGGCAAAATGAATGCTCCATTTTTCTAAGCAGTTCGACTTTAAACACATGCAGGGTGAACTCAGAGGCAACCTCAGCTCCAACTGTCATCGCCCTGGGGGTGGGGGGCAGCGGTCAAGCCCCTGGGGAACCACTGCTCGCCGCTGTGGGTGCATTCTAAGGGAGGAGGGGTTTGCAAGGAAAGAAGAGACTACACAGGCATGTGAATCTGCTGCTGGAGAAACAAAATTAATCATTGTAATATTCTAATCACCTACTTTGAAGACATGGTTGTAGGTTTTGAAAAAGACTTTCACAATAACAAAAACCAAGACAGATGGAAAAAAAAAAACAACAACAGGAATATATACTTGATAGCATTTCCTAAAAGAATCTCTTCTTACCTCTGAAACTTTGTCCTTGGCCAAAGTCAGGACATGAGCCCACACTCTGAACCTGAGGTCCAGCCTGGCTCAGCCGCATCTCCAGCTGGTCCCCCGGAAACCCAGCTCAGTGAGATGGACTCAGACTGCCCTCCTGGGCAAAGGCTCCGACTGCTGCTGCTCAAAGCCTCTGAGGAGCACAGAGTGAAGTGGAATTGCACCTCCACAGCTGAGATTGATCTCTGTGGACTTACTTACATCTCAGGACTGCAGATACCTCGGCTCGCATCACTTCACATCCAGCTCAGAGCCGTGAGGCGTGGGGCCGAGGTGGCTGCTTTTCAGTGACTGGACGGTGAGGAAGGGCCCAGAGCCGGGACAGGGCTCCTGGCCCCCATGCCACTGCTCCCAGCTGCTTTTCTGGGTTCTGTGTAAGTTAAAGAGAGCAAATGTCTACTTAATGCTCAGCTACAGACAAGATTGCTCAACTGCCGGGTATGCCAAAGAAAGAGCAGGAAATACAGCTCCTCCCACTCTTACCTGGAAGACCCCTGAATTTGAAAGTGGCCAGAGTTGGGTCCAAATGCTGGCTCTACCACATACCAGGAAATGGCAACCCACTCCAGTATTCTTGCCGGGAGAATCCCATGGGCAGAGGAGCCAGGTGGGCTACAGTCCACAGGGTTGCAAAGAGTCGGACACGACTGAGCGACTTCATTTTCACTTTCACCACATACCAGAGGGAACTGGTGCAAAGCAGGAACACGACAGATATTGGTCCCCAGCACAGAGAGAAAGCCTTGGCCCTCCACCCGCTCCAGTGCCTCAGGTGATCTCAAACGATGAGTGCGGATGTGTGTGTACAAAATTCAGAAGAGAGGAAGATATAAAACATAATATACACAAATTATATATTCGTAGATCTATGCCAGGTATGATCAACTATGTCATACATGATCTACTTTACACATGCACACATGTATTCATGATCTCTCTTATGCACACATTACAGACTATACTTTCCTAATGAAGTTCCATTAAGATGCAAATAAAACCTACTTCCTGTCCCAAATTGACACCCACAGAAGCGACAGCAAAGAGGAGTTCCTGAAGTAGATGACCTCCCCTGTTAAAGGGTCAGCGTGACCAGGATATCACGAAGTTGGAAGACACCTGGGCAAGAATCCTCCTCCTCTGAATCAGTCTGAGACTGGGCAGGCCGTGCCCTCTGGGACTCTGCTTCTTTGTCTCTCCTTTTCCACACTCTCAGGACTGACTAGCTCCAGCCCTAGAAGCATATTTTGTCTTTGGACATTGAATATTCTGAGTCAGGTTACAGATCAAACCTGTGGACTTGGGAATCACATCGTAGCCATAAAACCCAGATGGTGACACCAACCCCACAGGGGATTTAAGAAGATGAGGAGTAGATGGATAGACGCATGACGGGACAGATGGGTGGGTGGGGGAATGGGCGGATGAACAGATGAGTGGATCAGCAAAGTGCCTGGCATATAGCAAGTAATCAGTCATTTTGGCCATTAGTTTATTGTGATTAAGGTAACAATGACCTCGCAGATTTCTCTTCTGGTCCATTATGCATTGACTTTAACCCTCTAGCAGGGCTCACCCTTCTATCTCAACACTGTTCACAGTGTCCTGGCTTTATCACCTACAGGTGTAGCATCAGGAACACTGGATCAGGAGATGTAGATCTCAACACAGGTCCTGACAGCTCTCAAAACACCGAAACTTCCTGATTCACGCGACAGGAACGCTATGCCTTTGTAAGGCAGCCTACTGCTCCAGTGAATTTCCAAAGCCCAAATGTTCCCTTCCATTGTTTTGAGCCCGTATCCTGGGATACAGTCAAGGCCACAGTCTTTCAGCTCTCTGAGGCAGTGACTAAACCACAAGCAGAGTCTGGTGTGCGGAAGATACACTCAGCCCTGAGAAGAAGAGGCACAAACTGTTCAACCCGCCCCTTCATCTCGACTCAGAGCTTCCAACCAAAATGTGCTCAGCGTCAACGGAAGCTGTCGCCAGCGCGGGCAACCCTCTCTCCGTATGCTGCTCAGCTCTGAAGTACGCCTTTCTGGGATGTCTCCAGTAGCCCACTGTTATCTCAGTGGGCAGTTGCCTTCTCTTCAGTGTCAGTATTTACAAGCAATAACTTCCCAGGTGGCACTAGTGGTAAGAACCTGCTTGCCAATGCAGGAGACTTAAGACACGTGGGTTCGATCCCTGGGTCAGGAAGACCTCCTGGAGAAGGAATTGGCAACCCACTCCAGAATTCTTGCCTGGTGGACCCCATGGACAGAGGGCTACGGTCCATGGGGTCTCAAAGGGTCAGACATGACTGAAGTGACTTAATACCATTTCCAAGCAAACAACACAGCAAAGCATGTACATGAAAACAAGCAGACTCTGCCCAAGCAGGGTTAAGGTGGGCAGGCTGCTGAGTGGGCCGTGCCCACGCCCTGGTTTCAGTGGCAATCAAGGGTTTCAAATCCAGCCTTGAGCAAAACTGAAAATTACTGGAAATCATGAAAGCAAAGATTGCTGACAGATGGCGAAAACTGTGGATGTTAAACAAACACCCCAAAGACTAAGGAATCTATGTCTGGAGCTCAGAGTGGGATAACATAGAGAAATGTAATTCAGAAATGTTACAGCCTTTTCTCCAGTCACTGCCTCGGACTGTAGTGTGATTTTCTACCTGCTTGGTTAAATTTTGGGTAGATTCCAAAATGCCATAGTCACATTCACTTATTGAAAGCTATGCAAAGTCCAGCCCTGGAAACTGCAAACTCACACCCGCTTTGAAACTCCTCTCCTTCCTCATGCCCAGCTGAGCTTGAGCCCCGGGAACTTGGAGGCTTTCCTTTTCACCCCCCTTCCGAGCACTTGAGGGATGGAAACCCCAAGGCTGGTTCTGAGGTAACCCCTCCCCAGAACCTAGGACAAGGGGGAAACAGTTGCTTCTCTGATGGTGGGGAAGGAGTACAGCCATTATGATGTTGGCTGAGGGTCCTATCCACTGCCAAGTGCCTTGTCGACACGGCGGTCTCCGCAGAGAGGAGCCACGGTGCTGTGGGCAGGGGAAAACGTCGTCCTGGCCCCCACCCGTCTTCAAGGACCCTCCACCGACAGGCAGCGTCTGCTCCTGTTCAGCCGCACTAATGCTGCCAGCCCGGGCTCGCCTACCCCAGAGCAGCAGCACCGCAGGCCCCACTTCCTCTAATCCCACGCCCTTTCACATGGAACCGAGGAAGCACCAATCCCCTCTTGGGCGCCATGATGGCAGTGTCCTCAGCTCTCTTCTCAGGCCCTTCCTGCCCTCAGAAACCTCCAGAAGAAGCATCAGCTTCTACTCCCTATGTCCAGACACACTTCCAGAGGCAGCAGGCATCTGCCAACCTCTCCCCGCACTCCATGCTGGTCAGATGACCCCACTGGGCTGGCCTGAACCCTGCCACCACCCAGTGGGTATGACACACCTCTTTCTGCCTCTTGAAAGTACCCCCAGCCTTGGAGAGTGATGTGCCTGAAGGTAACACCTCACCTGGCTTTGGGGGAAGCAAAATGAAGAATGTTTAAGTCTGCTGTACTCTCAGCCAGACACTCCTGACTGATAACCCTCCACCGACCGCCAGATGGTGGGAGTCAGCCGCACAGACCCTCAGCGAGCTGGGGTGAGGCCAGCGTCCACCGCGTGTCCGGCTCTCTGACGGAGGGGCTCCTCAGCACCTGTGTTTCCAGCCCCAGGGCAACAGGGAAAGCCTCCATCGCCGTGTCCTGTAACAGGAGTGTGTTCAGAGCTTCGTGTCTTTAATGCACATATGAATCACCCGGGGGTCCACGCAGAGTGCAGACGTTCATTCAGCGGGTCCCGGGTGGGGCCCAAGAGTCTGTATTTCTCACAAGCTCCCTAGTGGTGATCCTGCCACGGGCCTGCAAAGCACACTTAAGCACCTGGATTTGATTTTCTTCCCTCTGTAACACCTAACATTCAGTGAATGATTCACACAGGCAAACGCTGCTCAGTGTATCTCAGGCATTATACCACTGAATTCTCTCAACAGCTTTATGAAACACAGTCACTTTAAAAAAAAGGGGAAACTGCTCCTTAGATGGGCTGAGCTGCTAGATTCAGGCTTCCAGATTAGCCATTGACAGAGCTGGCACTTCAGTGCAGGGTTGCTCTTATTCAGGTGTTAAGTCATATCCAGCTCTTTGGGACCCCTTGGACTGCAACACGCCGGGCTCCCCTGTCCTTCACTGTCTCCCAGAGTGCAGGGTGAAAGTGAAAGTCGCTCAGTTGTGTCCAACTCTTTGCAACCCCATGGACTGTACAGTTCATGGGATTCTCCAGGCCAGAATACTGGAGTGGGTAGCCTTTCCCTTCTCCAGGGGATCTTTCCAAGCCAGGGATTGAACCCAGGTCTCCCACATTGCAGGTGGATTCTTTACCAGCTGACACAAAGTGTGTGCTCCTAAACCCTGCAGCCTGAAGGTAGCAGACCAAACGACGGCGATTAGAGCGCAGAAACTGAGATAAGCAATTGGAGGTACAAGGAAACTTCATTAAAGCGGTGCTCCTATCAGACTCACATACCTCCAAGCTGGTTGCCCCTCCTAGGAAAATTTCAATACTGAGCTTCAAAAACAGTCCCCAGAAGCAACTGAGCACAGGTTACATCACAGAT
The DNA here is from genome assembly GCA_006410635.1 of Cephalophus harveyi. NCBI lineage: Eukaryota > Metazoa > Chordata > Mammalia > Artiodactyla > Bovidae > Cephalophus > Cephalophus harveyi. Next base: position 669,710 of record SJYT01002523.1, on the reverse strand, counting down.
TCCATTACTTCCCTCCTTGTTCATTTACAGTCGCCAAGTTCAAGCAACATCTTCTCTGTCAGGGGGGACACCATGAATAATAGATATGTCATTTTTAACTGTCAACAACACACCTTGTAAATGATGTTTGCAGGCTTTTAAACAACTCAGCGAACCATTCTGCTGACATCATTTTTATACCATGCTTTGCAAAGAAACAAGGAAGGATCTGAAAAAAGCACGTGGATTAAACTACAGAATGACATTCACCCAGATGTCTAGTTTGCATTTAACAGTTCATTGCGTTCTCCCCTTACTCCACTCTGATAACTAACGTCTGCTATGGAGACAAGACAATTAAAATATTGTGGTGTTTTTGGTGGCTAAATAGGCTCACCTTTCCTTGTGACAGTTAGTTTACAGAGTCGGGATCACTGTCGCTCATTCCTACTTTTAAGGCGACACTGGGATGTTTAAGGAAAACAAGCTGCTTCCTTGCAGCAGGACACTGGCTAGTCGTAGGTTTTGACTCTGGGTTTGGACAAGGTAACATGAATCTCCCACTCCCCTGTGATGAAAGCTTTATTTATCCTAAGACAAAAATCTTTTCACACTTGTGCATGTCTCCACATAAATAAATCTTTAGGCCTATTTATCAGGTGATACAAGAGTGTCAGATCACTGGAAAAACAAACACATCTGTAACTACTCCATGACCCATCAACAAGGGACTCAGCAAATGCCAGGTATATAGTGAGGACTTAACCAAAACTGAAATTTAACTAATAAGTAATTAACATAAATAAATGGAATATTCTTGATTATCTTCTTTTGAAATGTTTTTATTTTGGAAACTTCAAATATATACAAAAGTAAAGAGGGTAGTATAATAATCTCCATATACCCACCCAACTTCAGTGATTTACTGACTTGGGGAAATTTTATTTAATTTATAACCCACTCTCTTCCTTCCACTTTTGGATTTTTGTAAAGAAAACCTTGGACATTATATCATTCTATGCATTAATCTCAATTATCTTCTAGATACTGTTCAAATATAGATTTTCTCATCTCCATCCCCACTGCTGCTGCTACTAAATCGCTTCAGTCGTGTCCGACTCTGTGCGACCCCATAGACGGCAGCCGATGAGGCTCCTCCGTCCCTGGGATTCTCCAGGCAAGAAGACTGGAGTGGGTTGCCATTTCCTTCTCCAATGCATGAAAGTGAAAAGTGAAAGTGAAGTCGCTCAGTCGTGTCCAACTCTTAGCGACCCCATGGACTGTGGCCCACCAGGCTCCTCCGTTCATGGGATTTTCCAGGCAAGAGTGCTGGAGTGGGGTGCCATTGCCTTCTCCACTAGCCTATCTTTATTCAGACTCTAAATACTTCATGGGAAATAGATGGGGAAACAGTGGAAACAGTGTCAGACTTTATTTTTGGGGGCTCCAAAATCATTGCAGATGGTGACTGCAGCCATGAAATTAAAAGATGCTTACTCCTTGGAAGGAAAGTTATGACCAACCTAGATAGCATATTCAAAAGCAGAGATGTTACTTTGCCAACAAAGGTCCGTCTAGTCAAGGCTATGGTTTTTCCAATAGTCATGTATGGATGTGAGAGTTGGACTGTGAAGAAGGCTGAGCGCCGAAGAATCAATGCTTTTGAACTGTGGTGTTGGAGAAGACTCTTGAGAGTCCCTTGGACTGCAAGGAGATCCAACCAGTCCATCCTAAAGCAGATCAGTCCTGGGATTTCTTTGGAAGGAATGATGCTGAAGCTGAAATTCCAGTACTTTGGCCACCTCATGAGAAGAGTTGACTCACTGGAAAAGACTTTGATGCTTGGAGGGATTGGGGGCAGGAGGAGAAGGGGACGACAGAGGATGAAACGGCTGGATGGCATCACTGACTCAATGGACATGAATCTGAGTGAACTCCGGGAGTTGGTGATGGACAGGGAGGCCTGGCATGCTGCAATTCATGGGGTCGCAAAGTCGGACACGACTGAGCGACCGAACTGAACTGAAACACCTGTTGTGGTAGATTGACTAGTAGCTCCCAAAACACGTCTAAGTCCTAACCCCTGGCACCTATGAATGTGACCTTATTTAGGAAAAAAAGTTGTTGCAGCTGTGATTAAGGATGGGATCATCCTGGACTTAGGATGGGCCCTAAACCCAGCACTAGTTGTCTTTATAAGAGAAGTGGAAGAAGATTCAAGACGCACAGACACACAGGGAGAAGGCCATGTGAGGAAGAGGCAGAGACTGGAGTGATGTGTCTCCAGGGCCAAGCAGCACTTGATGTCACCAGAAGCTGAAAGAGACAGAGGACTCTCCCCTGGGAACTTGAGAGAGTGCAGCCTTGCCGACACCTCGATTCTAGACTTCTGGCCTCCACAACTGTGAGACCCTACATTCCTGCCACCAAGTTTGTGCTCATCTCCTCTCTAGAACGAGGACATCAGCAGTGCCAACCCTACAGGTCATTGTGAGGATAAACAACTTCCTGGACATACACCACCTGGAACAGAGCAGGTACTCAAAAATGGTCGCTGTTTGTAGCAATCAGGAATCTTTCTGTTGAGAAACAAACGTTTAAGTGCACTAAGGGGAAAATAAGAACTCATTTTTCGTACAACAGAAAAGTCTAGGATACAGGGCCTTTCAGACACAGCTGAATGAGGGGGTCAAATAATTTCACTGATTCTGGAATTTCTCTTTCTCTCCATTTCTCAGCTTTTCTACTCTCTGAGTTGGTTCATTCTCTAGGTGACTTGCTCCACATCATGATTCCTAGAAGTTCCAAGCTTCCATCCACAGTGTGGTGACCTCAGGGAGGAAGAACACCTCCTTCCCAACTGCTGTGGCAAGGGCACAGAACTGAGTCTCTTGGGATCGTCTTGAGTCACTGAGCCTTCCCTGAACCAACCACTGTGATGAAAGGATCGGGTCTGTCAATCACTAATCCCTGGAGCCAGGAAACCAGGGTTGGTTCCAACCAAATGAAAGTAGAGATGGGGTGACTTGCTGAAGGGAAAATGAGGTGCTGTGATCGGGAGAAGGAAGAACAGATTCTGGGCAGGCAAAGACCACAGACGTCCACTCACCGTGAAAATTTCCAGTCTTCTCATGTCCTAAACTGACGGGGCTCCCTGGCCTGCTGCCCCCACAACAAGGGGTCCCTTCAGTCCGCACCCACTGCCACTGTGTCTTACAGATTTCTAGGAGCCCTAAGAGGGCATGGGCCCCACACTTCCTCCCAGCTACTGCACAGCTCAAATTAGTCACTCCATGGGCCCCTTCCGAGGCACATCAGAGACCAGCTGTGCAAGGACCTGTCACCTTCTTGTCAGTGAAAGTTTTCTGCCCAAAGAACTTTCGTCATCACTCCTTTCTCAAGTAGCTGGATGTCACTTGAAGAGACAGCTGAAGTCACTCACAATGGCTGGGCTCAAATCAGCGCTCACTGGCCTTGTCAGAGAAAGCCTCACCCCGCAGCGAAAACTGTCACTGATCATGTTTAGATATGTACGCAGAGGTATTAGATTAGAAGACAGAATGCACCAGATAGGAGTTTAAAAGAGGCCAAGTTGCAAGGGAAATCTTAATAGGAAGAAGTCAAGGCTTACAGTTGGAGGTAGTCTGGGGCATCTTTTTCCAAAACCCAATTTATACTTCCCATCAAAACCAGCAAGTGCATACATACACGTACACACACACCCACACACACATGCAGACCCCAACAGCCAGTATGTACTCACAACCTCCCTCACACTGAGGATATACATTATATTGACCAATATGCTTTATACATATCTGAACCTTGACAGGATATCAGTGGGTAATTGCTTTATCCAGATTACTATAAATGGATAGTTTTTACCTTTATATCAAAACACTGCTAAATCATGTCAGAAAGTAAATAGTCACCCCAACATCTCAATTGTCTTTTGGAGTAAAAACATACTAATCAAATTGTATTTGTTGCTTTTCTTTGCATTTGCTCTTCATTTAGGGTGGGGCTTCCCAACCTCAGCACCGCTGATATTCTGGGCTGGGTATTTCCTTGTTCAGGTCGAGGCGGGGACTATCTTGTGCTTTGTAAGATGTTTAGCAGCATACCTGGTCTCCACTGCAAGCCAAGAGCACTCCCCACTTACTGCCAAATGTCTCTTTGGGGCAACACTGCCCCAGATTGAGAACCACTAGCTTAAGAACTCTTAAGTGTATGTAGTCCAGCAGGCTCCTTTGTTCATGGGAGTCTCCAGGCAAGAATATGGGAATGGGTTGTCATTCTATTCTCTAGATTTTTCTGACCCAGGGATTGAACCTGGGTCTCCTGCACTGTAGGCAGATTCTTACCATCTGAGCCACCAGGGAAGTCCCAAGAATTTTTAAAAGGGTCTTCAGTTCAGTTCAGTTCAGGTCAGTCACTCAGTCGTGTCCGACTCTTTGCGACCCCATGAATCGCAGCACGTCAGGCCTCCCTGTCCATCACCAACTCCCAGAGTTCACTCAGACTCACGTCCATCGAGTCAGTGATGCCATCCAGCCATCTCATCTTCTGTCATCCCCTTCTCTTCCTGCCCCTAATCCCTCCCAGCATCAGAGTCTTTTCCAATGAGTCAACTCTTCGCACGAGGTGGCCAAAGTACTGGAGTTTCAGCTTTAGCATCATTTCTTCCAAAGAACACCCAGGGCCGATCTCCTTCAGAATGGACTGGTTGGATCTCCTTGCAGTCCAAGGGACTCTCAAGAGTCTTCTCCAACACCACAGTTCAAAAGCATCAATTCTTTGGCACTCAGCTTTCTTCACAGTCCAACTCTCACATCCATACATGACCACTGGAAAAACCATAGCCTTGACCCTTTGGTTAAAAACAGTCCAGGTTTCCCCTTAGAGGGGCTTAATCAAGCTAAGTAAAGTGCAATGATAACACTGCTCTGTTTGTACAGCTTTTTGTTTTTTGTGGCATTTTAAGTTGCCTTTCTATTCTCCAACTATTCATCTTTATCAAATCCCTAAGTATTTCTAGTGTCTCGAGAAAGCATCAAAGACTTTCTCCCCAAAATATCTCTTTTCTGAAGACTGACACTCTTCTGTTTCAGTCTGAATGAATGGGTACTCTTGCCTGGAAAATCCCATGGGCGGAGGAGGCTGGTAGGCTGCAGTCCATGGGGTCGCTAAGAGTCGGACACGACTGAGCGACTTCACTTTCACTTTTGCCTTTCATGCATGGAAGAAGGAAATGGCAACCCACTCCAGTGTTCTTGCCTGGGGAATCCCAGGGACGGGGGAACCTGGTGAGCTGCCACGTATGGGATTGCACAGAGTCGGACATGACTGAAGCAATTTAGCAGCAGCAGCAGTAGGAACATAGCTTAATACACCCAGGACTTCCCTTCATCACTCTTCTAAGTTGGATCCATTGTTTCCTGGGCTCCTCAGATTCCCCACTGCTTCACTCATGTGTATCCTGTGTGAGAGACTAAAATTTTAACACCTGTGCAACTGTGAAAACCATGAAGATAAACCAAGTTATATGAAATGTAAAAACTTAAAATTATATTTTTAACAAATGGATCAAAAAATCACACATCTTAGGAGGGCTGAATACAAAATCATTACCATAGGAGGCCACGTATTTATTATAAAAATGCTGCCATGGCCCAAACCACATTTATCCTTTCCTTGGAATATTCATTCAGATTCTATATTGCATGCTTTAGAAACTTTCACAAAGGGAGAAAGATCTGACTTGAAAAATTGTCAAAAGTTCTAAAGCCAAGTGAGATGAAGGTCCAAGAGGAAGGGGAGATATGTATACATATAGCTGATTTACTTCATTGTACAACAAAAACTACCACAACATTGTAAAGAAACTATATCCCAATTAAAAAATGAATGAAGGTGTTTTAACTCTGGAGTTTCTTCTCTGGACTTTCTTTCTTCTTAATTCATGAGGTTACTTCCCTCATTTTCTACCATAGTATACCTAACCTGGGGAACACATACCTCTGGCTTTGATCAAATTAGATAGATGAGATGAAACACAGAAAAAGCATGAGTTTTTTTTTTTTTTTTTGCTTTTGTTAAAGATGGTGGTTTCTCTTTTAAAAAACAGAATCACTTGTATGCTATTCAATAAAACATAAGTATAAGATAAACATGTTTCTGAGTTTTTTGCATCATAAAGTTAAGGAAGATATAGAGCACGTGATGCCATATAACCTGCATGTGACTCCTGGCAGGAGTCATCACTCAGATTGAAAAGCTCAGAGCTAGTAAGTTGAGGGGAAAGAAGAAGAATGAGCAATCTGCACTCCACTCAGAGTCCAGCTGGTACCAGAGCACAGTAATTTGTAGAGGAGCTGGTCATCCTGTAGCTGCAATAACTCCCTTGGGATATCATGCACACTGACGGCTTTAAATACCATCTATATCCTAGCAACTCCCAACTTCGTATTTCTAGCTCAGACCCTGCTCCTGTAACCCGCTGTCCTGTCACCTGTTCAGCATCTCCACATGGAATTCTAATTAGGCATCTCACATGCCGCGTGCCCAAAAGCAATCCCCAGTCTTCAACTCCCAAACCTACTCCTCCCCTAACTCTCCCCTCTCTGATAATGGCAGCCCATCCTACCAACTGTTCAATGCCAAAACCTTGCAGTTAGCCTTTTTTTCTCTCTCCTCTTCTCCAGGACCTCAAATCTAGTCCAGCAGTCAATCCAGTTGGCCGTATCGTCAAAGTCAGTCTAAAATTTGATCACCCCTCCCCACCTCCACAGCCTGGCGGGCTACAGTCCATGGGGTTGCAGAGTCGGACACGACGGAGTGACTAAGCACAGCACCCGCTGCCACCTCCACCACTGCCACCCAGCACCAAGCTGCAAGCCTCCCTGCAGCAGTGCGGCGCAGTGCACGGCTTCTGCCTTTGCCCCTCCGTCAAGTCTTCTTGTAGCAACCTGAAGAGGTCTTTCAAACTGCGTCAGACAAGCCACCCCTCTGCTCAGCGCTGTGGCTGTGGCCGGTCCCCCATCTCAGAGGAGCACCCGCGCTCCCTGGAATGGCCTGACACGGCCAGCACTCTTTCCTGGCCTCTCTGGCTTAACCTGTCTGCTTAGGGCCGGGGTCGGGGCTCGGGTCATCTCCTACTGTCTCTCCTTGTTAGTGCTCTGCTCCAGCCACCACCCTCCTCGCTGTTCTTTGAAAGCACCATGTATGCTCTCTCCTTAGGGCCACCTGAGGGCTTTGGATTGCTTGGATTGCTCTTCTACTGCACATTTATTCCCCTCCCTGGTTTAAGTCTTCACTCAAATCTCACCTTTTTATTGAAGGCTAACCTGACCAGTCATTTACAATCACAACCACCCTCCAGCCTATGATCTTTTTTCTTGTCCACTGTTTCCTTTTCTGCAACACTGGTGACTAGTTGATGCATTTAATTTACTGACCACTGTGTGCCTTCACCATAGACTAAAAGCTCTCTGAGCATAGTGGTCTTTGTTTATGGACATATTCCAAACATTTACAACAGTGCCTGAAACACAGTAGGTGCACAATGAATATGTGTCAAGTAAATGCATTGAATGATTCCACTTTTGAGACTCTCTCTAGAAGTTCTCCCACTTATTAAACATGAGATAGATTTATTGAGAACTTGGAAGACGGAAGCAATGGGAGGCCAAGGCAATAAGGCTGTCAAAAGTGACGCTGAAGGGACTACACATGGGGTATTGGTTGAGCAATTACAACATTGACATTTATAGACTCTTTGCAGTTGGCAAAGGAAGTTGGTAGCCCAGGAGAGAATAGGGCTGAAATGAGGAAATGCAGGTTGTGAGGATGGCAAATATCACACTCACAGGGGAGTGAAGGGACAGAGAGGGTTAGGGGCCAGGGCTACGGTCAGGAAGGGCCATGTCCAACCAAGGAAGAAAACCATTAAAAATGAAGATAGTAGAAGTAATCAATAAAACTGATTTAATAAATAGATCAAGAAAAGTTCTAAAAAGTATTTTGAGTTCTTAATAAAAAGTCAAATAATAAGAACTGAGAATTTTCAGAACATAAAACATAAATAGCTAGTATCATATGAAAACAATCCACCTTGAATGGTGATTAAAACATGCTGAATGAAATGAAAATAAAATACTATATGTATATATCATCATTGGAAAGACATAAAAATAACAATATACAATGATTCAAGGACTGTAGTAAGACAAACAACCTAAAGCTCAAGGTATAATATAAACTGGAAAATTCTTTCAAAAAAAGAAATTTATAGAATGAATCAAAACCATTAAAACATTCATATGCTTGGGCCAGGAATTCTACATCTAGGAATCTGTGCCAAGAAAAAATCAGGAATGTGGGCAGAGATTTATGCAAAAAGACTCAGTATAATGGAAAACTTTCTAAAAAAACAAAAACATTATAATGATTATATAAATTAAAACATTTCTATAGAGCAGAACATTGTGCAACCATCAGTAATTACATTCATGTAAAATGTTAATGACGTGGGAAATGCTCATGATATAAGGTCACATGAACTAAAACAGGGACAATGCCATCTATGACATATTGTAAGAACGAACATAACATTTAATTTCAAACCAATTCAAAAATGGATTTTTTTCTCTCATTTAATCCCTGTTTGGTTAGGGTTATCAAAAATCAGTTTATTATTTTTTTTTTTAAGAAAAGCAAAAACCTAGCCAGTTTTTAATGCAGAGAGAAATGAATGGTATGTCGGAATTATATAATTTTAGAACAGTCATGCACATAGACCCCGAGATTATTTTCTTATGCCTAATGGTTTGTTATGCACAGCTTTGCGTGAAAATAATTTTCCATTTTAATGCATATTCCACTGCTCTGGTCTCAGTTTCCTAACTTTTCAAATGAAATATAGTCTGCCTAGATTAAAGGTCACAAAACCTTTTCTGAAGAGTCAGGAAATACTTTGGACTTTGTGGGCCAAATAGTTGGTCTCTGTTACAACTATTCAACTGCACTGTTGGAGTGAGAAAGCAGCACATAATCAAGTTCCAATAAAACTTTATTTATAAATGCAAATAACGGGACAGATATCACCCAGGGGTCATAGTTTGCGGACCCCTGAACCTAATGGCTGATAGTCTTTGCTTAGTTGACAGCTCAGACCCTGACTCAGAGGTCGAAATGCCAGCAGACTCCTGAGAAGAAATGAGAAAATATACCCACAGTGTGGCAATCTCATGAGCTCCCAAGTTGGGAAAATCTGGTTCAAAGCCAAACTTACTTCCTAGTTGTGTCTCCAGTTACAATTTGCTTTCATCACTATGAGTCTTGGTGTCCCCTTTTGCAAACTGGGATGGCAGCCCAGAACCCCCAGGGGCTGAATGAATCAAGAGCTGATGGTGTAGACAGTGCGGAGTGTTGGGTCCGAAGCAGGAAACAGTCAGGATAAAGCTAAATTATGCCACAATACGCATTTCCCCAGAATCTGGGGGCTTAAAACAGTATGGTTTATTTCTTGCTCATGCTTCTCGTCCATGGCTGATCAGCTGGGAGCTCTGTTCGACACTGTTGTCCCTCCAGGGCCCAGTCTAATGAAGGAGCCCTTAAACAGAGCTCTGCTGGTTAAAGTGGCAGAGGGAAAACTGCAGTGGCTGAATCAGGCACTAGATCTTAAAGCTTTCACCCGAAGTGATCCCACCACCTCCATTCCCATTTCATTGGCCAGAGCAAGTTATACAACTACATGCAACTCAGGAGTCCTAGAAATGCTAGGAATGGGGCAAGGGCATCCAGAAATGGTTTGTTAACTGCACTAATAACTACCACAGCAAGACAGAAGAATAATAAGAGCTAACATTCACACACATTTGGCATAATCTAACACAGGGCTAGGGTTTCCCAGGCGGCTCAGTGGTAAAGAATCTGCCTGCCGATGCAAGAGATGTGGATTTAATGCCTGGGTCTGGAAGACCCCCTAGGAAAAGGAATGGCAACTCACTCCAGTATTCTTGCCTGGGAAATCCCATGGACAGAAGAGCCTGGTAGGCTACAGTCCATGGGGTCCAAAAGAGTGGACAACTTGGCGACTAAACAACAACAACGCAGTGCTAACTACTTTTGTTACAAGTTTTGAAAGTCAAGCCTAGAAGATAAAAACAGAGTTAGAAATGAATAGGGCAAGATATGTGGTCTGGGGTTCCCTATTGTTACACAAAATCAGGGGATAGTCCTTCAGACAAGACCAGCTTTTTCTAAATACTTTCTTCAACTCTTTAACATGCTCCCCTTTTGTAGCTGGGCCTTATTACTGTTAAGAAGACTGTGATCAGAATCCATCATTTAAACTCATGTCCAACTCTGTGAATCCCCAACACAAAGATTGTTATGGACTGCATATTTATGTCTCCAAAATTCTTATGTGAAGCTCTAAACCATCCTGTAACTATATAGGAGATGGAGCCTTTAAGGGGTGACTAAGGTTAAATGAGGTCATAAGGATGGGGCCCTAATTCCATAAAACTGGTGCCCTTTGGAAAAGAGAAAGAGAAGCCTGAACCGTCTCTCCTCCATGTGAGCGCACAGTGAGAGTCTGCAAGCCAGGAAGAGAGCTTTTACCAGAAACCAAACCCAGCCAGAACCTTGACCTTGGACTTTTCAGCCTGCAGAGCTGTGAAAAAATAAATATCTGTCATTTTAGTCACCCAATCCAAGGTATTTTGTAATGACAGTCTGAGCTGGTTAATACAAAGATCTAAAGAACACAGGCCTTCTCTCTAGACTTGATTTTCCAATATGATCTCAGTTTATTCAAAATTACCTTGTGATATTCACACACAGGTCTGTGGAAAATCCAAAGCTAAGATTGGGTCAAGAGAGAAATGCAGGCTTAGAAATTAGAAAGGCCGATGTTCAAAACCCAACTCCATTCACTTGACCTTGGGCAAGTTGTATAAGCACTCTGAGCCTCACCTTCCCGATCCATGAATTGGGTAAACATCTCTCTCATGGAAAGTAAAGCAAGTGGGGGAATCTGAAGCATGTCCCCTCTCAGGCAGAAGAATGAGATGAAGCCACTCTTGTATCTCCACCATCTTGGATGTGGTTGGAGTTGGGATACAAGATGTGGACTAAGTTCAAGGCCTGCTTTAACATTCTTGTGGACTAAACATGTGAACATGAGTGGCCAAACCTAAGAGCTTTCAGAGAAAAATTTTACTTCTCCTGTGAAGAACACCCCAGGGTTAATTACAAGATGGCTCCAGAAGCATATGGCCTGGCACAAAGTAGTTGTTCACAAATATTCCCTTCCCCCTCTTTTCCTGCCTTACTACACCCCCAAGGGTTTAGGGCTCTCAAAAGTGAACATAATTAGGTGACATGATGCACCTAAGGAAGAGAGGAGGAAGAAGGGAGGCACATTGTGGTGAGCTGACAGGGATGCCAGCATTTCCCATGGTCTCTCATTTACACCTGATGCCTGTGAGGAAGGTGCCATCACACTCAACACAGCAAGGAGGAAACCGGATGTCAAGAGAGGAAACCGGATGTCAGGAAACGAAACCAATTTGACCCCGCCCCAGCCCCGCAGTCCCCTGTGGCTAGGTTGATGCTCACACCCAAGTGGGCTCAGGCTCCAAAGTCTATGTCCCTCACCCAGCATCTTGTGAACATCAAGAATTGGCCTGGTTTCTTGCATTCCATGCAAATCCCTATCACAAAAATTAGCCAAAAAAGGATAAAATATCAGAATATTTGTACCCTGCAGTTCCACCCATTGGGTTTAGACCTGAAAGGAAAGTATTCGCTGCAGTGACACAGGGACACATGGAGAGGGGATGGGGTGGGGATGGATCTGGAGACAGAGGCAGCGATTCCAGCGCAGCATCTGCCAGCAGTGTCCTGTGAGAGCTGGCCAAGTGCCTGCCCCCTTTCAGGCCTTAGGGTCCCCTCCTGTAACAAGAGAGCATGGCTAAACAAGGGACACAAAGAGCCACCTCAAACATTTCATCACTGGCTCAGTTTTCTAGACACACGGAGCTGAAATCTTGGGAGCCTGCTTCTTCCAGATGACTGGGTCAGCTCTCGGCTCCATTTACCCGGCCACGCGGCCAAAACAACGGCCACAACGGGCTTTCTTAAAAAAGTTGAATGGAGACCAGACCAAATACAGTCGCCAGTAAAGAGAACCACTCTGTCCAAAAGCGCAGATTCGCGAACGGAAAATCACATTCCGCAAGTTCCTGGATGGGAGGAAGCCGCTGCTTCCAATGAGGACTTCATTCCAGAATCCCACACAGGGCCTCAAGAGTGCCCGGGAGTAATAAAGAGAGGACTGTATCAGTGCAGAGGCCTGAGTCCTGCGGGAGAGGCGGGCGGAGGACAAGGCCAGGGCTCTTTCCAAAGAAGCCGAGTCCAACTCTTTCAACGGGATGTTGACTCTTCCATTTCCGGTGTGATGACTTGAACCTGGGGAAGATGGGCCCTGCCAAAAACCTGTCGGTACTAAGTGTGTTTTCAGTTGGCAAATGGCAGGAAAGTAGAGGGCAGATCTTCATCAGACCTCGGGGTGCAGGGCGGGATGTGGGTCTGCCAGTGTCCCTGCTGCTGACACGAGGGGGCAGTGGCCCTGCCCGGAAACTCAGCACTCAGAGTCGGAGGGCACCAAGGCTGTTTTCCTGTTCAGTAAGTTTCCAGATTAAAAAAAAAAGAAAACTGCTTTTTCATTTTCAATTAAAAAAAAAAAAAAAACAGTATAAGCAATTCCTCTGCGTTTGCATTACTGCCCCATCCAAGGTGCCCATCTATGCACCACCCCCCTCGTGCCCGGTGGGCAGCTAAACGCTGCCCACAACCACCCTGCACTGCCACGTCTTCACGGGCCTGTTTCCTCCCATTCACTAGCCCCTCCAACCTCCCTGTTCCCTCCCTCTCTCTGTGGAACACCAGACAGAAGACAACACGATAGAAAAGCCCTGAACTTCAAAATCTGAAGGAAGTCAGAGCTGGTTCCAGCCTCGGCCCACCATTGACAGCTCTAGACTGAATGGTTTCACATCTCTGTGACTCTCCCCGTCTGTCACACAGCGAGAAGGACCTCAGCACAGGCTCCTTCTATTGAGACAGAGCGCATGAAGATGCTCACACAGGGCCAGCATGATCTGCGCTCCTCCTCCTCCCTCTCCAGGCACAGAACCAGACACCGTCCCTCCCTCAGAGAATCATGATTCTGCAGACAGTCCTATTCCAGGGGGAGAGCTCACTGTGCGGGGAGGCAGCTACCCCACTCTAGGGGGCTTTCAGGCAGATTCCAGGAAGAGGTTAAAATCTAAAATTTGGTTTTCAATGACAACTAGAAATGTTTCTGGAGAAGAAGGAGATGGCAGCCCCAAGGGGAGAAAAAGAGACAAGGTGACAGAACATAAGCGAAGAGAATTAATCTGCAGGACCCTGCGGGTATGAGGAGGGAGGGGGAAATTTAGGATGTGGTCAGTGATAAAGGTCCCTCGTAGCACAACAGCTGGCAGAAAAAAGGTGTTCAAAACTATGGAATCCATTAGTAAATGAACTAATCTATCTAAAAAGAAAACGTTCTATACTCATTACTCTGAACAAAATAATGATGATAACGATGATGATGATACATAAAGAGAAAAGAAAGGGTGCACAGAAAAGAGGAAGAGAGAAAAATAATTACATGTGTGTACTATATATATATATACGAATACACATACTTTACTGTTTTAATGCCAAAATGATAACTTCAGTTGCTCCTTCTCCACGTGTCAGGGGAGCAGCAACCATGGGCTCATGTATCACGTAGGCCTCCTGGAGTCCCCGATCACAAGGGGCACTTCCTCTACTCGATTTCCTTACAGGGACGTAAATTCACCATCACAAACCATAAGGGGAAAGTTAGGCAACACAAAAAGGAGGAGCTTTTTCACTGCTGTTGTTGTATAACTAGCATACGGCAGCTGCAGAAAGATTAAAAATATACACACGTAAAGAGAAAAGGAACACAGGCCTGGAGTACAGCCTGTAGGACCGTCCCCCCACCCACGCACACACTTGTGCATCTCAAACACACATACACACTCACAGGGGCATATGTGTGGCATTCCCTGGCAGATCTGTCTTCAGACTTGTAGCAACGGTAGAGGACCCCGTAGGCAGAGATCTGGTACCACCACCCACTGACATCCCTGAAATAATTAACAGAGGCCAGCAAACTTGTTCTGTAAAAAGTCAGAGAGTAAACGTTTCAGGTTTTGTGGGCTAGAAGGTACCTGCCACAGCAACTCATCTCTGTTGCAGCATGAAAAGCAGCCTAGAACACAGTAAAACAAACAGGTGTGGGCCTATGCCAATAAAGCTTTATTGACAAACCAGGAGGTGAATCAGACTCGGCCTGAGGCCAATAATTTGCCCTCCACTGGATTAGAACCTAGGAGAAACGGGAAAACCTCAGGACGGTGGGAGATTAAAGTGCACTCCCCATTGAAAGGCAAATCTCCGTTACAGTGGCATACACTATTCTAACAAAGGTTTCTGCTTTAACGTGCACCCTCTAACTAAAACAATGACTGCAGATAATTAGATCAAGTGAAATCCCGTTCTTCCCAAACAAGCATTCTGACATAGCCAACTTCACCCATTTTCCAGCTCCCATTTCAGAGAGAAGGAGCCAGAACAGAAGTTACTCAGACATGTCCAAGAAATGTAGCTGAGTGGGCTTAGGGTGATGTTCCAGTCATGTAAAATACCCTGGATCACATGCCATCAACAAATGATTTATTAAAAGCTACAAGATAAATACCGATAAAGTCTTCAAATAGAGAGGCCCGTGACATGTGCACAGGGGGAGAGAATCAGAATGATTTATAGGCAAGGAGACAGGCTGCAAATACAGAAAACCTTCTCCACCTGTGGGGAGGATCCCAGGGAAAGCTTTCCCGTCTGCAAACAGCCTTCCCGACCACGGTAATAAAATACACTTCTCATAACAAAAGCCGCTTCACACCACTTTCTCCCACAGGTTTTGAGACATAATTCATGAGTCCTTCTACTGTCCAGATCTGAGCCTGTACAGTCTATTCTCAGTTGGCTTCTTCAAGACCGAATCTCTGCTTCTCCCACTGCATCTTAATGACGGGCGAAACGTAACATGCTGCCACAGGGCTGGAAGGTTCTGCCCCCGGGAAGGTTCTCCCCCACGTGTCCTGCACCCCGGGTCCCCTGCTCTCCCTCGCTGAGCCGGGCCCTTCAGGGATCAGCGCCCACACTTAACTCAATGTTCTGCTCAGCTGCTCGCTCCAACTTTGCCCTTTCTCGTGGCTCCTGTAAAGATCTGAGACATCTTCCAGGACTGTTAGCCCATGTGGGGAGGTTACATTCCAATTAAACTTTCCTCTCTGCCTCTTGTCATTCCCCGCTGCACACTCTGCCTGGCCCTTCTCCCCACCTCACACCAGTGAGCGCACCCTCACCAGCCTCCCTATAGAAACACAGCCTCTGTGTGCCTGCCTCGGTGCTGGGTCCTGGTGAGGGAAAGATAACTAGGACACAGTCTGTGTCATAGCTTGTAGCCTCTTGGGTGAGACAGATACAGAAACAAAATATTCAACATAATGCAATAAATACAGTTATCGGGAAACATAAGTAGCATTAGAGTGAAGCAAACAAGTGTATCAAATGTAATAGACCAAAAAAAAGCCTAGAGGGACACGTTTCAAAATAAGTAACAGTAGATGTCCCACCACATCACTCCAGACAGATACAGGGGATCACAATCAGGTGAGGAAGGTTGTCAAAGACAATCTGAACTTTATAATTAATGTTTGATTTTTTTAAAAAACATATTTAGTGATGTTATTTCTATTGGTGGTAATGATGGTTCAGTTGCTAAGTCATGTCTGACTCTTGGCAACTCTGTGGACTGTAACCCGCTAGGCTCTTCTGTCCGTGGAATTCTCCAGGCAAGAATACTGAAGTGGGTAGCCATTTCCTTCTCCAGGGGATCCTCCCGACTGGGAATCGAACCCTGGTCTCCTGCGTCTCTTGCACTGCAGATGGATACTTTTACAGCTGAGCCACCTGGGGAGCCCATAGAAAATAATTATTTCTATTACCATATAATTTAATTTGTAAGTGCTCTAAGTATAACACGGCCAGGGCTAGGGTAAAATGAGTCAGGAGCCGAGGGCACACAATTGGAGGCGCTCGCTCCCAGTTATAGAGGAGGGGGCAGGGGGCAGGGCGGTGAGGGCTGGGGACTGGGGCACAACCAACACAGAGCGACGTTTGCAGAGCCAGCGCGGCTTTCCCTGCGAGGGGAGAGGGCAGAGGGGGAAAGGCAGGAACTGTGAACAGAGAATGAAGGATGGGAAGGAGAAAACACACACACACACATCTTCAGTTAGTGAAGACTTTCCATCATGGGGTCAAAGTCTAAGGCCCATCAGTTCTGAGACTGAGGGACTGGCAGCTCCAACTGCATGAAGCTCACCATCGCTGTTTTACCCCACCGCCACGCCAGATGGTGTCTACTTCCACTACCCTGGGTGCCACTCAGACCTCTGGTCTCTTCCTCTTCCATCCCTGCCTTGAGTCCCTTCCTTCTGTGTATCTTCTGACAGGATTAAATCAGGTAATAAAGTCTTCTGCGAGTATGCCAGACATTGTCCCAAAGGAAAGTTAGTTAAGCGAGCATGCCAGACATTGTCCCAAGCGTCTCACAAATATGACCTCATTTACATTGTACAGCAACCTGACATGTATGTATCGTTACTCTTCCCATTTTACAGAAAAGGCATCTTGGGATCAGAGTTTAAATCATTTACCCAGAACACAAAAGAAATAATTATGTCAGGACTCAAACCCACAAGGCTGATGGCTGATGTCACGTTAATTTCTGTGATGCCTGCTAGTGTGAATTACCTGGGGGCAGCTGCAGGGTACACTAGGTGGTCAATACAATAGAGAAGAAGTAAAAGGTCCCACGTGGGGAATCTAAACAGAAGTCAAGTCTATAGATTCCCAGCAGAGGTGGAGGTGGACAGCGTGGAGAAACGAGTAGTTTACAGGGAGTGCTGCAGCCAATGGCCGCGTTAGATAAGCTGCAGGAGAATTACCCTGAGGCGGCCAAGGCCGCATGCTTAGCTGGCGTCCTTTCTCAGTGTCAAGGCAGAGGGTTTTGCCTGCAGTCTGTTTCTGTTCTCAGGCAATTCATGGTAACCGGGGACTCTCTGCTTTTCAAATAGTGTGGGAAATGGTTTTGCAGTCGTGTTATGGAGGATAGTTATTGGGGTATTTATCAGAAAGCCACGAATGGGAGCATTCAGAGAAAGAAGAGAGGAAGGAAAGGCAACTGAATCCACAGAATCAATTGCTTGACCCCTGTGAGTTTCGGGGCATAGTTCTCCAAAAACAGACCAAAGCTGTCAGCAAACAATAGCTTGGTCATCTAGAAATGGGGAAAGTTGCTTTTCTTGGGCCAACACCACATATGCTGTGGCCTACAAAGATATGAAATTTCTGCCGAGAGAAGCCGGAGTTGCACTCCCCACACCCCAGAGATGGCCCCTGGAGACCCGGTGAGGGTCAGCAGGGAGGCCTGGCACCTGGAGCAGGAGGCTGGGCACTGAAATGGAGGATGCGGGGCCTCTGGCGATGACAAGGGAGACATCGCCATCTGGTGGCTCCACTGGAGATAAACTGCAGCCCTACCCATTGTCTCAGGCTGCAAGAAACCCAGGGAAGGCATTTGGAAAACAAAGGTCAACCATGCCTTTACCAACAGCACAGGCGGCAAAACCTGGCCCAGGGCCAGTCTGTCTGATCTGTGGCTGAGGGGAGAGAAATGGTGGGTATGGTAAAAAGTGTCCATGGATGGAGAAAGACCCACCAAATGTGGGTGCTCCTGGGGGCAGCTGAGCATTCCCCACTCGGCATTCCGAGGGTCTGCTCTTGATCCAAGTTCCTAAGACCCTTTCAGACACCAAAAAGGGGCAAGTGGATGTCACAATATCATGTGCAGGCAGAGAAAATAACCTCACGGTGTTGGTGATGATGGTTGTGTATCTAAAGCATTTAAGGTCTGCCAGGCGCTCTGCAAGTGGTAATGAATATTTAGTAATAAAGAACTAATACTTAACAATAATGAATGATTAGACAATAATATTAACTAACCCCCACACAAAGCCCATGGAAGCGTGGGGCTGTGATGAGCTCCATTTTATGCATGAACAAACCCCATCGCTCAGAGCCAGAGATGGAGAATCCTCGAGGCTGGGCCGCCCAGGTAGCAAGGGGCAGAGAATGTCCAGTCATGCCCTGGACCATTGCCCCTGATGTTCCCACACAGCGGTACAGAGACCCCTTGCTCTGGATGCACCTGAGGTGCATATTAAAACACAGACTCTTTAACCACATCCCAGACATACTGACTTTCTGCAGAGTCAGAACTGACATAATAACAAGCTTCCCAGGTGATAGAAAAACCAGATACTACTAAGTGGTATGGACTGAACTGTATCCCCCTTAAAATTCACATGTTATAGCCCTGATGCCCAAAGTGATGGTATTTACAGCTGGGGTCTTCAGGATAGTTAGGATTAGATGAGGTCATGAGGATGGGGACCCCTGATAGGATTAGTGCCCTTATAAGAAAAGGAAGAGAAACTAGAGCTTCCTTTCCTGCCATGAAAGGACACAGCAAGAAGGCAGCTGTATGCAGGCCAGGAAGAGAGCCCTCACCAAGAACTGAGAACCCTCCCTGTCAGCACCTTGATTTGGGGCTTCCACCTTCAAGAACAGTGAGTAAATAAGGCACTCACTCTATGGTATTTTGTTATGGCAGCCTAAGCTAAGATACTGGGCTATACACCACTGTACCAGTTCATGCAAGACACTCTGGAGATGCCTGCTAAATTAACCAATGACCAGGATACTCCACTGCTCTGCACCTCAGAAGAGATGCGCTGAGGGCTCTCGTGTACAGTTTCCATGGTTTAGCCCCATTGCCAACCTCCGGGTGAAGCTTGCTGGAGTTTGTTTTGTCTGAAATCTAAAAAGAACAGGCATCCTTCCTATATCACTAAGGATTCATGGGGGAGGCTTTTGAAAGCAGATGTGATAACATGGTGTGAATGTGGAGAAATGAGAACAGTAATAGCAGCTTCGTTTTGTGTCGCGCTTTGTAATTCACAAAGCTCACTGGCAAACGTGATTTCTTTAGATGGCTGAAATTGCCCTGTGAGGTCTGGAGACCAGATAATTATGATCTCAGTTTAACAGATGAGAAAGCCAAGGCTGCTGGAATCACAGAGCCCTGCCCACAGTCACCTCACTAATTACACGGAGAACTCAGTCCAGCTGGAAGGTGGAAGACAAACTAGCAGAAAAACTTGAGGTCACCAAGGATTGAAACAAGAAGAGCTGGCAGGGTACTAGCAGCAAGGACACCAACCCATACAGCTCGGATGACAGTGAAAAGGCGGCTCACAGGATGCAGACGGGGACGAGGGAACAAGCACAGAGTGGGGGCTGCCCTCCGGATCAGCAATAGGGCAAAACTGGACCACTCCCAAGACCAAGCAAGGGCAGAGGAGGAGGAGCGGCACTTCCGACTAAGGAGAGCAGCACGAAGCAAAACAAACAGGCAGCAAACAAGGCCCACAGGGCCCTGGAGAAACACCTGTGGCCTCAAATACCCGCCATGCTTCCCCAGGCCAACAACCAGTGGCCTGGGAGGGGCCCCCCTGAAGGGGCCTGTCTCTCAACCCCAGTCACCCCGGGTGTGGGCACTGGGAGCTCACTGTCCAGGGACCAAAGACAGACGCAGGAACTGCGCAGGGAGCCCCCTGGCTACCTGGCCTTCCTCTAGCCCAGCCCACTCTGCGTGAAGGAGAGAACTCCGTGGCTGAGAAGTGGAGACAACACAGTATTTTTCAGACTAATCACTGTTTTTTTTTTTTCAACAGAGGTGGGGTGGGAAGCATATCCCTATTACTGAGGTTGTTTACTACCCTGCCACACTCTCCTTGATATATTCTAGTTATGTAGAGCTTTTAAAGACAAGGACACAGTACTTTTTAAGGACCTCTAAGACAGGGTTTATCACTCTCAGCACTACTGACATATGAGACCAGATAATTATCTGTTGTGGGGGTCACCCTGTGCATTGTGAGATGTTTAGTAGCATCCCTGCCCCCACCCAACACACCCCAGTGTGACACCCCAGAACTTCTCCTAACGCCAACTATCACCCCAGCGGGTAAAGTCATTCCCCACTTTTCTTAAGAACTCCTATTCTACGTGATTACAATCTGCAGGGCTAAATTCTCCCATCAGCAATAGGAAGACCAGGGTTGGGGTTAGTTGAGTAACAATCTTCAAGAAAAATTAAATTTTGATTTTCTGTTCACTTTAGATTTTTGCTTTAATTTTTTTAAATATTCAATTAAAAATATTATCTTCCTTACAGAATGTTTTTGGCATCTCTTCCACATTTGTGTTTTACCCTGAGGTGGATGCCTCATTTGTCTGCCTCTAATCTTAGCCCTGGGAAGGTGCCACTGGCTCCATAAGGAGAGAGAAAGTTGTTCCCTTTTTTCTGTCATTTATGTATTCATTCATTTATTCAATATGCTCAAGTCCCCTAGTTCATAATCAGCTCATTGTTAGCAATGGTTACACAGTATCTCAAAGCGTGGGTCTCTGAGATTTACTCAACATTTCCTACAAAATAGGAAAGAGACATGAATAGCCTTGCATTTGGGTGCTCTGTGCAAAGCACCAGGGACCAGCTTTAAGGGCAAAGCAATAGTCCTGGGTAGAGACGATGATGGTGGTTTTGATTTGTAGTTCTGGCTGTGGACATGGAAATGACTGGAAATATTAAGGAGACAGAATCAACAAGTATTGGTGATTAATCAGTAAAAAGTTTATCAAAGGAAACTCCCAGCTTTCTAGCAGGAGTGAAGGTGTGTGTGTGTGTGTGTGTGTGTGTGTGTGTGTGTGTGTGTGTATCAAAGGAAACTCCCAGCTTTCTAGCAGGAGTGAAGGTGTGTGTGTGTGTGTGTGTGTGTGTTGGGGGGGGGGGGGGGGGGGGGGGCATGAGATTGCCTAGGAAAGATAGGAAGGTGATGAGAGGGCCTAGGACCAAGGCCTAAAGAATTCCCAATTTAAAAGGCAGGTGGAGAACCAACCCCAACCGCAGATGTTGAAATTAGTGGGCTGATAGTGTTATGCAGAAACAGGGTATTTGCATAACCTCAAAGAATCTTCCCTCAAGATAATTATTAATTACAAAGGAGAAAAGAGTAATTTTAAAGAGGAGCGACCTGGCAGATGCTACTTTAACCAAGTAATCAAGACTAACCTCACAGCAATGAGACCTAAGGGCCCCACATCCCTTCTGTGATTTCCTGCCAACAACCTCAGCTTAATCGTGAGCAAACATGAGAGAAACCCGAACTGAAGGGCACTCTACAAAATAACTGGTTAGTGCTCTTCAAATGTGCCAAGGTCATGGAAGGCCATGAAAGGCTTTGGTTCTGGAAGAAGGGAAGTTTGTGCCATGGTCCCCCCCAGTGAACAAATCAGATTTGCTTTCTCATGAGGTGCAGACAGCGTCTTTCCTGGCCGGATCCTGATTCCACAAAAGGCAAAGAACCCTGAGTGGCCATGGAGAGAAATTTGTGGTTAACAGATCCAGGTGTTACTTCTAGCTTACTGAGCAAAGGTCACCAGTGGTCTTTGGAAGATACACAAAATGCTGTAAGGTCTTGCCAGGTGACTTTATCAGATAGCCAGTTGAGGGCTATAAAATGCTGTAAGCCATTTCTTTCATGTCGAGGAGAGAAAAAATGACAACTACATGTAAAACTCACCCATTACATCGCTGTCTCTCTCCCAATATGACACAAAGGAATCCTTTGCTTGCACAGAGAGACATCTGTGGTCACAGTACAGCGGTTCCTTCATTCCAGACATTCGAAGGGTGGCCCAGAAGTCGGGTGACTGAGGATACAGTCCTTCACAAAGGGCAGGCCAGATGTGCGGGCATGTCCCAAAGCTCTGCTCACACTACATATATTAGCAACTCTTTAGCCAAAGCAAATCACATGGCCAAATCCAAATTCAAGAACAGGAGAGTACATTTCATCCACCATGAGGCTGTGGCAGGGGTATGACAGAAAAATACTAGTGCAGAGTTCAGAAGAGTTGGGCCCAGTCACATAATACAGCCACATTAGGATAGAAGAGTAGGTGTCGCTATGAAAACAAGGCGAGGAAAGACTATTTATCCACAGCAGTTAACACAGAAACACAACTGAACATTTGGGGGGACGGAACAGGGTTTTATGTACCAAATGCCAAACACTGGCATTTGGATTTGTGGTTTCTCCTACATGAGTGAGGTCAGGGTTGATCATGTAGGTATCAAGGTCTGTATCATGAGAAATATTCAAAGGGAGAAGGGGCTCTCAGGTAAATATATTTTCCAATTCCACTCAGGTACATAACGAGAGGAACTAGAAGGTTCTCTGGATTTCCTTCCTTGTGCCTTGGCATGGTTCCCAGTGTGTGTCGAGCCTGGAGAGAGCCATCAGTCAGCCCCTCAACTGTAACGGTCACAACATGCTGGTGACCGCGCTGCCCCGTGGCTGCTGCCCCCAGAAGCTGGCACAGCACAATGGAAAGAGCCAAGGCTTTGGAGTTGGGCAAGCTGGCATCACGTTTCAGCTGGGCTTATGAACACGAGGTTAGTCTTTCTCCTCTCTGGCCTCAGTTTTATCATCTCTGTCCCTCTAATTCTGAGAGGTTCTGGTTTTAGGACAGTTTGGGTGCGTGGTGGGATCTGTGATGCTCCAGGAGAGGAGTGGCCTAGGTAAGCACAGTCATGTGGAAGCAGGAAAAGGCCAAGACTGAGTCAACAGTAACACGTGGCTGTGCCACAGGGCTCCATGTGCCCCAAGATGGTCCCTTGTCCCCATTCAGAGACCTACGTCATCCTCCAGTCATTCCACCTTAGGGATTAAGACACAGTCTCCAGAGCAAAAGGGGCCCTGGAAGAGCTGTCAACCCCAGTTGTCAACCCCACTCCTGCCCGAATCTTGTCCCAAAGTTCTGGGTTTCCACGACTCTCCCCACAAATGAGACCACAAAGGCCACTTTCTGCAGCAGCCCAGGAGAAGGGAAAAAATAATAATACATGCAATAAAAGGAAATTTTATACAGAAATGTACTTTGAGGCTACAATGTAAAGTCCCTTTAGCAGGAGCCACAATTTTCTTAAATAATCGTTCCCATAATTGGCTACTTGTGGGAACAACTAATTGTGCATGTAATCATTTGCCTGTACAACTCAGCATCAACCAGTAATTAAAGACAGAGCCGTCCTTGCTAAATTTGGCTCCAGAAATAATAGTAATATTTCCAAGTGTCCAATGTCTTCCTGCCAAAGAATTCTAAGCCCTGTTCAAAAGAGTTTATTTTTTAAAACAGTTTGTGAAGGGGAGACCTGCATCTTTGCCCAAAGCCAACACACACTCAGAGAAGGAAGCTTCTGGAATAATCCTCTGCTTGCATCTATTCCACCAGCATATGTTGAGTGTTTGAGCATCTTCTTTGTGCTGGGTTAGACCCTTCCAAGAACTCATGTCTCCCTGATCTTCTGAGTCCTTCTCTTTGAACACTCACTCGGAGAAAAGCAGGAAAAAATCAACTAACTTTGTAAAAGACCCCCCCAAGTCACAGACAGCTTTCTGGAGAAACAGGTCCTGCTCTGGGCACCTCTCCATCCCCTGCCCACCACAAAGCCACCACATTTGGGAGTGGTGAAAGCTCACAGCAGCCTCTGAGCTGGCCCCCTGGTTCCATGCTTGTGCCACTTCAATCCCATCTCCTGCCCCAGGAAAGCAGGCACTGTGGTCCTAAATTCAAAAGTGGATCGATCGTGTTAGCCCCCGGATGATGGGTTGAATTGTGTCCCCTCAAAGGATATGTCTATTTCCAAACCCCCAGTACCTATGTTGTTCAATTGCTAAGTGATGTCTGACCCTGTAACCCCATGGACTGCAGCACACCAGGCTTCCCTGTCTTTCACTGTCTTCTGAAGTTTGCTCAAAACCATGTCCATTGAGTTGGTGCCATGAATGGGTTGGTGCTTATGAATGGGACCTTATTTAGAATAACGATCTTTGCAGATGTACTTAAGGAGCTTGAAAGGAGTCATCCTGGATTTAGGATGGACCCTCCATCCAATGACTAGTGTTCCTATAAGAGAAAGGAGACTTGATACCCAGACCCAGAGGAGAGGCCACGTGAGAGAGAGGAAGAGACTGGAGTGACACGGCTGCAGGCCAAGGAATGCCTGGAGCCCCCAGGAGCTGGGATAGAAAAGGCAGGCTCATTCCCTAGAGCCTTCCAGGGGAGCAGGGTCCTGCTGACACCTTAATTTAGGACTTCTGGACTTCAGAACTCTGAGGAAGCAAATTGCCATGGTTTGAAGCCATGAAGTCTGTGTTATTTTGTGTGGCACCCCACCACCACCACCACCACCAGGAAGCAAGTGCACCCACTCAGAATTTCCCCATGGCTTCCATTCACTGACTGAATAAATTCCAGCCTTCTTGTCTGGCCCCTGATAACAGCTCCAGCCTCCAGTTTTGCCTCACAGCCCCCCATCCCTCAGGCTCCTGCTACACCACTCATGACCCTCGTCTTTTTCCTGTTTGTGGGACACACCAGGCTCCTGCTTTTACATGGCTGTCCTCTCACCACCATCAACAGCAACAACACTCTTCCCTTAGCTGCTCTCTTCCCTTGCTTTTTTCCCCCAGGAATCTGGTTTAGAGGATATTAAAGCCAAAGAGCCTCATGTTTCAAATATTTAATTTACATTCTTACAGTAACACCATTTATGTAGTGCTGTATTGAGTTTAAATTTCACCACAGTTCTCAAGGTTTGGTAAAAAGGACACAATGTTTTCAAACAGAGGCTTACAAACATCTTTTCCTATAAAACAAATAGTCAGTACATATCTTCCACTTTGAGGTCAGATAGTCCCTGGAATAACTACTCAACTCTGCCATTGTAGTGTGAAATGATCATGGACAATACAGAAGCAAATGGACATGTCTGTGTTCCAATAAAACTTTATTCACAAAATCAGGCAGGGGACCAGATTTGGCAAGTGGGCTGGAGTTGACTCCCTCAGGTTTTAGAGGCTTTAGAAGAAGAATCTTTAAACATCTAAGGGTAGTCATTCTCAATTTTGGTTTCTCTAATTCAAGCTACCTGTCAAGCCAGTAAATTGGAAAACAGCCCCAGAATGAGGGTACAAACAGATGTCAGCAGCAGTTGTCTGAGTTGAGTGCTCTAAGAAGAAAATTCAAAAGCAAAAACTTGCAAGAAGAAGGTTTTCCCTCCCATTAAAAGTTAATATTTTAAATGATTTTCCCTTGAATAAATAGGTAATCTTTTGAACCAGCTAATCCTTAATAAATTAGAATCTTTACACCAAACTGAACTGAGTGAGCATCTGTGTTCCCACAGCCGTGTCCCCTCACCCTAAACCTCTTTAAAGATCCATTGATTACTGCCAAGCCTCCATTGGTGGGATTAATTAATTTATGAACTTGTCATTACAACTCATTGATTAAAACGTCCCTTCTTAAAGATTTAATTATGCCCAAAGATAAAAGATCTGCTAATTATTGTCCTTTATCTAATTGAAGTTTTGTATTACAAATAAAGTTCAAAGGTTTAAGACAGTTGCCCTTTCAAACAGTTGGGCAAAGATGAGAATTTAATTAGAGGCAAGACACCATTTTCTCTGATCTATTCCAGTGGGAGAAAGACACTAGGCTGGACAAAATGTCTGGTCAGAGAGGAAAGACCTGGAAAATCACTCAACCTTGTTGGTCACATAATGGATTTTAGCAGACAGCTCTAGTCACATGAGTTGTCAAAACAGTTTGAGTCACCAGCACCAAAAGAGTTACCCATTGTGTCAAGGTCAGGAATTCTGCCAACCAAAACTCTACTGTGTATTTCATTTTTCTTAAAAGTACTGATGCATGAAAAGTATCCACAGAAGAATTTTTTCTCCTGTGTTCACTAATCAAACCACTGAGAGGTATGGGAGGCTGTTGGAAGGTGCAAGCACCCTGAGGCTTTAGGTTTTGTCCGGGGAAGTGTGGAGGTGGGTGGGAAGAGAAGGAAGAAGTGGGTAGACGTGGAGTATAGTCAGGAGAGAGAGAGTGGGATGGGATGAAGGAATATGAATTGTTGTCCTGTGAAACCTCTCCCAAAAGAAAAGAAGACTGGGGTAAGGGGTAGGACACAGCAGCACCTTTGAATTGCCGTGGGTCTGTCGGGTGGCAGTGACCAAGTATATTCTGTGTTAGAATAATGTGCAGATATTATTGTATCACAACTGACTTTTATTGTGTGCTTACTATGCATTCCACATGCCTCATCTCATTTAATATTCCTAACAACCATCTGAGGCACCTCCTCTTTTATCATACCTGCTTTCCATAGGAGGAAACTAAGGGTTAGAGAGCTTTAAGCCTTTTGTCCAAGACCATAGAGCTGGCGGGCAAAGGAACCAGGACACCAGATTCAGTCTATCTGGCTCCAGATCCCCATGTTCTAATGATGGGGATTCTGGATCATTCCATGGGAAAAAAAACATTTTCTGATGTGTATTTAATAAGCTCATTGCTGACTTTCTCACATAGTGATTTCCAGTCACTGTCAATTCAGGCTGGACCACCCAAGAGGTGAAATGGCTATATATGGCACCAAAAAAAAAACAAAAAAAATAAGGTCGGAGTTTTCCAAAACCGCAACCAAGTTCTCTTCCCATCCTGAGTGTCTGTGATGCTATAAGCATTCCTCATTTCTTCCCAGTAAACTGTAGGGGCTCATTATTAGAGGTGCAGGTCAGGAAACATAATCTCCCAAAAGAAAATACTAGAAAGACCATCATGTCAATAGTTAAGCAGTAAGATTGAATAACTCATACTGTGGAATGCTATTCAGTGATCAATAGTAACATTACAGACACAGGAAAATGTGTCTTCAATATTAAGGAGGAAAAGTATGATATAAAGTAGAACAATATATATATATATATTTGTGATATATTTATACACTCACACAAATACATGAGAGGAGATTAAGGAGGAAAGGAAGAAAGGAGAAAATCCATCAAATTTATGACTGATTTATTTCTACATAATAGAATATTTGGGAGGTGTTTTGTTGGTCTTTATTTTTACTATTTAAATTTCATGATTTTTCTGAAATCACCATGAGTTTATTACCAAAAATAAAACAGACACAGGTTTCAAGCTAGGCAGTCTGTTATTCCAATAACTCAGAGTAAGCTGGATTTGGAGTCTATTTCACGTAGTTTGGGAGCTTAGTAGTTTGGCTAAATAGCCACCACATCTCACACTGCCTCCAGTTTGACTTAATTCTCTGCACCTTACCCACCAGGCTGCAGACATATTTGCTTCACTAGTGCCCAGTGCCCAGGACCCTCCCAGGCTGCTGACAGTCATGCCCACTCCTGTCAACCCTCAGCCCACACCCTGAGCAATCTAAGGATATCTTCAGTCTTTCTGTTCCACCTAACCCAATCTTTCTACAGTTACAATCTCTTGCAGCCAGCCCAAAGCTCCTGCCTCCTCTGTTTCCATTGTTGACTTGGTTTTGTTTTTGTCTGTTTGCTTTGGTTTTCTGTCTTAACTTGGAACACAATCCCACACCACCTGAAAGAGGCGGGAAGCATTTCCTTGTTGACCTACAACGGGACGTTTGAGAGGGAGCATGTAACAAAGTCACGGATGGAGCAAGGCCAGTGACTCCAGCCACGCTGAGGACTAGGACGGCATTCCGGGGACAAGCAGAGGAGGGGCCCCCTCTCCAGGCAGCACAGAGCCCACCATGCAGGCTGGCCCTGGGATGAGGGCCAGAGCAGGGACGCGGCTCATGCTGTCCCCCAGGTGTACACGGACTCCCTGGGCTGCTCTGCTGGGGCACCAGGCCTCAGGGGTTCCCAGAATGTTATCAGAGAACATTCTGGACCCAGTGCTGAAAGGCTGTGGAGCATAAGAAGGGACCACCTGCTCACAAAGCTCTCCTTCCCTCGTCCCAATGTGGCACTGCCTCTCTGCATCTCCACGCCAGCCAGGCTCAAGCTTCCAGAGTGGGACCAGCACCCATCCCTCACCCTTAGCCCAGTGCTAAAGACAACCTGGGAGAGCGGCAGCGGTAGGATCCTTCATCCTGCCCTCCCTACAGGATGTCCTTCTAGAACCTTCTTGACCTCAAACAAGCTCAGTGCCCACATGATCTTCTTCTGTCAGCAGCCCACGACTTCCAGAAGCCTGGCAGATGTGCCCAGCTGGTTCACCTTTCAAAACTGGCTCTATTTTTTTAACCTACTGAGAAAACAACTTCATATTTGCTATGAGTTTAAGAAACAACCTTATAAATGACATCAAGCTACTGAGCAGCATTCACTGACTGTCGATTTATATTATGTAATGGAATGTGAAGCTCGATTTCCTTGTGTCACGAGTATAACGA
This sequence comes from Cephalophus harveyi, assembly GCA_006410635.1. NCBI lineage: Eukaryota > Metazoa > Chordata > Mammalia > Artiodactyla > Bovidae > Cephalophus > Cephalophus harveyi. The sequence continues at coordinate 641,110 of SJYT01002523.1, read as the reverse complement.
TTAAATTTTCAGCAGATGGAAAGTTGTTCTGCGCTATAACAAGGCCCTATAAGGTGCTAATTAACTTGGCACCTAAGAAAAGAACTTCTGTCACATTTTGATAAGAAATGTTACCACTTAGGGATACTAACTGGTCCTCAGTAGCACATTTAGGACTTATTTTGGTGGGTTTTTTTCCTTTTTCCTTCTTAGTTTCTGAGAGGAGTACTGATTCTCCCATTTGGGACTCAAATCCATGCTGCAGCAAACGCCATCAGCTCCAAAACAGAAGGGACCACCTCTGTCAATGATGCAGCAATTACTGACATCAGTGAGAGCCTCAAAACTTGTAGCCCAGTACATGTATCTACAAATCTCCAGAAATTTCTGGCTCCCTGTAATCTTTGCTGGGTAGGAGCAGGAATACTAAGTGGTCATTCCAGAGACCTCCCTTCCTTCTTTTTCATGATTTTAGAATTTGCCAGATTCTTCTGATCTGCAAACCAGGGTGAAGGTCAAGGTCACAAGGTACTCAGGCTCTGCACAGATTGTTTTCTCAATCTGCATGGCTCTGTCAGTTCAGTTCAGTCGCTCAGTCGTGTCCGACTCTTTGTGACCCCATGAATCGCAGCACTGCATTGCCTTTCTTTGGAATTGGAATGAATACTGACCTTTTCCAGTCCTGTGGCCACTGCTGAGTTTTCCAAATTTGCTGGCATATTGAGTGCAGCACTTTCACAGCATCATCTTTCAGGATTTGAAACAGCTCAACTGGAATTCCATCACTTCCACTAGCTTTGTTCATAGTGATGCTTTCTAAGGCCCACTTGACTTCACATTCCAAGATGTCTGGCTCTAGATTAGTGATCACATCATGATGATTACATCATCATGGCTCTGTAGTGAACCTCAACTACTGTGCATTTTATATCTCCCCTACCATCGCCACTCAAAATGACACAAAATTTTTTACATACTTCTACATTTTTTGGTGTGATAACTGTATTGCAGTTAGATTCTTAGAAGCTTGCCTTTATCATTTCAAAATATACATATTGATACATTCACAAATGAAATGCAAAGATATACTGGATTTGTCAACAAATAATTCAGTGGTAAGGAGAAAGTGGAAAATAAAGTTGAAACAAAATTTTCCATAAACAGGTCATTGTTAAAGCTTTGTGCCAGGTACATGAGATTACATCATACTATTATCTGTTATTATCTCTATTTTGTATGTCTGAAATTTTTCAGAGTGAAAGTTAAAACAAATTCCTCAATACAAAAAAAGAGTTTCATACACTGTTATGCTTTGCATAAATATTAGGGGATAAATTTAGGTTGATTTCTCTTATAGTTAAGTTTGTTCCAAGGTATTTCAGCAAAGAATAGAAGGCATATAAGGCCCAATACTGGGCAATCTTATTTGAACAAAATAATCCAGAATTTAATCTCAAGATATAATTGACCAAATACATTCTGAAATAACCCCATGATACCTACTGCTCATGGATGTCACGTGTGCAGAAAAACTGGCAATAAGACAGGCAGAAAAGGTCAGAGTGCTGAATAGGCGTGGATGGTAAGCGCAGGCCAGTGTGAAAAGAAAGAAGTGTCACAACGGAGGGAAACACAGTTTCAAACAAGGTGAGCAATAGATGGACACAGGGCAATAATGAGGCTTTGCATCAGCTCACATTTCAGTTTGCAAAGACAAGGGAGGGCGAGAGAAGAACATCACAACTTCCCAATGAGGTAAGTGGGTTCTAATTTTGTGAGGAAACAGGTTCAGAAAGGTGAAATCCTTCCCCAGATCCATGAAGTTAGCAAGAAATAGAACAGGTATCCAAGTTGGGTTTGCGCCACAGCCCACACTTTTTCTACATCCTGACTCCCAAAATCACCAATTCCATAAGTAAAAGGAAGAAATAAACAGTCTTCTAGGCATTTCCAAATATAGGCACAGAAATCATTGTTCATAAAATCCACTTGAAATAAGTATAATTCCTACATACAAATAAAAGTCAAGGTAAACGTGGTGAATTACTATGTTTAAAATAGTTCTTACATTCAAATATGATTGAAAGAGTTCAGCAGGAAAAATCAGTTGGCCATTTTATGAACTAAGTTTTCACAAAGGAGAGTATCTTTCTGCTAGACAATGAAGTAAGTTATAGTAAAATTTAGTAAAATAAACTCCTTCGGTCTTCACTTCTGGCTTATCCTAAAGAAGGAGAAAGAACTGAAAGTCCAGCAAATACTGCATAGTCTCTTGGGTCAAGAGTGTTTCCTATTATAAAATGACAAGCCTGCAATATTTTGCCTCCCAAGTGAAACAGGTATCTGAGAAGAGATGTTTCTAGAAGCCACTGATTGAGCAACCTCTAGAAAACTGAGTCTAGTGTTGAATAAATTATATGGAAAATGAATCGACCAAGATAATATATGAAAATATAAACCACTGACCCTTGAACAATGTGGTTAGGAGTACTGACCCTCTGTACATTTGAAAATATGCATATAACTTACAGTTGGCCCTACTTATATATGTGGTTCCTCCACATGTATGGGGCTTCCCTGGTGGCTCAGAAGTTAAAGCATCTGCCTCCAATGCGGGAGACTGGGTTCAATCCCTGGGTCGGAAAGATCCCCTGGAGAAGGAAATGGTAATCCACTCCAGTATTCTTGCCTGGAGAATCCCATGGATGGAGAAGCCTGGTAGGCTATAGTCCACGGGGTCCCAAAGAGTCAGACATGACTGAGCGACTTCACTTTCACTTTCCACATGTATAGTTCTGTATCTGTGGATTCAATCAACCAGGATCATGTGGTGTGGTAGTACATATTTATTGAAAAATATCCATGTATAAGTGAACCCACACAGTTCAAACTTGTGTTGTTTAAAAATCAACTGAAGTCTCTGGTAAGTCTTTCACTTTAAAGACCTACTGAATTTACACTATTTCATCTAATACATGAAACGTGTTCGTTACAGGTCCATTTTTTTCATAAGGCTTATCAGTACCCCATGAAACTATAATTCCTGGCTACATCTTTTATCCAGGGAAGGGGAATATTGGTGGGACTCCTGGAAAGTAATATATAGAATCTACTCTGCAGCTACAAGATCAGATACTAAATCCCCCTCGGCCCCAGATGCTACATCCAAGCAGTCCTCTAATCCAAAGTTAAGTTGTAATTCAAAGTTAACTTCATAAAGACAAAAGTACGGTCTAGGCCAGGAGGTAAACTCAGGCACGTATTGAGAAGAAGGTGGCCTTGATTCTGCTATAGCATTCAGAAGCAACTTTTTGAAAGAACAGAATTTGAAGTGGGAATTAAAGGATGGGTATCCAGATGGCAAAGAATAGGAAACAGGACTCATTTCAAGCAAGAAGACTGATGTGCTGAAAATACTTTTGGCTATGAAAGACACAAAAGATTCATTTTCATTATTAGCTGGATTAAAGTTAGTATGTGGTGTTTGAAAATTGGCAGATCTCAGGTGAAAATGGTTTTTTAGTAACAGCAATTATAAAACACCTTATTTTTCAGCCATTCTAAATAAATAAGAGCATCAAATGAATGTGATTGATTTCCCCCAATGTTTCTGAGCATGTCCGAACAGATTAAATGGAAATTCTTATTAAAGGTAATATTGTTGTCACTTCTTATGTATCTACCCTAGTTGTAACTTCATCCCAGAAGTCTTTTAAGTGACTCTTATGAGCTAGTATTTTTCCAACTCATTACTGCTTTGTGGATTTTACTCAGAAGGCCATGCTCTTATGGGTACTGTTTCCAAATTAATTTTGGCCACTCTATAGCAGTATTTTTTCCAAATGAAGAGCCTGGACCAAGGACAATTCCCACTGTATTATTTTGTATAGATACTTTCCTTAGAAATTTTCTCCCCAAGCCTTTGTTTATATGATCTATCTGCTGGAAAATCTTAACTCATCCTCAACTCACCTGATGAATTCCTATTCATCCATTAAAACTCAGCTAAGTCATTATATACTCCAGCAAAACTTTGTACTTGCAGATAATACAAATCTACCTTGAACTAACTTAGGGGAAAAAAGTTGGGGGAGCAACTCACTGGATCATATAACAAGTACAGAACTAAATGTCTAGCTTCAGGCATGGTTGGATCCAGGCACTTGAATGCTATTTATTTGTCTTTCCCTCCATTCAAGACAGTGTCATCACTGTAATAGGAAAGCAGAAGCTTAAAATTTAAAAGGTGTATTTTCTGATTTTCATATAAATCTTTACAGCCAAGTTTCAATTACTTTCCATTGATTAGGGAAGTGTCTCTGCAGCTGTTTTAATGTATGTTCCATTCATAATTGGACTTACCTCAAATGATTGGAAAGATGACCAGTGGCCATCCCTAATTTATACCCCTTCAGATTAGCAACCCTAACAAAATGAGTCTCTGCCAATGCCTGTGTCGTAAAATTCCTCGGGGAGACATTTATGTGTCTGGGTCACATGCCAGAGGTTGCTGAGTCAGTCCCACTTAGAACACGTAGGATTTATCCTTCACTAGAAAGAGGCCCGTTGCCTACAAAGAAGGGAAGGGGTGCTGGAAAGACAAAAACAACAAATGTCCTTGACTCCTGTCCTGAGCCTCCCAGCCTGGCCAAAGCCTCTTTCCCCAGCTCGTATGGAATCCTGGGCAAACCTCTGTTGGTGCAATTAACACAAAACACTACAGTCACCTGTGTATATCCAGCACTAAATGATTGCACTGCACACGGTCATAGAACGAACACATGAATAAATGAAAATGCCAACTCGTGAGGCTCCAAGCAGAGGTATTGGTAACTTCAGTAAATCAGAGTGATTGCTCTGCTGTAAAATGCACGTGAATTTGAGAAAGAGATGGAGAGAGAGTGCTGTGTGCTGAATGTCTGAGCATGAGAATGAAGGAGCCTCTTGCTGGTGCAAATATCCTCTCCATGGCTACCTACATGCAAATAACTCTGCAGCATGGCAGTCATGTGCCTTAGCTTTCTCAAATCACTCTTTAAATATGTTTTTCTATTGTCCCTGAAACTGCACTTAGACTATCAGACTATGGACGCAAATTCCAAGTTTAGCAAAAACCATCCAAATGACTCTAATCCCCTCACCTTTGCCAACAGAGAAAGCGCTCTTACTTCCCTCCCCACGTACCCTTCTTGGTGGCCTCCTGTCACACACAAGTCATCAGAGGTAGGGGAGACCTTAAACTGCTTTCGGTATAATTGGTCCATTTTACAGATAATGAAACTGACTCAGAGAGTTCAGTTGTCCATAGTTACACAGCTGCTTTCCTTTTGAAGGCTGCTCTTGATCATCCCTGTAAGTCATCATAATCTCTATTAGAGTGACTTAACCATCACCATAGTCAAAGATTATCAACGTAAGAAAGCAGAGCTGTGCAGAAATTGACAAAGGAGCACAATTTAACTGATACATCCTGAGTCTAAGAAGGCCCTTGATTCCATGAGTTCTGGGTTTTGTTCACCTATTCATTTAAGATGTATATGGCAAACTTCCCTGGCGGTCCAGTGGTTAAGATTTCACCTTTCAAAGCAGGAAGTGTGGGTTTGATCCCTGGTTGGGAAGTTAAGATCCTACATGCCTCAGGGCTGAAAAACCAAGACATAAGACAGAAGCAATATTGTAACAAATTCAATGAAAATTTTTCAAATGGTCCACATTTTTTTTAATCTTAAAAAAAAAAAAAGATAAATGTTATAAAAAGCCAGGACTTTATCCCTATTTTTTTCACTGATATGCTCCAAGCCTAGAATAGCAGGTCAGGAAGCAACAGTTAGAACTGGGCATGGAACAACAGACCAGTTCCAAATAGGAAAAGGAGTACGTCAAGGCTGTATATTGTCACCCTGCTAATTTAACTTATATGCAGAGTACATCATGAGAAACGCTGGGCTGGATGAAGCACAAGCTGGAATCAAGACTGCAGGGAGAAATAGCAATAACCTCAGACATGCAGATGACACCGCCCTTATGGCAGAAAGTGAAGGTGAAGTCGCTCAGTCGTGTCCGACTCTTTGCGACCCTGTGGACTGTAACCTACTAGGCTTCTCCGTCCATGGGATTCTCCAGGCAAGAGTACTGGAGTGGATTGCCATTTCCTTCTCCAGGGGATCTTCCCAACCCAGGGATCGAACCCGGGTCTCCCGCTTTGGAGGCAGACGCTTTAACCTCTGAGCCACCAGGGAAGCCCTTAAAGAGCCTCTTGATGAAAGTGAAAGAGGAGAGTGGAAAAGTTGGCTTAAAGCTCAACATTCAGAAAACGAAGATCATGGCATCTGGTCCTATCACTTCATGGCAAATAGATGGAGAAACAGTGGAAACAGTGGCAGACTTTATTTAGGCTCCAAAATCACTGCAGATGGTGACTACAGCCATGAAATTAAAAGACGCTTACTTCTTGGGAGAAAAGCTATGACCAAGCTAGACAGCACATTAAAAAGCAGAGACATTACTTTGCCAACAAAGGTCCAACTAATCAAGGCTATGATTCTTCCAGTAGTCATGTATAGACATGAGAGTTGGACTATAGAGAAAGCTGAGTGCTGAAGAATTGATGCTTTTGAACTGTAGTGCTGGAGAAGACTCTTGAGAGTCCCTTGGACTGCAAGGAGATCCAACCTAAAGGAGTTGGATCCTAAAGGAGATCAGTCCATCCTAAAGGAGATCAGTCCTGAGTGTTCATTGGAAGGACTGATGTTGAAGCTAAAACTTCAATACTTTGGCCACCTGGTGCAAAGAGCTGACTCACTGAAAGAAAACCCTGGTGCTGGAAAAGATTGAAGGCGGGAGGAGAAGGGGATGACAGAGGATGAGATGGTTGGATGGCATCACTGATTCAATGGACATGAGTTTACATGAGTAAATTCTGGGAGTTGGTAATGGACAGGGAGGCCTGGCGTGCTGCAGTCCATGGGGTTGCAAAGAGTTGAACACGACTGAGCGACTGAACTGAATTGACTAAGAACAGTATTTGCCACTCAGTAGGTTCTCAGTGTATTGCTGAATAAGTATTTATTGGGTATTGTTTTAAGTACCATATTTAACACATTTAGCCACAACTACCTTATGAGATGAATTTCAGTATTTTAAGTTTATAGATGAAAAATCTGAAGCAGAGAGAATTAAAATAATTTGCTTGAGATCACATGGCTACTAAGACTTGGTGATCAGATTTAAACCCAAGAAGGCTAGTTCCAGAGCTTAAACTCAAAGCTAGGTATGAATCATAGGTGAGAGACGTACCAGTCACCAATTTCTATGTAATAAAGCAACCCAAAGTTGATGGCTTAACTATTCACAATAGCCAAGAGGTGGAAATAACCTAAATGTCTATCAACAGATAAATAAATAAAAAAGATATGGCGCATATATACAATGAAATACTACTCAGTCATAAAAAATAATGAAATAATGCCATTTGCAGCATCATGAATGGAACTAGAGATTATACTAAGTAAATCAAAAAGAGAAAGACAAATCCCATACGATATCATTTATATATAGAATCAAAACCATGACACAAATGACCTTTTATGAAACAGAAAGAGACTCACAGACATAGGAAACAGACTTGTGGTTGCCAAGGGGGCTGGAGGTGGGAAGAGCTGGGAATCCAGGGTTAGCAGATGCAAACCGTTATTCACAGAATGGATAAACAAGGTCCTGCTGTATAGCACAGTGAACTATATTCAATCAGTTCAGTTCAGTCACTCATTCGTGTCCGATTCTTTGCGACCCCATGAACCGCAGCACGCCAGGCCTTCCTGTCCATCACCAACTCCCAGAGTCTACCCAAACCCATGTCCATCGAGTCAGTGATGCCATCCAGCCATCTCATCCTTTGTCATCCCCTTCTCCTCCTCCCTTCAATCTTTCCCAGCATCAGGGTCTTCTCAAATGAGTCAGCTCTTCACATCAGGTCAATATCCTATGATAAACAATAGGGGTTCCCGGGAGGCTTCAGTTCAGTCGCTCAGTCGTGTCCGCTCTTTGCGACCCCATGAATCGCAGCACGCCAGGCCTCCCTGTCCATCACCATCTCCCGGAGTTCACTCAGACTCACGTCCATCGAGTCCGTGATGCCATCCAGCCATCTCATCCTCTGTCGTCCCCTTCTCCTCATGCCCCCAATCCCTCCCAGCATCAGAGTCTTTTCCAATGAGTCAACTCTTCGCATGAGGTGGCCAAAGTACTGGAGTTTCAGCTTTAGCATCATTCCTTCCAAAGAAATCTCAGGGTTGATCTCCTTGCAGTCCAAGGGACTCTCAAGAGTCGTCTCCAACACCACAGTTCAAAAGCATCAATTCTGAGGCTTAGTGGTAAATAATTCACCTTCAATGCAGGAGACGCAGGTTCAGTCCCTGGGCTGGAAAGATCCCTGGAGAAGGAAATGACAACCCACTCCAGTATTCTTGCTGGGAAATCTCATGGGCAGAGGAGTCATGGGGTTGCAAAGAGTCAGACATGACTGAGCAACTAAGAAACAACAAAAATATAAATCATAATGGGAAATAAAATTATAAAAAGAAAAAGTTGATAGCTTAAACAACCATTTTATTTGCTCACAGTTTTATTGGCCAAGAATTCAGAAAAAGTTCAGCCAGGTCCTTTATCTCTGATCCACACAGCTTTATGTACAGTAATTGGGGCTGAGGGGTCTATGTCCAAGATGACTTCTTTTCCCCATGTCTGGTGTCTTAGCAGGAGTGACTAGAGAGCTGAGTACAGCTGGAGCCCTCTCTCTCCCAGGGTTTGTCTGTCCACATGAAGGTTAAGGATTCCAGAATGAGTATCTTAAGAGATATGAAATGGAAACTGCTTTAGCCTGGGCCTGTACATTTACACTGGAAACTGTCCCTTCCACCATATTCTTTCAGCCTATTGGTCTAAGCAGCCACAGAGCTGTTCTCTCAGGGGAAACCCACTTTTCCCTGGGAAGTGTGTTAAAGAATCTGTGGCCATTTTTCATCCACCAAAATGGAAGGCCAACCTAGTAAGTAGATAGTCCCCACTAACTTCACGCATTTTTATTGACACATGATATTCAGACTCATGGTGCTAGGAAGAATGCTCTTCAACAATGAAGCCCTGAGGTCATCCACATGTTAGAAGACTGTTTTGTTATTGTAACAAGATTTCACCACAACAAACCTAAAGAAGAATTTCCTAATCTTAATACAAATCCTTGCAACCAAGCTTTAATTACTTTGATTGGGAGGAGGGGCGCCTCTTCAGTCATTTTAATATGAATTTTATGTTTCCAGATGCTCTATCCTAGTTTTAGGAGGAAGTGTTTCTCATTATCATAAAATTTACATGCTCATACATTTCACTGAAAGACTTATTCTTTCTAGGTGATAATAAACAATTTGGTAATTTGGAGGAAAAACGTCACAGAAATAATTACAAAAAGATACTACAGAAATCTCCAGGAGAAGACAGGCAGGGTGGTTAAGCAGAGAGAATAAAATTCAGCTCTATTCCTAATTCATCCCGCATCTTGAGAAGATTGCTCAACTTCTGGGAACCTAAGTTTAACTGTAACATAGAATAAAAGATAAGTCCTCAACTGTGGTTCAAAACTCCTTATTTTGCTTCAAAACTTAACTCCACCTATAACTGGACTGGTTCTGTAGACAAAACAAAAGGTACTTCATCTCTTTGGATTTGATAATGGCGATGACTGAACCTACCAAAGAGAGCCCCCCAAATAGTCTGTGTGGTCCCATATTTCTCAAATTCTCCTGCAGTTATATAACAGAGGATAGAGTCATGATTTGTTCTGACATCAGCAGAATGTGAGAAGCAACAGTATCACCTTTAAGTCAAGGCAGATGAGAACCCAGACCTACCTAAATTCAAAGTCTAAAATTTTAATTTCTTCCCAATATGGATTCCTTCATTTTTTACCAATACATTAAGGCCCTATCAAGGTCTAAAATATTGTGACTATTATAGCTCTTGTGAACAAACTCTGGAATTCTGAAATTGGTGTTCAATGCTCCAGAAGATGACATTGAAAACAGGAATACAAGTAATTGAATTTATATTGATTAAAAAGAAATCACAAAATTTTTCCTGTTGTATTCATGTTCACTGAATTTGGGACTTTTGGTTTTTTTTTTTTTTTATTGTTTGATTGATTGCCATTACGTAGACTCAAGTCCTATAGATTCCAAGTCAATGAGTTTGGGGTGAAGAAATGAGACACAAATGATTCAGATTTGTTTCATCTTTGATCAAAGTTCATTGCTCTTTACATACACAGTTCCTACAGATTCAAACCTAAAATTCATCTGAATAATGCAGAAGCACCCAAGTACTGGTCCCTACTAAAATACCCAGGTTTGTTTACTAGTACTGGTTTGTTCAAATTTTAGACTGGTTAGTAAGCATATGTGTCATGCTCCTGAAAAACTCTTGAGTTTTGCCCACTCTGTCTAAAAAAGAAAGAGTTCCAGTGAGGTTTGGAATTCATGAACATCAATGAGAACAGGAAGGAAGAAAGTGAGTTTAATTAAAGTTCTACACATGGGATATTCAGAATGTCCTAAAGGCAGATGTTTACCTGCAATTTAAAAAAAAAAAAAAAAAACCTGCAGTAACAATAGCAAGAACTCTTCCTCTAAAAAAATTGAATAAACAAGAGAAAAACAGGGCAGCTAGAGTGAGTCTGAATGTGGACAGCACTCCACGGGTTGGCATTAGGAGTCCCAAAGCAAAGAGTTCAGATTCCTGCCTGTTGTACCAGAAGAGAAATCTGATAGTCAAGCAGTCCCCTCCAAATCCAGAGTTCCCTTTTGCTTCCATTCTCATATCTGAAACGGAACCACTATGCCTACTGCTTGCCAGAAAAAGATCAAGAAAAACAATGAGAACTGTGGTAACAGAGAAAATTGAGATAATATATAAAAAAAAAAAAAAAAAAAAAAAAACCTGTTATCTTCAAAAACCTTGAGAAAGTTTATATATCCATTAAACAAGAATAGGATGGTACATAAAAGGAATAAACAAAGAACATAAAAAGACAAAGCAGAGGAAATCCCTTGGAACACAGAACAAAGTAACAAGTAGGGCAATCTAGTAGGGAAGCATCTACTTATATTTATGTTTATAAAGAAGGAGGCAAATATCTCTCCAGAAGTAATATACCAGATAGTGAGCTACTTGCCCCTGGGGAGGAGGACTGACTGGACTAAGAGTAATTTATCTTTTATGTTACACACTTCTGAATTATAAGCATTTACTAGTCTTTAATTAAAAATATAATCCTTGCTTTAATCTCACTCTTACCAAACAATTCTAAGTGACCATTACCACACAGGCCTCACGACAGACTATGTAACACAGTGACCCTCTGAGAAGATATTCTCACTTCTGTTAATCAGGGTTCTTTTTGAGGATTTCATTAAACTGAATTAACACTTTAGAGCAGACTTTCTCAAAATGAAGTTTTCCCCGGGCATTTACTAAACCAGAACTTCTACAGATGAAGCCCCGACACTGCATTACAATAAGCCTCTCAGGTGATCCTCCACACACCCAAGTTATGAGAACCCCCTTTTAGGGCCCAGTTCTGTCTGAGACAATAGATGATACTGAGCCGCCCAGGCGCCGCCCTCCTCCAGAAGCCAGCACCTTCCCACACTAACATTTCCTGGAGCTGCCAAGAAGCTTCTATGAATTCCAGATCAAATTAATGGTTGCTTGATTGTGTCTCCAAATCTAGATTAGTGGACCTTGAACTCTAGAAGAACTGGAGGATTGAGGGATGCTCAAACACACACCTAATTTGGATTTTCCAGATAAAAAATGATACAGTAAAAAGTATAGCATTTGGGGACAGTTCTGGTTTGAGGTAGCCCATGATGTTAAGCTTGCGGCTGGAGGGCTAAGCCCCAGACCTCCCTTTCTAAGATCAGCATCATCACCTGACATTCTAACAGAAACAAAACAGGCTCCCAAAGCCAACCTAGCTTGGAATCCACACTCTTTAGATGCTGAGTTTTTGTTTACCCCTGAATAAATTCAATAAAGTGCAGTAACCATTATAATAAATGTAGATGTCACTAATTACAACACTAGATTTTAAGTGCAATGCTAGTGTCTCAAGTGGCCTTTAAAACTGAGTAAAATCACAGCCAATTCAAATTTAATTAAAACTATCAGTTTAATTTAGTTTGCCTTTACAATAAAAACTACACTAACCCATTAACTCCATTCTGAATCTCCCATTACACAGAGCAGCCAGCAGCTTGTGGGCCTCCACGGCGGTGAATGGCGCAATGCATTCATTTACCTTGTTATCCAGCAAAGTTTCAGTTGTTCTAGATCCAATAAACGAGCAGCTTCTATCTCTGAAAATGAGGTCTTGGACTTGTTCAGGTAATTCACCATGTAGTTAGAATAGGCTTTTGTCCAGCTTCTTGTGCTTTTGCAAATCCATCCCCCAGAGCCGTTATAGATCATGGTCTTCATTCTGCAGCTGAACTCAGAGTTTCCAAGGAGGAGTCTTTGGGAACTGAATGACAGAACACTGGGAACCTGGACCTCATCTAACTCTAGCTCTGCCTCCATCAAGCTGAGGGGCCCTGGATAAAACACGTCTCTTTTCAAAGACTCAGTTTCCTCTTGTGTAGCCTTTGGAGGTTGGAGCAGATTGGTGCTTCCAAAAACTCTACTTTCATGATCTTAGTCATATCTAGGTACTAGTCATATCTAGGTACTACTAGGTACCTGCAGTTCATATACATGGAGAACAATAAATTTCTAAGATACCATATGACTCAGCCTAATACTTGACAGTAATGTTTATGAACTCACGTAGTTTAATGTAACAATTACATAAATTTTTCTAATAGATTAAAATAAATTCACAACAACTAAAATTACATGAAATGCTTAGCCAACATCACCATGTACACCCATCCAGCATTATGCATCCCATTTGAAGAATATTAACCTCCCTGTCTTCTGAGATCCCTTTCGGCTCCAAGGGTTTGCAAGTCTATGAAAAAGAATGTTGCCATTTGACTCAGGTGAACAAATGCATGCACACACACACACACACACACACACACACACACACAGAAACTACCTACAGGGCTTGTCTGATTCAGAGCAGAGAGGGTAGTGGCTGTTGAGAGAGAAATGATCAGAAACTAAATTTGGGGAGTTATACATTTTATTTTAGAAGAAAGGGAAGGCATCCAGTAGTTTAGCAAATTCACAACAAACTATTCAATCCAACCAAATGCAGAGGAGAGAGAGATAAACCTTGTAGGAAGGAAGAACTAAGGCAAGAAGAGAAAAGGCACAGACCTGTAAACGGATGTGCAATCTTTTACCCACACTACACAAGAGAAACCTGAACACAGAAGGAACCTGACCACAGCTGTTTAGGCCTGAATGGAGATTTCACAAGGTACACTCCACACCAAGTCATCCTAGATCAAGAATGTCTCTTGGGGTGATAAAATTATGAGCAAACTATATGCACATGAGGCAAGGAATGACTGGAGAAGCATGCGTACATGACCTAGTTGGGTGCACCTCATGGGGAGACCTGGGGAGGAACAAGGAGATTATGCTGGCAAGGATGAGGTCATTAAGGGAAGGATGTGAGATTTATATAAAAGGATTGACATAAGACTGAGTTTTATAGGGGACTTCAGAGAATGAGGCCATAGCTTCTCCTGGTAACAGTAAGTCAGTGTTATGATAATCGGGCAACTGGAGATCCACTGTGAGTCGCAGTAAGGAAAACGTTCATGGCCATGGAGGCCCACGTGAGTTGGTACAGAGCAGAGGAGCTGGTCGCTGAGATGCTCTTCCTGTCTTAACAACATCCAAGTGGAGACAGAGCCAGGACAGACAGTCAGCACTGAGAGACTGAATATATAATGGCCGATGGCCAGACCAACTATACCACTTGAACATCCAGCCTGGGAGGCCAAACCACAAACTTGGTAGCAATCAATCCAAACCAGGCAGGACTTGGTCAATGATGCCAGCTTCTCTTATTTTTGCCTTCTCTTACAACTCAGGACCAATGAAAGAAAGCCAAATATGCTCCCAAACCAAGTCCCTAGGATGTCCCGCTCCTAGCTGACCTGCCCCCAGCCTCCCCAGGAGGACAGCCTTCAATCAGAACACACTGAAGCCTTCCCTTTTCTCACTATACAACTTTCCCTCTCCCCTGCCTACCTCTGAGTCTTTGCCAAACATCAGTGATGGTGGTTGACTCTCCTGCTATAATAGGCTTTTTAATAAAAGGCTTCTGTTTGTTATTCCTGGGGTAGTCATTGTTTACTTCTGCTCTCATCTCCCCAAAGTCCACTGGCTTAACGAGGAGATAGATTGTGCCTTTGAGCTGTGAGCCTCAACGTTGTACTTTTGCTTATGACACAGAACATAACACGCACACTTGTGTCCACACACACACTACTGAACAAGCTTGAATCATTCATGGATTCACTTGAATTATTTATGTCCTCATTTCAAGTGTGCTGAAGGCTTCCACCAAAGTTTTCTCTGATGTGCATTAAGCCTGTGTGGGCCAATTGCTTCAACTTATATGATACCCAAGGCAGAAACCAAGTGGAGATAGGTCCCAGCAAGAAAGAGTTAATGAAGACATTGCTGCTGTTGTCTGCTGCTACCCAGGAACTCAGTAACTGTGCTTATGCTGGACTCAACATATAAACCATTCTCTTATAAGTCTGAGGTTAAGGCCAAGGGTCAGTGAACTGTAACTGGAGATTTGGCCCACTGTTTTGTAAATAAAGTTTTAATGACACACAGCTATACACATTCATTTCCTTATTATCTATGCCGGCTTTTACCCTACAATGGCAGAAAGAGTAGTTGTGACAAAGATGGTATGACCCACCCCAAGACCCATCTTTTTCTGTCCTGTTCTGTCCCTGGGAGCCCCAGCAGACTGCTTCCCAGGTTCCCTCACCTGCTAGCAACCGGACGGGTTTGACCACTGGGAAATACCTGCAGGGAACCAGAATGAGAGACAGGAGAGAGGCCAGAGCCTCTTCCCTGCTTCCCCACATCTATGATGGTATCTGTGTTTTTCCAGGATCACAGCTCCTGTGAGCTTTTGGGTTGCCCTAATGCTAGATACACCTGAGAGGTTCACAGCTTCTTACGGCTAGTGTCTAGGACCTCACTCACAACCCCTTGTCCCTACTCTGTAACCCTGCTCACACTTCAGTTCTTTTATCTATTCATTCGACTTGAGCAGCCTTGCTCATACCTTGGTCAATAAAGTCCCTCCATTTGAAACTCCATTTGAACCATCTGTTTCTTACTGGGACCTTGACCAATACAGCACTTGTCTCTCTCAATGAGTCAATTAACCAACTGGCCTAACCCACTCACTCAGGACAAAAGGTCGAAACACATTTACCCAATGCATGCATGAACACACAGCACTGTATCAGAGGACAGGCATTTCAAAGCTGACACTTACATTCATAAAAATGTCTTTTAATCAGCCTTGCCCAGCCTCATTCTCCTAGCATACTTTAAGGATAAGAAGCTCTTTCCACGAGCAGTCAGAGTTTATGTAAGGCCGTCCATCCACACGAGATGAACATCATTATAAGCTCGCTCATGAGACTGCAATGTTCCCAAACATTATTGCTACAGTCAACAGTTCTAATGAGTCAGGAGCTCACTGCTCACCAATAAGCAGGACTAGCCTTTTTGTTCTCTTCTGAGTCAATCTCTTTATTGTTTCACTCCTTTGGTAGAGATTGCTTTAATATGCCCCATTTCTGAGCAAATTCTCTCAGCTCATCTTCAAAATTCTGAAATTCCACTTGAGTTCCCACTGGGCTGTGTTTGTTTATAAGGTCACAAAAGGTTTCTTTAAGCTAAATCAAGCTGGGTAGCATTTCTGTGCCTGAAGTTTTCTATAAGCAATATCTGTAGGAAGACAGAGGGGGCTTTAAACCATTTGTAAGAGATTGAGTTCCTTGTCCAGGCGGACCCTAAGGACATTTCTTGCTTGTTTTATTTTAATTTTTTTATATTGGATGACATAATGGATGTGAACATTCTTTGTGAACCATAAAGACCTTTCTAATGTAGGGGATTAGGACGATGATCTCAGAGTTTGGGAACATCCTGTCTCCTCGGGTTTACTTTATTCCTCATTTTTCAGGGGTCATCAGATTCTAAAGGAGACCAGAACATTTTTCCAAGATCTCCCTTTACATTTGTGGTAGAATAGAACCTAATTTATAATACAGTGATTCATTCATTTATTTACAGAATACTTATTGGATACCTTCTATGTGTCAAGCATGAGGCTGGGGTGCTCAGTGTAAGTAACACAACTCCTGTCCCCCAGCAGTTTAAAATTTATTTGGTTCTCACTCTGTGCCAGGCACAGCACTAAATATACTTCACACACATTATCTCAATTCATCTTTACAAGTATACTAAGTTAATTATATTATCCATATTGTATAGATAAGATGTAATAACAAAAACAATGGTGTCGATGATCTGAACATCTAGTTGAGGGCTTACCATGTGACCTAAATGCTTTAAAAGCATCTTAGTTTATCCTCAAAAAAATCCCTAAAAGCATTATACTGTCCCTATTTCTCATATAATAACTGACATTTATTGACCACTTAATATTGGTAATATGACCCTAAGCACTCCATATGCATTATCTCATTTAATTTTTTTCAAGAACACCATGAAAGAGACTATTATCCAAGTGCTTAAGGAACACGCCCTAGTTCATATGGCTAGAATTAGTAGAACTGACCTTCTAACTCAGTTCTTTAGAAAAGCCTATGATCTTATTAACAGTGACACTAGACTACCTCTTGAGGACATATTTTATTCCCAGAATAACTGACTTTCCAAGGAAGAAAACAAAAACAAAAAGATGTCAATGTCCACATTGCAGCCAACACTGAAGAAGGAGAGTTGAGAAACACATTTTAAAGCATATACCTTCTCTATTCACCTTACAGGATTTCCAGATGGCTCAGTGGTAAAGAATCTGCTGCCAGTGGAGGAGACTTGGGAAACACAAGCTTGACCCCTAGGTTGGAATGACCACCTGAAGGAGGAAATGGCAACCCACTCCAGTACATATGCAGGGAAATCCTATGGACAGAAGAGCCAGATGGGCTACAGTCCTGGAGTTACGAAGAGCCGGACACGACTGAGCACACCCCCCCTCCCCCCCACACACACACACATACAGCTTATGGTTCTGTTTGTAACTTGGTGTCTTCCACCTTGCAAACTTTTAAATACAAACTGAAATTCATCTTAATTTACCACAGAATTTGCATTGCTAGTAAACATGGTCTCTAACAGATCACTAGAAAAGAAACATAAAGGACTTAAAGCCTTGAATTCTCCTTAACTCACGGCAAGTACCAAAGCTCTCTAGGTAAACTTTGTGCATGCATGCTCAGTTGCTCAGTTGTGTCTGACTCTTTGAAAATTCCATGGACTGTAGCCCACCAGGCTCCTCTGTTCATGGGATTCTTTAAGCAAGAATACTGGACCAGGTTGCCATTGCCTTCTCCAGGGATCTTCCAGACCCAGGGATGGACTTGTGTCTCCTGCATTGGCAGGCATATTCTTTACCACTGCACCACATGGGAAGCCCAGGTAAATCTTTACTTTGTAACATTTCAAATTCACTTAAGACTGCCTCTTGAACATTCTTAGAGACAGGTGCAAGAAATATGGAATTTTTGTCTACTATAATGATATCCTGAAAACTACTCTTCAAAACACGTGTGTATACACACACACACACACACTCATTCTACACAGCTGTAAAATGGAATGGAATGTGATGGAGTGAGAAGAGATGAGATGGAATAGAATGAACCAGAATAACATAGAATAAAAAGTCCCAAGTTCAAATGGAATGGGACCGCACAGACTAGAATGTCTAGTAATTAAATATAACAGCATGGAATGGAGTAGAAGAGAATAGAAGAGAGGAGAATGGAAGAGAACAGTTGCGTGACATCTGACTTGTTCCAGTATTCTTCTTTCTTTATACTTGTGGTCTCCAAGAGGCAATACTTGTGTGAATAGCTGGTTCCTGAGAGCCATAGCAGCTCATGCTGGGCTTTGTAGATCGAATTAGGGCCACTCAACAGAGGACAGTCCACTCCATCAAGGAGATCCTCAGTTCAGAGCATCCAACACCAGGAATCTTCTTTTACTTCCAGGTAGGAGAGAAGTTGGGAAATCCTAAACTGTACATGGTCCCCTTTAAAGCTTTGCCTTCCTTGGAGCTGGAAAGCTCCATGCTCAGGGCTGTTGCTGATGCTGGACATAAAAGTATGTCCAGAACAAAGTGTTTTTGAAGTAAAATCACAGATAAAGAGTTCTGGGTCTGGGTAGTCTGCCTATAGCCTTCAGAAACACTACATTGAAGGATCTGGATATTGCTAAGAGGTTATGAAAACCCATCTGACTCTTAGATGTCTCATATCTTCAGAGAAGGCACAGGAACTTCCAGAGAGCACTGTTCTAACAGCTCCCTTGGGTCAGCTTTGGAGCCAGGACTGTTATCCTCCTGAGAGTGACTTTATCCTGCATCACCACGACATCCTTGGGGACTGTATCCTTAAACAGCAGGCTGTGAGCCTGGAAATCAGAAGGAAGACTGAGTCCAAGAAAGCTGATCTATTTAAAGGCGCTGGTGGGAATGGGGAAGTCTCTGGTGAATTTAAAAAGTCAAAGAGTCTCTGTGACAAGACCACAGTCATCTTACCAGCTTCCCTCAAACATGTATGTACATACTGGTTCTGTTTCTCTGGAGAAGCCTGGATAATACACCATTGTTTTGCCCCTTCTCCCATCAATTATGTAATGTATGACTGTTTCCCCTATTAATTAACATACATGTACAGATTCGGGCTTCCCTGTTGGCTCAGATGGAAAAGAATCTGCCTGCAAAGCAGGAAACCTGGGTTCAATCCCCGGGTTAGGAAGATCCCCTGGAAGAGGGCAAGGCAACCCACTCCAGTATTCTTGCCTGGAGAATCCCCATGGATAGAGGACCCTGGTGGGCATTTCTCCATGGGGTTGCAAAGAGTCAGACACAACTGAGCAACTAAGCACAGTAGAACACACACAGTACGGATATAGATATACGTTATTGTTGTTGTTCAGTCGCTAAGTTGTGTCTGACTCTTTGCAACCCCATGAACTGCAGCATACCAAGCTCCTCTGTCCCCCACTATCTCCTGGAGTTTGCTTAAATTCATGCCCATTGAGTCGGTGATGTCATCCGACCATCTCATCTTCTGTCACCCCTTCTCCTCCTGCCTTCAATCTTTCCCAGCATCAGGGTCTTTTCCAGTGATTCAGCTCTTCACATCGGGTGCCCAAAGTATTGGAGCTTCAACTTTAGCAACAGTCCTTGCAATGACTATTCAGGTTGATTTCCTTTGGGATTGACTAGTTTGATCTCCCTGCAGTCCAAGAGACTCTAAAGAGTCCACAATTTGAAAGTATCAATTCTTCAGCATCAGTCTTCCTTATGGTCCTACTCTCACATCCATACACGACTACTGGAAAAAACATAGCTTTGACTATATGGACCTTGGCTGGCAAAGTGATGTCTCTGCTCTTTTATTATAATGGATTGGCTCATGCAATTATGAAGGCTCACAAGTCCCAGGATGTACAGTTAGCAAGCTGGAGACCCAAGACAGCTGATAGTACAGCTCCAGTCCAAATGCGGGCAGGCTCAAGACTCAGGAAGAGGGTTTTAGTTTGAGTTCAGAGGCAGGAAAAAATATTGATGTCTCATACTGAAGGCAATCAGACTGGAGGAAATTCTCCCTTCCCAGGAGAGAATCAACCCTTTGTTCTATTCAGGCCTTCAATGGATTAGATGAGGCCCACCCCACATGAGGGAGGGCAATCTGCTTTACTCTAATTATTTAAATGTTAAATTCCTCCAAAAACACCCTTACAGAAACACGCAAAATAATGTTGGACCAAATATCTACGCATCCCATGGCCCTGTCAAGTTGACACATAAAATTAGCTTCCCAAATGGGTTCATTCATGCAAAACAATATCATACAGCCATTTTTTAACACAACAGATGTAAGTATTCTGACATACAAGAATGTCCATGATCTGATGTTAAATTGCAGAAGAGTATGTATACTATGGTCCCACATGCATAAAAGATAAAGTAAATATACAAAAATACATATACATAGATACTTTTTAAGTTTGTGCAAACACAGAAAAAGTTTTGGAAAGATATACAGCAGACACAATGGTTTCCTTCCTGCCCCCATCCCATCCCTCCCCAGAAAGCAGGGGAAGAATGTACAGTGTGATAGAGAAATTTGCTTTGTTTTGTTTTTTATAATAATCACTAAGATATGCTAGTGAGTGAAAGTCATTCAGTGGTGTCTGACTCTTTGTGACCCCATGGACTATACAGTCCATGGAATTTCCCAGACCAGAATACTGGCGTGGGTAGCCGTTCCCTTCTCCAGGAGATCTTCCCAGTGCAGGGATCGAACCCAAATCTCTCACATTGTAGGTGGATTCTTTACCATCTGAGTCACCAGGGAAGACCAAGACTACTGGAGTGGGTAGCCATCCCTTCTCCAGTGTATCTTCCTGACTCAGGAATTGAACCAGGGTCTCCTGCATTACAGGAAGATTCTTTACCAGCTGAGCTACCAGAGAAGATATGCTAAGTGCTTGCTAAATGCTTGGAACTATGCTAATGTGTTACACACACACAATGCCAATTAATATGCCTAACAACCCTATAAATATGCTCACTTTAGTTTATGGGAGCAGGAACTAAGGCTGAGGAAGAGTAAATAACTACCCCAAGTTCAGAAGACTTTAAGGCTACAGGGCTGCAATTCAACTCCAGGTGTCTGACCCAAGACAGTTCTGCCTACAATGTACTTTATCCACAAAGAGATGCAAAAATTAAAGATACACGTACACATTTGTACATATACTTTAAAACATATATATAAGAAGAGAAAGAATATTTTTAATGTAGCTATATAACCTCTACATTTTTTTTTAACAATAGACTCTTATTATTTACTCCAACACAAAAGAAATGGATATGAACAGCAAGAGGGTAATAGAGAAATGCAGTGGGGAAAAATTTTTTTTACACAGAATGTTTTGTGTTTCCCCAAAAGCAGAGCCTGAGATAAGGATTTGGGTGCATGTCCCTGGTTAAGAGGTACGTGCTAAGGAAGAGAAAAAGCCAACATAAGGAGGTATTTTGGGGTCATTGATGTGGACAATATGCTTGAATCTTCCAGGATTTCTGAGAAGTAGATAAAATGCCTCTCAGAACTTCCCACCCACAGGAGGAGGAGCTGGGTCATTTTCCACTGGCTTCTGACCCCCTAAATGGAAGGCTGTCCTCAGGGGTGTTAACTCCTTCCAGGGAAAGAGTGCTAGGGGTGGTTTGTCTTAAATCAGGCTTAAACAGATAGGTAAGGAGATTTGACATGAGACACCAAAGGAATCTGTTACAAACACCAAGGGAAAATTACCCAAAAGGGGGACCTTCAGATCATTTTTGCTTTTCAAGCAGTCTTTTTCTGAGAAAAAAATTATGGAAAGTAGCACAGACTATTCATTTCAGCCAACTCTAACTGGTAATCTGCAGGCGTATAGTTCTGAATGGAATGGCAAGGAAAGACAGGACATCCCGCCAACAAAGGTGAATGGGAAAGGTAATCCACAAAAGAGTGTGGTGTCCTTTCGAGAGGCCTTTCAGACACTTGTGATGAACCCCACAAGCTCCACTGCTCTGAAGTGATGCTCAAAGAAAGGAATAAACGGCAGGGAGAGTTTAAAATCAAATTGCATCTGAACTTTCAACTATGTTCCTCCTAACAGCTGCTTTGGGGAAGAATCCTGGCAAGTGCTTTTAGATTTTTATTCATGTGCAGACAGGAGAGGAGGTGAGGAAACAATTCTGAGATGAAGAACTCCAAATTATGAGAAGAATGCCAACTGTCAATAATCAAAATAATTCTTCTCTGCATAATCAACACCACGTCGGCACAGCTGCTGACGAAGAAACAATAAACACCAAGTAAAAATAAAAATCTCTCTTTTTTTTTCGTGCTACCTTACAAGGAAAATCTGTATTGGTGAAAGGCTTTGTGAAATAGTTCCTGAAGCATGCAATCAACATTTTCTTGAAATTACAGCTGGCATCTTGCATATAGCAAACTTCTTTCTTTCCATGTTGTTATTTATTTATACCTTGTAGAGATGGTTTAATTCTCAGTTGCTGGGGCCATCTGCTTGACAATTGATTGCATTCTGCCTGATGGTACACCTCACACTGGAATGTGGAGATTATATATTTACAGGTATGTCTAAATTGCATGTGATGAGGATCATGTGATACTTGGGCAATGCTGCAGAGCAGCAGTACTCAGCCTTGCTATGTTTCATTGTTTGGCATCAATCGTTTGAATTAAACATCAGAGAAACCAAAGTCATTAGGGTGTCGAGTGCTGGCTCTGGAGTCAGACAGCTTGGGTTTAAAACTGACTCTATCATTTACTATCATGTGACCTTGAGACTGTCAGTCAAACTCCTTGAGGCCTCAATGTTCTCATCTGCTGAATGTGAATAAGAATACTCCCTCAGATGTTTCTGATGGGAATAAAGTATAATAATTCATGTAACATACTGTGTACAATGCATGGCCCATATTAAGGGTATGGTCAAAATCTGCTGTTAGAACCGCTCTGCAATTAAGGAATATTTCAGCCCTCAATTCTCAGTTTCCTCTCAGAAAATGGCAATGGTTTATACTCCCTTTGTCCTAGGAGGATTTCTAATTTCTCCCTAGTTATTATATGATTCAGGTATTCATTTGGTCATGAATGGCCCCAAAAGAGGTTAGAGTCTGGTTCCTTTGGGGCTTATGCGCAGACACAAGAGGTCAGGAGGACCCTAGGGAAATGTGCTGGCTGGTTGATTAATGCCCCCTTTCTGAACACATTCCCTCCATCCCCCTGACATTTGATGGAGGTGACTATAGTGCTGTGTGGAGCTGGGCTGACACTTGGAGATGATGGGGAAATATTCCCTGGGAAAGAGGGGCTCTTGAATTCCCTTGGCTTCTGACTTTGATCCCCTCTCCCCAAAAGAAGTAAGAGGAATCCTAATAAACTGTAAGGCTGATCTCAGTGTTCCCATTCTCAAAAATCTATTAAAGGCATCCCACTGCCCACAGATAAAGTCTGAGGTCCTAAACATGAACCAATCTCTACAACATGCAGGTGAGGGATATATAGTTCTCAAACAGGTGGAGTCAACAAGAGTGGATACAGGTGTGAACTGCAATATTAACTGAAAATTTCCTCCCTGGTAAAACAATTCTGCACAATTCTGAGAGAAGCAGGTCATTCAGTCATGTCCAGTTCTTTGCGATGCCATGGGCACGCAGTGCTAAAGAATCTGCCTGCCAACTGAGGAGATGCAAGACACATGGGTTCAATCCCTGAGTCAGCAAGATCCCCTCAAGTAGGAAATGGCAACCCATTCCAGTATTCTTGCCTGGACAATTTCATGGACAGAGGAGATTGGTGGGCTACAGTCCACAGCACCACAGAGTCAGACACAACTGAGAGACTGAGCACACACACACACACAATAGTATTATTTACTAGTGATAATTCATAAATTTATTAGCATATGCTAGAAAATGATAAAATCATACTACCTAGTCAGAACTAAGCTCAGACGTCAAGGATATCAAAAGAGAATGAGATGAGAGAGGTAGACGATGGGTAACCAAGTTCAAGGATTGATGCGTAAATACTTTATTCTTAGGCAAGCACCTCAGCCTCTCAATCACAGCCTATTTGTTCTCATAGTACATGTTATTCTAACAGGCTTAATTATCTGGCTTCCAGTTCCAGAACAAATTAGAGTCAGCTAAATTGATGGGAGCAGAGAACTGTTACAAATAGACCCACCGTCATCCCTGAGACATGTAAGACACTCTATTCCTGCCCATCAGCCCTCTATTTCTCATGGGTTTACACCGCCTTTCCCTCCAACATTCCTCATATAATATGATTTCAATTCTCTTTGTCACCTTAGGTCTCTCCTTTAAACCTACTCCATTTTTTAATATCCCCTTAAAGCAAAATGATATACAACATTGCATGTGTGGCTTGGCCAAAAATTATTGGAGCCCAGGTTTTATGAAGAGGTCACAAACTCAACCACTTTCCAGAGACAATGGAATACTGTAAATGAACAAAGAAATCAAGTACAAGACAATAACAAATGGTGTCTCTAATGGTGAATAAATGAAGAGGGATTGCCCAAAGGCATTCTTGCATCTGACACAAGAATATCCAATAGTCTGACCCTGATGATTTGTGTAAGCCAATTGGGACATGGCATTTGGCCCAATAAGACTGAAAGAAAGAATGAATATTCCAAGTCCAGGGGAGAAGTGTCTTCATCCCTCCCTTTGGACACAAACAAGGAAGTGTGAGCCATCATCTTGCTCCTGGATGCCATCTTACAACCTTGAAAGAAGTGCCCGCCAGAGGAAGTCAGGACAGGAAGATGGAAAGAACCCATGGCCTGGATGACATCACAAACTGCCGAACTGACCAATCCCAGGGCACACTCGAACTCTTGACTTAAGTAAGAGAATAAATGTTCTCATTGTTTAAGGCACTTTGCATTGGGGATTTTCAACTTGCCCTCAACAGCATCTTAGAAAATACAGAATTCGAGTTGTAACATTTAAGCTCTGTGATAACCAAGTAAGACTTAGCTGGTAGTGGTACACAATCTTCAAACACTTGGAACGTGAGACATGCTCTAAGTGTAAAATACTCACAGAATTTAAAATAAGACTTAGTATTAGAGGTATAAAAAATACCTCAGTATAGTTTTCATACTGATCATACCTTGAAAAAATATTTTGGGATATGCTGGGTTGAATAAAATATATTCATAAAGTTAATTTCATCTGTTTCTTTTTACCTTTTTTTTTAATGTGGCTACTAGAAATTTTTCAAAATTTTACTTATTTTTGCCTGCACCGGGTCTTCACAGATGCATGAGGATTTTCTCTAGCTGCAGCAAGCGGAGGCTATTCTTCGTTGTGGAGCACAGGCTTCTCATTGCAGTGGCTTTTCTTGTCCTGGAGCAAAACCTGAGACTATATATGTACTCATGTTATATTTCTGCCAAACAGCATTGGTCTAGTTATTGTGCTCTCTCAAGCAGCCTAAGGCCATTAGGTCACATGGAACTATTTACTCATATTTCACTTACTGTCAACAAACATTTCTGCACTTTTCTTATCCTTTCTTTGGGAAAGTCATTTTTCTCCATTCTGTTTTCCATACAGTAATTTTTCTCAGCCTAACTGAAGAACTTACATTGATTCTAATTATCCTAAGTCCATTGAAATAGCCCAAAGGGCATGTTGGAAATTTGGGTGGGGAGGCAATTTGGGTTGTCACATGATGAGGAGGGGCACTACTGTTATTTAGTGGGCAGGGCCTTGCATGTCTCATAGAGGATAAAAGAAGACACTTCCCCCATGTCGTTCCTATAGATGAAAAAATATGCTTATACATACCTGGACAGAATAAAATTCCCTTTCAGTTATAAATATGGTTATTTAGGGGGTTTTTTGTTGTTGTTGTTTTTGCATGAGTTTAATGTAAGCTACTTTTCTAGGAATGCAGCTACTGTGAAATCAAGGGAGAGATATGCTTTGTTTGGTCAGAACTTTAGAATTTACTCATCATTTTAGAAAAATCACATCATTTGTAACAATGGCACCACTGGTATCTGAGTCACCAGCATAGTTCAACAGCATTTGAGCTGCTATAGTAAGACAATTCTATGCATATGTCCTAATATATTTATTTCATCCTGATTTCAAAATGTCCAACAGAAAAAGTGTTGATACTATTCAGTTGAAGACTGTCTCACATCTATTAAATCCAAACTAATGCATTGTATCAGAGGCAGGAATCTGGTTGGTTCTGACAAAACACAATGTATACATTCCTAAAAAGTCACCTCTCCACAGCAAACCACCTGATGAAATCACAGGGCCTCAGGGAAAGTGGAATGAGGGCCGCAATGCTCAGAAATTTCGATAGCAACACATTAAAAAAAAAAAAAGAACCTAATAAAAATGGCAGCGCAGTTTTACACGTGTTAAATGGCCAAGGAATACATAAGTAACTATAGGCATGTCATCTTGGAAGAGATCTGAGCAGTGGAAGGGCTGCAGCTTGTGTTATTGTGGAGGAAGGTGGGCTGACCGGATGACAAGGCAAGCTGTAACACCAATATGGGTCAATATGGCTTCCAACTCAGGGCTTCCCAGTGGCCTGGCGATGCAGAAGACACAGGAGACCCAGGTTCAATCCTTGGGTGGGGAAGAGCCCCTGGAGGATAGCCCGGCAACCCACTCCAGTATTCTTGCCTGGAGAATCCCATGGACAGAGGAGCCTGGCAGGCTACAGTCCATAGTGTCGCAAAGTCAGACACAACTAAAGCGACTGAACAGGCACGCACAGCTTCCAACTCTGGTGAACTGAGGTGGCTGGCCGATGTCTGGGTGGTGCACACACTTGTTTTGTGCATTCTATGGGCTGAATTCACTTGGGTGTGGTTTTCTGCATTCCCTTTGTGTGGATAAAACTGCGCATAAGCAAACACAAGTGCTCCAATCGTCCCCTCATGTTGCAGTCACACTGAAACAAATTCATTTTTCTAAAACAAGTATGATGGCAGAACTGAATGTACTACATATGTCTCCTAGCATCATTTTGCTGTAAAATTGCTTCCCTTTTATTTCTCATTATTACATTCATGACATTACAGTGATATTTGGGTATTACATATATAATGAATGGGTAGATTATGTCATCTCTGACATTCCTCTCACAATAACAAAAGTGGGATACCAAAATATTTTCTACAGAGAGAGCACTGGGCCTGAGAGGACCGAGAATCTCGGTTCTAACCTGCTGGGCGGTTGTTAAAGAATTGTTGTTCTATGCAATTGTTATTCCTCTTTAGTTGTGTCATCAATAGATCTGGTAAGTGTGTCTCCCATTGTGCCATTCAAACTGTTGAAACATTTTTTCCAGGAAACAATTTTTCCCAGGACAGAACTAAAGAAAGAGTTCAGGTCATGCCACTAAAAATCACTAACACTTCCATCAACCAGCACCCTAAACCTTCACTCAGTACCCAAACCACCTAACTTTTCATATCTGTCCATCGTTTCCAGAGGCTAGAAAAAGAAACCCTGCCTGAGGCTCCCCTGGTGTTGAGCCAGACCATACTGTCTGCCACATTCACAGGATCCTGCAATCTAAAATTCTTACCTACATCTATTCTGGGTTTTGTTTTTATAAATGGAGACCTTTGTAAAAGAAAAGGATAGTGATTCTAGGGCTGGGTGATAGTTCACAAATTCAGTCACTTAAGAAGCATTTTAAAATGCATATTCCCAGGTCCTACTCCATACCTGAAGGCAGATCCTGGAAATTGGTATTAAGAATGATTTTTACAAGAATTTCTGATGTGGAGCAGTTACACTGAGAAGCAAACATCTCAATCATCATCTATTTCTTCAGGTGAAGAAATGGTGAATACCAGTAAACATGAGTACTATGCTAGAGGCTGGGTTTAAGAGCCAGGGTTTTCTAACTCCTAAGAGATACACAGTATAATACAAAGTAATGACTGTCACAGAAGCAGCAAGTGTTATAATAAAGCAGTTTCTCAACCTTTTTCCATGGTCTCTCCAACCTAAAGTCAAGCTTTCTTCTTTTTTTTTTTTTGGCTGTGCCTCACAGTATCTTAGTTCCCAGAACAGGGATTGACCCTTGCACACCTCTCCCTACCCACCTACACACACACACACACACACACACACACACACACACGTATGCATGCACGCATGCATGCACACAGTGGAAACTCAAGAGTCTAACCACTAGTCACCAAGGAAGTCCCAAATCAAGCATTTTGGGATACTGTTTTCCTAATTTCCTCCCACCATGAAATTTTATATACAGTTTATTTTATGTATTATATGTATATCTATGTTTTATACATTAAAAGAATATATTTTGTCCCCCAAGAATGAATTTTTGCTCCCTTGGGGACAATATTGGCCCAACTGAGAAGACATGTGATTAAGGTATATAAAAAAGATGCTGGGAGAGCAGAGAAAGTGGTGACTCACTGCCTGGGACCATCAGGGAGGACAGAGGAGGAAGTGACATTTGAACCAGGTTTAACAGGATGAGTAAGATTTGCCGTCTGGGAAAGGAAGGGAAGTGGTTCTAGAAGGAAAAGCTCTCAGGCATGTGTGTTAAATGTTTGCATAGCACTGTGTGCTCTGAGGTCTTCACATCTACAGAAAGACTGGGGAATTTAAAAATACAAATTTTAGTACAACTTTAGAAACAAACTGACTCTTAGGAGGTATCAAGGGGAGGTATCACCCCTTTTGGGGGTGAGGGGTATATACGGAGCAGAGGCTCTGAAGAATGTTGAGTTATTAAAGGTAGGTATTTGGTTCCTTTAATTTCAGCCTATGTCTCAGATGGAAAGACTCCTGAGTAATAAATAATAGAGCACACTTTGGGCATATTTCATTCACCACACTCCCAGACACACTTCGAATACCATTCAAAGCAAGTCGTGAAATCTCTGATTAATATACAACACAGAGCTCTCTCTATACACTCTCAAGGGTAAAAATACTGCTGAAAAGCCAGTTCTTTTAAAAGCTGAGCATCTAACACCACCTTGTGAATGATAATAAATGGCAGGCTAAGTCAGAAGGTAGACTGGCCCTCTGTCTGGGTATGAAAGTATTATATACACAGAAACACATGCCAGTTCTTCAGCCAAGAGGACAGGATGGTCTTCCAGAGAGATAAGATCTCCTATGAGACTCTTGGTATTTCCCAATTCCAGCTTGGTCAGAAATAGCAACTCTAACTCTCNCCTTGTGAATGATAATAAATGGCAGGCTAAGTCAGAAGGTAGACTGGCCCTCTGTCTGGGTATGAAAGTATTATATACACAGAAACACATGCCAGTTCTTCAGCCAAGAGGACAGGATGGTCTTCCAGAGAGATAAGATCTCCTATGAGACTCTTGGTATTTCCCAATTCCAGCTTGGTCAGAAATAGCAACCCTAACTCTCATGGATCATTTTCCCATTCTGTTTTTTTCCCTTCATACTTCCCATTCAGGCTGCACTAGGAATGTGTGTCTATTTGTTAGTAAAATTATATGACAATTATTTTCCCAAGGTCAAAGAAGTTTAGGACTTTTCACCAACCCCAGGTCCCTCCCTGGCTTCATGGAGTTTGTCATCCACTGAAAGAGACAAGCATTGTGCATAAAACTATAGGGCTAATTTCAAACATGATCAGGACAAGGAAAAAATACTATTAGACAAATGAAACAAACATAACTTAGAACCCACAACTACACATGCACATCAAGATGCTTCACACTGTGCAGGACACCATGGCAAAGACGAATTTATATTATGTGTAAGGAACAAGAAGAGAAAGCCAATCTTCCTGAAAGAATTATGACTATGTTTGCCCACTCTAATTATTATAATTAGAACTCCATCCATTTGAATGAGTACTGTCCAGCATCAGATTTATTTCTTAATGGTCATCATGGGCCCAAAGAGAATTATGCAAGGATACTACATACAGCATTGTTTACAGAAGGAAAAGTAATGACCCAAGTGCCCATAGAAAGGGGATTAGTTACATGTAGAGTCTATCTACGGAGTATTCAAAAGAATGTGCTAGGGTTATAGATACTAATATCAAACTACATACAAAACACTTTGTTGGATTAAAATAAACAAAATGTAGCATTCTATCCATTTACATGTAGAGTGTGCTTCCATTTGTGTGACATTTAAGTAGAGGAATACGGGGTTCAAGTAAACTTGCACATACACAGACTAACCCTGGAAGAATACAGAAAAAGTGATAACAGCAGTTGCCTCTGGAGGCAAGAACTGGGTATATGAAGTCAGGAGTGGTAAACAGACATCATGTTCATAATGTTTACTTTACTATTATTAGAAGCTTGCCACATCTGGTTAAAGGAAAATTATCTCAAACATCATATATGGAGAACAGAAGTGTTAACCAATAATAGAAACCATTCATTTTGTAATCTGCTTCCCATCCCAAGTCTGTCTGCTTAACAGCATTCTCTAAATGTTTAGAAATAAGTCAGTGGAATTGGATGGGTGGAGAGCAAGGTTCAAATACTATTGGGAGGAAACCGGGAAGTAAAGAAAGGGCAGGGTAGGGGGTTGCGGGGAGTGGTAAAGGCTTGTGTGGCCAGCAGAAAAAGCTTCATGCGCTGTTAATCATAAAGATTGGAGGATGCACCTCTTGTGGGGAAGATGATTTTAAGTGGTATACAGACAATTTGCTGGACAAAATTGATTCACGTGATGAAAAAAAATCATTCCCTTTTCAAATCTTTTTTATTCCTTGGATACAATAAAAGAGGAAGTCTCAGTTTGGTAAAAGTATGTCTTTATGGCCTCTGGGTACTCTCCTGGAGTTAAAATTTGATAACAGTGTTTTGACTTAACTATATTTCTTTTCACTCATATCCTTCTTATGCAAGTAACTTTAGCTTCCATTTGTGGTTGTGACATAAAGTTTCCTTCTAAAATAGATGTAGTTGATTTCAGTTTTTAAAAATGAACCATTTTCAGGGAAAATATTAAGTAACACGAGAGGTACAGGGAGATGTCCAAAACTGTGCATGTGATACATGAATGACTGTTGTTTGGGAAGCTGTGAGTTGAAAGAAAAATTATCCTCAGCCTGAGCAGTTGAGAATTATTCAGAGCTGAGAAGTCGCACAGTTATGTAGTTGTGACTATTGTTGGTTTTTCATTTTCATCCCACTGAATGAGCACTAAATAAAAATGAGGGAGGTACTTATTACAGAACTGAACTGAAGCTGCAGCTCAGTTTTCTTTGTCGATGGTATTTAACAAGAATATCTTTAGTATCCTAGAGCCGACTCTTTCGATGGCTAACACTTAGGACCAAGAGCGCAGGCTGAACACTGAAGGCCTAATTAAAAGCATGATTCTTGCCCTAGTGTGTCGCACTAGCCCTTCTGTCGGCCTCCCAGGAGAGAAGAAACACCTCACTGAAATTACATTTTCCAACTTTCTCCTTCTCCAGTGCAACTACTTTTTCATTAGCTAATCCCAATTAGAACATTTTTTTACTAAAGCCATAAATCTCTGCCACTCTCGATAAGCATGAATTATATAGTAAATAATCATATTCTGTATCTGTCCAAAAAAATAAGAACCTTTTTTTTTTTTTCCAGTTCATGAGACTCAGAGTTGCTAAGTCAACACTCAGGCCTTTTGATTTGGGTTTCCCCTTCTCTCGTCTATCACTCGTCTTAAATGGAACACTTCTCTTAGGAAGAAAATGATCGCCAACGAACTTTTCTAAAATTAGCCACAATTAAATTATTCTTTCTTCCTCGTTGTGAGCAATTTAACAGAGTGGGAAATGCTGGATCATTGTGCTAAAACCTACCTCTGCCATTTACTGACTGAATGACCTGGGACACTCCTCAGCTGGCTCAACTGAGGAGACAGACCTTATAAGATTTTGTTTCAAAATAAATGGAGAAACTAAATATACAAGGTTTAGCACAGTGTCTGGCACGGAGTATGTGCGCATTCATATTAGCTGTCCATACTGTAGAAATAAAAGTGGTGATTTTTGTTGTTGTTCCTTTTGTGGTCAGCAACTGCTTAACCCAACATTTCATAGGTTAAACTAATTAAAAGAAACATAGCTTATCCTGTGATTGATTTTCAAGCTCATTTATTAGCTATTTCTCTATGGTTTAGTTTAATTAAATTGAGCAGCATATCAAATATTGATTTTAATAAAATCTTGATTAATATTCAAGCAATTATCAAACATGATTTTTCATGCCATTCCTGCATTTCAATGAAACCAACCTAAAAACTAATTTGCTTTTAAATAAAGAACTAATTTATATATATATATTTATATATATATAAATATATATACACCTCAGGCTATTTTCAGAAATAAAGAAAAAATGGCCCCCCAGTCTTTTTATTAGCATTAGCAAAGATAAGACACAATGTCTGACCAGCACTGCAAAACCTTAATCCAGGCAGTCACGTCATTTCCAATCAGTAGTGAAAGGGGAAAAACAAAATAGAATCAATTTCTTTGATAAATGTTAATTTAGCACCCACTTTGTACAAGGCACTGTCCTACACCATCCAACACAAGTAGAGGCTGAAAGAGCTAATCCTGCAGCCAGTTTTAACATGTATGGAAGAATTCAGCCACACAGGAAGTCCATTATTTTATGCAATAATAACCACAGAAGTGCATGTATTTCAACTCTTGAAATTACTTTGTTGTGGAATTTATGTGTATAGGCTCACTCTTAGGAGAGTAAGATGTAAATGTGATGGTATAAATTATCAGTAGGATCACATTAGCAATTACCATGAACATAAGACGTTCAGTAAGTTTTGGCTTGATAGTTAAGCGCTTAAAAATTTTCTAGCCGATATGTATTGCAACAGCGCCACCTAGAGGATTTGTAAAAAACATTACAGGGTCATTTCCCCAGACTCAGCCATTCTTCCTATTTAGGCAGAAAGAAAAGTAGCTACTGCATTCTGGGTCTTCTGTCATTTAAAGCAATTCTATCCATCTATTTGGCACCTTCTTAAATCTTTAGATTTCTACAGAATAGCTAAATAAAATTGAATATGCAGAAAATCACAACACATTTGTGCAGAGGATCCCAATTTTGAAGTCCATTATTTTATGCAATAATAACCACAGAAGTGCATGTATTTCAACTCTTGAAATTACTTTGTTGTGGAATTTATGTGTATAGGCTCACTCTTAGGAGAGTAAGATGTAAATGTGATGGTATAAATTATCAGTAGGATCACATTAGCAATTACCATGAACATAAGACGTTCAGTAAGTTTTGGCTTGATAGTTAAGCGCTTAAAAATTTTCTAGCCGATATGTATTGCAACAGCGCCACCTAGAGGATTTGTAAAAAACATTACAGGGTCATTTCCCCAGACTCAGCCTTTCTTCCTATTTAGGCAGAAAGAAAAGTAGCTACTGCATTCTGGGTCTTCTGTCATTTAAAGCAATTCTATCCATCTATTTGGCACCTTCTTAAATCTTTAGATTTCTACAGAATAGCTAAATAAAATTGAATATGCAGAAAATCACAACACATTTGTGCAGAGGATCCCAATTTGCCCCCTGGAAGAAGGGGAATTCGGTGTGTCCTGGGACATTATGACGTGAACGACAGCAGTCCCCCTCCCTGGGGACAAATCCTCCTTATTCTGTCCTAAATCCCAGACAGTGAAAGTGAAGTCGCTCAGTCGTGTTCGACTCTTAGCGACCCCATGGACTACAGCCCACCAGGCTCCTCCATCCATGGGATTTGCCAGGCAAGAGTACTGGAGTGGGGTGCCATTGCCTTCTCAGACAGGTGAGCACTTAATGCAGACTGGCTATTTGGTAACAGGTCAATGTCTTATTCCAACATTTATTTAGAAGAGCTGAGAAGTTAACTTTCTATTGTTTACACCAGCAGATCCACTTACTAACTCCTTCTGCTGCCCAGTGTTCTAGGGGTGGAGTTGAAAAGGAAAAGACAGAACATTTCCCATTTTGTATAGTCCTCATTCTTTTTTTTTTTTTTTTTTTTTTTGTAATTTTTCTCAACCAGGTAACTGCTTTGGAGGCAAATTAAAAGGGTTAATGTTTAGATAATAAGTGAGTGCTTCCTAAGAACTAGCACTCTCCTTGTGTTATTTGGTTTCAGAATTTCAGCCGACTCTTCTCTCAGCTGAGTGCAACCTCAGAGGGGAATGGCAGAAATGCACCTTCGGTAAGGCAGGTAGAGTGCTCATCTTCACTGCCACTTGAGGGTGCTGTCTGCCTCAGAACGGGCAGATTCAGAACTTACCATGCAAGACAAAATGTAGAAATCTGAGTTAGCCATACCTTCCTGCCTGTGTATAGGAAGTCAGTGTTCCTACCTAAACACACTAGTAAACAGTAGGGAGCCAGTGGGGGAACAGTCATGATGATTCTCTAAATTTAAAGTTAAGCACTTCGACCTAGTTTTTCAAAGTAAGACTAGGTTTTACCTAGATAACCCTTTTCCCGTTCTGTAAGGAAAAGCCACAGCTAGTCACACCAAACTGCAATAATCTTAGTTCTCTGAAACATCTTCCATTTTCTTGCCCACTCTTTCCCTTCTATTCAACCTTCACATCTGTTCACCTAACGAGTGTCTGATTCTTTATGACTCACCCTGTGCTATGTGAAAGTCGCTCAGTTATGTCTGACTCTTTGTGACCCCATGAACTATACAGTCCATGGAATTCTCCAGGACAGAATACTGGAGTGGGTAGCCTTTCCGCTCTCCAGGGGATCTTTCCAACCCAGGGATCAAACTCAGGTATCCCGCATTGCAGGTGTATTCTTTACCAACTGAGCTATCAGGGAAGCCCCAAGTGCTATGCTGCTAAGTTGCTTCAGTCATGTCCGACTCTGTGCGACCCCATAGACGGCAGCACTATGAAAGCAAGGCTATTCCTATTATATTCACTGCATTCCCATGTATTCCCATGGTTCTTGTACAAACACTCCATTAATGTTTTTGAAGGAACAATTCCTCTGTGTAAGTATGATTCACCTCAAGAAGGACTCTGCGGCTTCATACATTATCTCCATCACTTTGCCTTCCAAACGTGCCTCAGCTGTGCTTCCTCGCTTACCTTGTCCTCTTAATCCCTACAGCGGTCAGAAGAAAAACCCAAGATTCCATAATGTAAGCTGCTTCTTGCTAGTCAAGGCTTATAGCAATTCCACTTGGCAGCCTGGTCACAATCTCCAGACTGATTCTAGGATCTGCACACTACCCATCTCAGCTACTGAGTCACTGCAAGAGAAGTGGTCAATCAAAATATTATATTTGCAGGACAGCTCTTTGTCAGATGTCTGCTGTTCTCTTAGGAAGCAGCAGTCCACTGGGAGGAAGATGAGAACCCTCCCTCTTTACAAGTAGATAACAAAGTCTTCTCTCTCGTATGCAGTTGGCCTAACAGCAAAAAAGAAGACAAGGAAGATATCTTTGTTTCTGATTGGACCATTTACTGTATCCATGGAAGGACTATGATATTTTGGAACTAGGTAAACGCAAGAGTGTAAAACAGGCACTCAGAGTCATCCTGGAAAATTTCAGAGTGATATGAAATGGGATTTATCACTCCGGACTCTTATTCTGTCAACTGGCTTTTTTGCCTCAGAGACTGTATCTACAAGCTTGACGGGCTCAAGGAGTCACTGTGAGGGCATATCATACACTGAGGCAGGGTCTATCAAAGTGCTTGGAAAACTATGCCCAGCTAACAAAAAATGAGAGAGAAGAAATTGTTAACAGAAGGACCACAGACTTCCCCAATACCAATTACATTTAGTTTTTAAGGGTCTGGAGAGAATATTTCACTGCTTACATCCTCACATGGGTTTAATTAAGAAAGAAAACTTATAGAAAAATTAGCCACGCGTATCCTAAATGA
Source organism: Cephalophus harveyi (assembly GCA_006410635.1). Classification (NCBI taxonomy): domain Eukaryota; kingdom Metazoa; phylum Chordata; class Mammalia; order Artiodactyla; family Bovidae; genus Cephalophus; species Cephalophus harveyi. The sequence continues at coordinate 605,322 of SJYT01002523.1, read as the reverse complement.
TAATCAGTAGATTCTGAGCGTAACCGGGTAGAGATCATATAGGGTACAAAAAAGGGGAAACATCATATATAGTTGTGCCATTTTGTTTCCATATTTGTAATTATATGGATGGAAATATACATGCAGAGTATGATGAGTAAACATTTTTCACTCAGTCACCTTAGACAAAGCTATAGTTGTTATTCATTCATAAAAATGTTTTTATCATAATTACAGAAAACTGGAAAAACAGAATAAGAATTTCCTGAAATAAACAAAAGATATCAAGCCACAGTTTCAAGAGGCACAACAAATGCCTAGCATTTTGTTTGTTCTGCTTTAATTTAGTTTGTTTCTTTTGTTTATGGATGTTCAATTTCTCCAGCACCATTTATTGAAAAAGCCATGTTTCCTTCACCGAATGCTTCTTCACCTTTGACAAAAATCAGTTGGGAATATTTGTGTGGGATTATTTCGAGGTTCTCTGTTCTGTTGCACTGATCTATATACTTAACCCTCCACCAACATAACCTAGTCTTGATTATTGTAGCTATATATCTTGAAATTCAGTACAGTGGTTTCTCCAACTTTATTCTTCCTTTTCAGAATAGTCTTTGCTCTATATTTTGTTTTTCAATACAAATATTAGAATAACCTTCTCTGTATCTTCAAAAAATTTTGCTGGGATTTTGGCAGAAATTGATCCTGTACATCAGTTTGGAGCGAATTGGCATCCCTTCATTTACTTTGATCTTCATTTTCTTCAATCAGCAGTTCATAGTATTAGGCATACAAATCCTATGCAAGTTTCGTTATATTTACACCTGAAGATTTCATCTCTACAAGTTGTTTTCATAGATTCCATGGCATTTTCTACATATTCAATAATCTCCAAATAGGGACAGTTTTATTTCTTGATTTTCAATCTTTTGAAAATCGTTTGCCTTTTGGGTCCCTTTCTTGCTTTACTGCACTGGCTAACTGGTCCATCACTGTGTTAAAGAATAGCAACAGAGAATACCCTCTCTTTTTCCCAATTTTTGGAGAAAAGCATTTGTCTTTCAGCATGAAGTACATTAACTGTAGCTTTTTACAGACACTCTTTATAAAGCTACAGTCCATGGGGTTGCAAAGAGTCGGATATGACTGAGTGACTAACACTTTAGAAAGTTATAGAAATTCTCTTCTATTCCAAGTTTGCTGAGTGTTTTGTTTTTTGTTTTTTTGGAGTGTTTTTTTTAAAATCATGAATTGGTATTGAATTCGGTCAAATTCCTCTTTTTGCATCAATTATTAATCATGTGATTATTTTTTCTTCCTTAGTCTCTTAACATAGTGTATTGACTACTGACTGACTTTTGAATGATGAACCAACCTTGCATTCCCTGTGATAAACTCCAGTTGGTAATGGCTTATAATTCTTTATAATTGCTATTTCTATTTCTAGCTAATATCTTGTTAAGGTTTCTACATGTACACTCATGAAAGATACAGGTCTATAGTTTCCTTCTCTTCCTTTTTTAATACTGTCTTTGGTTTTTATAACAAGATAATGCTAACTTCATAAAATGAATTGGGATGTCTTCCCCCTTCTACTTTTGGAATGATTGTGTATAAATTATATTAATTAGTCTTTAAACATTTTACAGATTTCTTTGGTAAATCTCCAGTGGAAATTTCTTTTGGGGAATTTTCAAGTTATAAATTCAATGTCTTAAATAGGTACTGCTGCTGCTGCTAAGTCGCTTCAGTCATGTCCTACTCTGTGCGACCCCACAGACGGCAGCCCACCAGGCTCCTCCATCTCTGGGATTCTCCAGGCAAGAACACTGGAGTGGGTTGCCATTTCCTTCTCCAATGCATGAAAGTGAAAAGCAAAAGTGAAGTCGCTCAGTCATGCCCGACTCTTAGCAACCCCATGGACAGCAGCCTACCAGGTACACAGCTATTTAAATTATCTATTTCAGACTGGGTTTTTGTGGCAGGTTTAAGGACTTGGTCCATTTTAAGGACTTGGTCCATTTCATCTAAATTGTAAACTGTATGCATGCAAGGTTGTGCATAATATTCCCTAACTTTTTAAATCTCTGCAAAGTATGTAGTGGCATTCCATGTTTCATTCCGATACTGCTTATGTATGCTTTGTCTTTGTCCATCTTGCTAGAAGTTTGCAAATTTTATTGATATTTTCCAAGTACCAACTCTGATCTTCTCTATTGTCTTCTGGTTTTAAACATTTGATTTCTGCTCTTATGTTTATGATTTACACTTTTCTGCTTCATTTGGTTTTTTGTAGGTTCTCGATATGAGAGCTCACTTTAAAATGTTTTACCTTTTCTAATGTAATAATTTAATGGCTATAAATTTCCGTCTCACCATTGCTTTAGTTATATCCCACAATTTTGATATGCTGTATTTTCATTTCCCTTCAGTTCACTGTTTTTCTATTCTCTTAAGATCTCTGTGATTCATGCATTATTCAGAAATGTGTTGTTTGTTGTCCAAGTGTTTGGAGATTTTAGTATTACCTGTTATTGATTTCTAACCTGACTCCACTACCCCTGGAAACATACTCTCTTTGATTTTAGTTCATTTAAATTTGTTGAGGTTTTGTCTTATTGCCCAGGATGGTATATGCTCTGTGGGTACATGAAAAGAACATATATTCTGCTGGTGTTGGTTAGAGTATTCTATAAATGTCAAGTAGATTCTGTTGGTTGATAATGCCACGTTCTTTATTGCTGGTAGTCTTTCTGTTATTATTCTATCAATCATTGAGAAAGGGGTCTTGAAGTCTTCAATTGTTATTGAAGATGTGTCTATTTCTTTTAATTCTGTCACTCGCTATAGTTTGCAGTTCTGTTGTTTGATGCATACCTTTTTAGATTTGCTGTATCTTCTCCGTGGATTGATCATTTTATCCTTAAATAATTTTCCTTTTATATGTGGTAATTTTCATCGCTGTGAAGTCTACTTAGCTAACATTCTTGCTTATTTTGGTTAATGTTTACATGATATTTCTGGCTCCTTAGTGGAAGTGACTAGAGAGCTAATAAACACAGCTGGAGGCGTCTTGCCTGTCCACATGAAGGTGGCTGGTTGCTAGTAGTTGGCTAGAGTACAATGGTTATTTCCAAAGTGTTTCCATCTTGTTGGCTGGCCCTTCCTGATCCTTGGACTCAAGAGTAGGCTTTTGGGGTTTTTGTTTTTCATTTCTGTGCCTATCAGCATTTCTGCATTACCAGCCTCTTCAGTTCCTAGTGTGAGATATAGGAGGCAAAAAAGGAACCCAGGTAACTTACAATCATGTCATTCCTTGGGTCCCAAGGTCCCTAGGTAATCTGCTTGATTTACTCCATCTGTCAAAGTCTTCTTGGGTTTGTACATATAATTTGCAGGACTTTTAGTTATATTCCATGGGAAGAATAGGGAAACATACATCTACTCCATCTTTCCAAAAACAGAAATCACTGGTCATTTTTTGAAGAATTCTGACAATCTCTTCTTCAACTAGAGTGCTTAGTCTGTATCCATTCAATGTAACTGTTGATAAATCAAAATTTAATTCTACAATTATATCTTTTTTTTTCTGATTGTTCCATTTGTTTTCCATCCCACTGTTTGTCTTTCTCTTTTAGGTTATTTGAACAATTTTTAGTACTCCAGTTTATCTATTATGCTATGAAGGCCTGGTGTGCTGCAAGTCATGGGGTCGCAAAGAGTTGGACATGACTGAGCGACTGAACTGAACTGAACTGAATGGAGTTTTGGGGCTTCTCTGGTGGCTCAGAGGTTAAAGCATCTGCCTCCAATGCAGGAGACCCGGGTTTGATCCTTAGGTCGGGAAGATCCCCTGAAGAAGGAAATGGCAACCCATTCCAGTATTCTTGCCTGGAAAATCCCATGGACGGAGGAGCCTGGTAGGCTACAGTCAACGGGGTCGCAAAGAGTCAGACATACACTTCATTGTATTTGTATAAATTTTTATTGGTTCCTCTATGGATTACACATCTCACTTCAGAGTCTACTTGGAAGTAATACTTGAACACGGGTCAGGTAGAATGTCAGGATACATCCCTTTAGCCTCCCTACTCTGTGTTGTGATTATTTTATACATTGCATTTACATACTTTTAACAATGCTTTGTTTTCAACCATCAAACATATTTAGAAGACTCAAGAGAGGGGGAAAAAATGTCTATTACAGAGGTTACCAAGTTTTTCAGCGAAGATCCAAACAGTAAATATTTTAGGCTTTTCAGGCCATACAATGTGAAGGTAATGATTGGAAATGACCGTGTGGAAGCTTCTGGAATGTGGGCAGTGTTCTATTTTCTGACCTGGTTGGGGGTTACATAGGAGTTCACTTTGTGGTAACTCACTGATTGTATATTTTCTTTCAGGCACGTGGCCTGTATTAGTAACTCACCAATCAACTTTTGTGCACCAAACTGTTTTGTGTGTTATACCTAACAATGAAAGTAATTCTGAACTAAATAGACTAGAGCCCTTTCGACTGTATTATCAGGAAAAAAAAGGGGGGGGGTATATAAAGGACATGGTTCTCTTATTGCTCCCTTCAGTCCTTTCTTCTTTGAACAAAATTAATAGATCAGGAAATAGTAACAATTTTCCCTCACCCCTAAGATACTGAGACTATCTACTAAGTGCAGTGCACAACGATGGAAACTGCTTGCTGGAGTGAGAAGTTTAAAAATGGGAATTGTGAAAAAATGAGATGAGAGGTAGATAAATTACATTAGATGAACATTTTAAGTGAATAACTAGAGAAGAGGAATAAGAGAACAAAGGGAAAGATGTTCTTTAGTGAGAAAGTCAGTAATACAAATTCTAGATTTTTTTCATAGGGAGGGCATGAAGGAAAAGGAGGTTGAAGAGAAAGTAGTCAAGAAGGGAGAGAGGACAGAAATAGGGGAGGGAAGTACAGAGGGAAAGGCTGGAGAAAGAGAAAGGTGAGAAAGAGGGAAAGAAGGGAGTAAAGGAATGGAGGAAATAAAGAAGGACATTAAGGAAAGGAAATGACACAGAAAGTAATGTGGCTAAATGACCCATAGTGGGCACCTGACAAAAGCCAAGTAGTTTACCCACATAATATCTTTGACACCTCACATAAACTCTGTGAGATACTGTCTTTCCTATTTTATAAGTGAGGAAACAGAAGCTCTTATAACTTACTTTACTCACAGAAACACACTTAGAAACATCAACCCTAGCTGCATGTAACTCCAAATTCTGTGCTCTAGGAAACCATTTAATTACAACAGAAAAGATTCCCTTACAGGAAGTAAATGCTTACGTTACACTTGAGTCCTGAAAAGAATTACCCTAGAGGTTGCCTTTGTCCAAATATAAAGTAGAAAATGGCTGATTTTCTGAAACTCTAAATCTGTCATTCTAAAACGGTACTGGGTCAGTTATAATACTTACTGATGTCACTGACATCCCCTAATTCTGCTTCAGTATTAAGGGCAATTTTCAAGCAAACTGTTGTTGCTGTTGCCATTTAGTCGTAAGTCATGTCCAACTCTTTTACAACCCCATGGATTGTAGCAGACCAGGCTCCTCTGTCCATGGGATTTCCTAGGTAAGAATACCAGAGTGTGTTGCCATTTCGTTCTCCAGGGGATCTTCCCAATCCAGGGAGTGAACTCGAATTTCCTGTACTGGCAGACAGATTCTTTACCACAGATCCATCAGGGAAGTCAAAGAACCTAGTGTACACTTTTTTGAGCAAAATCACTAGCGTACTAGGAGAAGTTGTGTTTAAACTGACAAATAATGCCTTATCTTATGAGAAAAATGGGCACAAAGTATTATGGCTCATTATTAGTATTTGCCAACTGGTAGGAATGCCAGTTCCTATATGGGATGGTACTGAAAATACCAAGATAAAACTCGAGCTCATGAAGTTACCTGGATTTCTTCAGATTAAAAAGAGAGTACAAACAAATTATTAGAGAGAGGGATTCCAGCAAAAAAATCATCTCACTTTGACACACTTATATGTGAAGAACAGTAGACTTTACCTTTGCATGTACCACAACTTTGGTGGTCACTTCACAAGTACTTGCAAAAAGTATTATTCATTAAGTCTTTCACTTTAGTTCAAAGTTATTGAACTACAGTTAGCATTTACTGTGGGTCAAAAGAAGTGGTGAGAGGATGAACAGAAGAGAAAAAGAGAAACAGGGGTTCCCATATACTGAGCATGGGTATAGGGAACGTGCTAGATGCTGCCAAGATACTTTATACAGCACAGCTCTGGATATTCATTATAGTCCCTCAAAAAGCATAAAAATTAAACCATGCTACCTCCAAGGAATAATTAGAAGTGAAAATCAATACGGAGAAAATGGCTCATATTCTCCTCATTGATTTTCTGTGCACAGTGAGTCAAACTTGACTGTTGGTCGGAAGTCAGTTTGGCTACTTCTTATTACTTTTTTCAGCAGCTGGATACTCCTGCCAGTGCCTTTCATGCCAGAGTCTCTCTTTGCTCTAATCACAGCTGTCAGCTATTGAATGAGTTTGACACCCCGACTTCAGAAAGGAGGGGATTCACGGACCATGCATATGCAGTCAGTTCCTTCATTAAAGTTGACTGACATCAGTGATAACATGGTGCACTGCCACTGATTTTTAGAAGCAAAACAAATGGCTGCACAACCAAGTAGGAATCTCCTGGATCTAAAACACCCAGAGAGCCCAAGAATCAGTGTTTATACAATTCATCCAGTATTGCAGTATATGCCTACACTTTTATCATTGAAAAGCATACAAGTTATCAGTGCAGAACTAGATCTGCAAACACACACACCAGCTCCTCCCCCAGAATCTCAGTTGCCCATTCCAAACAACCTTGGCTGGTGTCAAGTGTGGAGTGACAAGGGGGCACGAGTAAGCCATTGTGACTTGGCTTTTTGAGAAGTACTAAGTTTCTCAAAGGAAAAAAAAAAAAATTGAAGCTGAACTAGAGCTTCAGCAAGTGTTTCTGTACATTACATAGTATTAGAAAAGGGTAAGACTCCAAGTTGAAATGGATCATCTAGTCCCAAGCCAAGTTCAAAATTTTTCCAGGGCATCCCTGACCAGGAAGACAAGGACCTATTCAGATTCTAGATGACTTCCCTAGCAATAACCATGCCTTGTTTGATGTAACGCACTTATTGGAAACAAAAGCACAAACCGAGTCAGTATTACAGGAAGCCGCTATAGCAGGGTCCCTATGGAGAGGCAGTCCCAACTTGACCACTTATATTTAGTGCATGCATGCTCAGTCGCTAAGTCATATCCAACTCGCTTTTGATCCCATGGACTAGGCTCCTCTGCCCATGGGGTTTTCTAGGCAAGACTAATGGAATGGGTTGCCAATTCCTTCTCCAGGGCATCTTCCCCACCCAGGGATGGAACCCGTGTCCCCTGCTTGGGAGGAGGATTCTTTACCACTGAGCCACCGGGGAAGGCCTGTCTAGAGTTCAGTCATTCAAGTTCAAACCCCAGGAGGAGATGCCAACCCAACCACAAAATTTTCCCACTGTGCCTCATGTACACTCTGTCTTTTCCTCCCAGACTACCAAGATATATAAATGCCCCTCAGAAGACCAAGAGACTTGTAACCATCCCTGGTTGACCTTTGTTTCCTCCCTCAGTTCCTCAAATACCCAGTGGACTGCTCTTCTACGGAGATTTGCAGAACCTCAGCACTAACCTGCCACTTTTCAGCAACTCAGAAATGTGGGCAAACGGCTTTGTAAAAAATAAAATAAAGTCCTAGTGGGTTAAATATACGTACTGGGAAGCAGCAGCTCTACAACTGAGGGAAGAGCAGCTTGGGGGTGCTACAGGAGAACCTAAGACGTTATGATGACGCTTCACCTACGGTGTTGGGGATGTAATTTAATAAATATATATTTACTATGTACTGAGACTTCACTTTCACTTTTCACTTTCCTGCATTGGAGAAGGAAATGGCAACCCACTCCAGCGTTCTTGCCTGGAGAATCCCAGGGACGGCGGAGCCTAGTGGGCTATGGGGTCGCACAGAGTCGGACACGACTGAAGCGGTTTAGCAGCACCAGCAGCGATATATACATACTTATTGTGTATATATGTCTTCAATTATAAAGCAATTTGCTTGGCGGGCGGGGGAACAAATCTGTCAGCCCTGCACAAGGCAGCGCCTCAGGAACTCCGCGGGTCACAGGGCAGCTGAATCTATACCTAATATCACCCCGGGGTCAGCCGGAATCACCCCGGTTTATTTGCACCAGAACACGTATCACACTTGGACAGTACTGCTTCGTTTGTCGCGCATTTTCTGTCTCCCGTTCTAGAATGTACCACAGGCCCAGAGAACGGGACACGGTAAGTGGTCAATATATCCTTCTTGAACGGGGAATTGGCGGTTACCGAACGCGTACCTCAAGGAATGACTGAGTGAAACTTCGAACGAACGTCTCGAAGCCTGGCCTAAGTACCTCAGTTCTCCTCAGCTCAGGTGAGTGCTCGGGGCAACGGTCCCCAACCCCGGGCTACGGCGGCCGGGAAGGTCAAACCAGTTCCGGGCGGAAGTGCAAGCTCAGCAGGGCCCGCCCCGCGCGCACGCAGGCCCGGGTACCCACGCTTCCGGGAGATCACTTCCTCCACTGTCTCCTAGCAACGGCTGGAAGCGTTGTTGACATCCCAGGCCGCAGTGGCGCAGGTCTGAGCCCAGAGTCTCGCCGCCCATAAGATGGTAAAATCCGGGATCTCTGTCAACAATCCGCCCGCCAAGGGTGCCGACAGGCAGGGTCCCTTCGCTGCCCAGTTCTCGGGGCCGTAGGGAAGGTTGGGAGCTCCAGAAGCTTCTTGGAGGGGCGACACGGAGACGCTAGAGGGACCAGAGGGGGCGACCGTGGAGGAAGGGAAGATGTGTAGATGGGGGAAGCTTTCTTGGGGAATAGATATCTAGGGGTGTCTTCTGGGAGTAATACTTGAGGAGGAAGAATATCGAGAAAGAGATACGGAAGGGATGAAAATGCTGAGGGGACTGAGTAATCTCCCCGACAGCGAGGGAAGTTTGAAAGGGAAAGAGGCACCATGGAGAAGAGAAAAATCACCCTGAGGGGAAAGAAAAACATGGGACAGGAGCGCAAGGGAATGGAGGAGGGGGGCAAGAAGGAGGAGCTATTGAGAGAGAAGAGAGAAAAGAGGAAGTAGGGATGGGAGAAGGGAGGCGAAGAAAAGGAAAATGGAGAAAGAGGAAAGGTCGAAAAAGAACAAACCGAAAGTGTTTTGGGTGGTTTTTTTTTTTTTTTTTTTTAAGGAATGAAAAGGTATTGGCGATGGGAATTAAGAGACTATATTAGGAGGGCTCAGAAATCACGAAAGGAAAAAATACCTGGGAAAATAGAGGGACAGGCTGGGTCGAGCAGGGAGAGAGAAGTAAAACAGAAAAAGATAAAGAGGTCAGCGGATCTTGTAAGGAGCTGTGGACCTTGTCCTATAAGATGGCACAAAAAAAGTAGTTATTTAATCCCCTGTACAGGTATTATGCTTTAGCGCAGTGTTCCCCAAAGTGAGATGCAAACATGAGTTGCTACTTTAAGATGGTTCAGAAATACCAAAAGAATCACATCAGAGAAAGTTATTCCTCTTTCATTTTTTTCAGCCTCTAGACTCTTGCCTGGAAAATCCCATGGACGGAGGAGTCTGGTGGGCTGCAGTCCATGGGGTCGCTAAGAGGCAGACACGACTGAGCGATTTCACTTTGACTTTTCACTTTCATGCACTGGAGAAGGAAGTGGCAACCTACTCCAGTGTTCTTGCCTGGAGAATCCCAGGGATGGGGGAGCCTGGTGGGCTGCCGTCTATGGGGTCACACAGAGTCGGACACGACTGAAGTGACTTAGCAGCAGCAGACTATATCCAGGAGAGACTTTCTGGCACTTTTAGGTCCTTTTAACACTTTGGCCACCTTGTGTGAAGAGTTGACTCATTGGAAAAGATTCTGATGCTGGGAGGGATTGGGGGCAGGAGGAGAAGGGGACGACGAGAGGATGAGGATGAGATGGCTGGATGGCATCACCGACTCGATGGATGAGTTTGAGTGAACTCTGGGAGTTGGTGATGGACAAGGAGGCCTGGCGAGCTGCAATTCGTGGGGTTGCAAAGAGTCAGACACAACTGAGTGACTGAACTGAACTGAATGCCACTATCATCTGTCATCAAGTAGTTTTGATTTTTCACCTGAAGTGCAAACCTCAGGCTCATAATTTTCATTGGAGTAGAATTTAATAATATGTTCTCTCTTTTTTTATGGTTATTTCTGCCTGTGACAAATGATACAGGGTTTGCATTTGTGGTAGTGATGTATAGTTTCCTTTTAAAATGCAGTCATTTAAACTTTTAGCAGTGAGATAATTCTAAAAATGTGCTGGGTGAATAATACAGATGTTATCTATAATGGCAGAAATCGAAAACCTGGTACACGAATGCCTGAAATTTAGAAAACACCTGCTATAGTGGTGGAAAGAGGAAATAAGTGCTCCCACCCACAATTAGGGTCAAAAGAAAACTGTCTTTTGACAAAAGTAACAACGTTCACCCATACAATGTTGGAAACAAAATTATTTTATAAACTCATCAAAAGACTGCAGAATACTGTTTGAATTCAGAATATCCAGTGATTGTTATGAAAAATAGGCAAGGTTGAAAAATTATTCTTGATTTTAGCATTTGTAGAAGGAAAGAAACTGGTACAATATAGTCTATGCATAAGATTCAGAAAGCTCAATTTAAAACCCAAAAATGGGATTATAACATTTATGGTTGAACATTCAGCTTGCCCTGAGATCCAGGCTGTAGTTACCAATAGAATCCTGGGATACATTGTTTTCGCAGAATATTTTTAATTTAATCATCTGAACTCCCAATTGATGACATTTATAACTGAGAATATGATTTCTTATTAAGTGATGCTTTTAGAAGGAAGGAGGTAGTAATATAGCTCTATAAATATTTTTTTAATCTATAATGTAGAAATGGGATTTTTTTATATGAATACAGAAAGATCAATGAATGAAAGATGACCAGGAGCAGATTTCTGTTCCACGTAAAGGTTACTTTTCCAGTGAATAGAGAACAGGTAAAAATGAAGTGAGTTCTTGTGAGGCAAGATTCCTGTCTCAACAAAAGTTCGGGGCAAGATGTTTTTCAGGGTTGTATGCAGAGAGTCTTAATATAAGTTTGCACGTGGGTCTTGACAGTTTCAAAGCTCTCTTCCAAAAGCTGAGATTTAGCATCCAATACCTTAGTTTAAGGAGACAGAGGAGTAGGGATCTTTCTAAACATTACTCTCTTTAGGACTGGGATCACCATGAAGACTCTGGTTAATTTGTTTCCTGTTCTCTTCCAGGCAGAGGTGGAGGAAACCCTAAAGAGGATCCAGAGCCATAAAGGGGTTATAGGAACGATGGTTGTAAATGCAGAAGGTAATCATCACAGGCTGCCTTCCTGACACGCAGAAGCAGACCAAGAGCCTTTTTATTCTTTGAAGTCTTAGGCACACATCTTGGAATTTTAAATCAAAAGTATATTTTACATATTTTAGCTGCATCATTTACTTATCAAACATCTATTGAGTGTCTATTAATTACATGCCAAGCACTCTGCTAAGAGGTAGAGAAATAAAATTTTTAATGTATATATATTCCTAAGAAGTGCTGTACATTGTCTAATTTTTACAGCTTTGGTAAGCACTCTTCTAACATTTCAGAAGAAGCTATAAAACTGTTACAATGAAGATAAGAATACCATTGTTGGCAGTTTGCTCTCATTTTGAAATTGTAAAGCATACAGAGTTTCAATCTTCATTTGAAAAGAAATTGTTCCTTCGCCATAGTTAATGAAATCTTTGAGAATTAATTTTAATGTAATTTATAGTATAGTCTTCATGGTTATCGTTTAAGGAGGGCCAATACATTTCCACCTATGAAATCTGTAGACTTATACCAGAAACTTGCCTATTAACAGTCCACAGAGCCTTCTCTCTGGCACGTTGTTCCATGCTCAGCTATGGTGGCAGCCTCTTAAAGGCTTCTGCTGGCTTCAGTGTTAATTCGGGCATCTGTAAGGGCGAGAGGTACCACAGATCCCAGAATGTTAGTTGAAACAAGAGTAGCTACTTCACATAATTCATGGTATAACCATGGAATTGGCACACTGCCAACTCAGTGCTTGGCAACGGACTCTCACAGCTAATCATTATTATGGAGCAAATCCATCAATAAATATTTATTGAGCAACTACCCACTGAAAGTCTGTTTAAGCTCTGAACTTCAATCCCTTATTATTAAAAATGGAAAATAACCTACTTTACTGATGATTGTGACAAGTAAGTGAAATAATAATTGTCAAGGGCCTGACACAATACCCAATATTTAACAGAATTGTAATGAAGTAGTTCTGTGAATGTGGAAATTTTTAATTTATTTGTACAGATAGAATATTTGATGTGTTTTACAAAATAATAAAATTTTAAAATGCTCAGTGTCAAGAGAATGTCAAGTAATAAATTCACCCAGCTTGAGTGATCAGGAGGGAGAGGTTTTAACGTCAGCCTACAGGTAAATCAAGAGCTATGCCTAATATTTCCAGGAGGCAGTCCAGTCTGAGTCCATTGTTCTGGTTGAACTGATTTTAGTTCCAGGATTTGCATAAGCTCTATCACACCCACTAAGATTTGAAGGACTTCACAGAGAGGCTGTATTTGTTTTCTTTGGCTGCCATAACAAAGCACTACATACTTGGTGGCTTAAAAAGATTAGACGTTTATTCTCTCTCAGTTCTGGAAGGCTCGAAGTTGAAATCAAGGTGTCAGTGGTCCAGGCTTTCTTCAAAGAAGCATCCTTCCTTGCCTCTCTCCCGGCTTCTAGTGAGTTCCAGCAATCCTTGCTGTATGCGTGCTTGTAAACGCATCACTCCCACCTCTGCCTCCATCATCATGTGCATTTTCCTCTTTGTACTCTTTCCTCTTCTTATAAGGACCTCAGTCATTGGGTTAGATCCCACACTGATCTAGTATGACCTCACATCTTCAAAGACCCTGTTTCCATATAAGATCACATTCTGAGGTGTAGGGGAGGCTTGAATTTTGGAGGGTGCTCTATTCAACCCATCTGGTGGCTCAGACAGTAAAGAATCTGCCTGCGATGCGGAGGACCCTTCCCCTGGGGAAGGGAATGGCCACCTACTCCAGTATTCTTGCCTGGAAAATTCCACTGACAGAAGAGCCTAGTGGGCTACAGTCTGTGGGGTCTCAAAGAGTCAGATACAACTTAGCGACTAACTCGGGTACATTCATTCACCAACCCTGACACCGAGGACAATGTATCTAATGACAGACTTAGTCTAAAGTTCATAATCCTGGCAATATGCTTTAAATATTGGAAAAATATCCATACCTTTTGATCTGTAATTCCACTCCTGGGAATTTACTTAAGGAGTAATGAAGAAAAGATTTAGGTGCAAAGGATCTCAGAGAGGCATCATACATAACAGCAACAAAGTGAAAGTCACTCAGTCTTGTCCGACTCTTTGCAACCCCATGAACTATACAGTCCATGGCATTCTCCAGGCCAGAATACTAGAGTGGGTTCCCTTTCCCTTCTCCAGCAGATCTTCCCAACCCAGGGATAGAACCCAGTTCTTTCGCAATAAATACACAGACAAATAAATAAATAAATCTCTCCCAACAGTAGGGAAATTTTTGAATTAATTATGTATTTACTCAATGAACCATTACTCTATTTAAAATGTTGAAGAATATTTAGAGTCATGAAAAACTACTCACAATATTAGATGAAAAAAAAAGCAGGAAACAAAGCAGTAACCAGTATTTTTAAATCCTAAATACAGCCAGGCACACATACACACTGAAATATGGAAGAAAAGGCAGGGATGTGTTAACAGTGATTATCTCTTAAGCAGTTGAATTAAAGATGACTTTTATTTTCCTGAGGTCTCTCAATTAACACTTTTCTCATCCAACGGTAACACAATATTATTTTTCATACTCATTAACTTCTAATTAACCTCTACTAGGAAAAGGTTGTGTTAAGGTTCGGGGCACTTTTCTGAAAGACAAATTAACCTTTTCCCAAAAAATATAAATGAGGGGCTTATTTTTATGGTCAGATTATTAACAACCAGAGTGTATGACAAGGATGTTTATTAATAGCATATGGTATAAGTTGTGTGACTGGAATGAAATGAAATACTCCATCTCAACTGCCTACTCAAGTTTAAATGAACGTGCCATTTATTACAATGTAGCTTTGCAGCATTCAGAAGTCCCATGAAATTTAACACTGTAAATATTTAACTAAGCTGCTGTTTGTGTGTTCTTGTTCTCTTCCAGTGGTTTTAGTTGATTAATTCCAGGCAAATCATTTTAACAGTTTTTTAGGTTTTTAATTGTGGTGAGGTAAGCCTTCTACCATGTTTATACATTAAATCCTATCCTCTGCCATGCTCAACAGAGTCCTTTGGTTTCACTATTTGAAACACAGACTTATCCATGACAATGAAGTGAGCTTATCAGTTTAACCCAATGCTGAGGGGTGTAGGTTTTTGTTAGATTCTTTGTTAACATTGGTTTCCCATTTATAAAATAATTCATTGTTTACAATATTACAGTCCTGATCACTGAACTAGATACTGGTGAACATGCATATTCGTTTCCCAGACAGTCATATCCGTTGTATATTCTTATGTATATAAGCCTGATTTCTGCAGGCTCTTAATTTTAAATATTCTTGACATTTCTAACAATCATCCATCATGTGAATTTCATTAGATTTTATCCAACCATCCAGCCATTTCCTTTTATTTTTGAAATATAATCTAGCAACCAAAATACAAGTGTACAATTGAAGAGTAACCACCTTAGTGGGATCATAAAGAGTCATATTTTTAAAGCAGTGTCATAAATTCAGGAATATTGAATTTATATTCTTTGTTCTAGAAGTTACATTTTAGGAATTTATCCTACACACATGTATATACAAATGTGAAATGGCATCCACACAGACATATTCTGTCACCTTGTTTATAAAAGGCAAAGATTGGGAACAGCCCAAATGCTTGTCGGGAAGATATATTAGTTACGTGCATTACAAAGCATCCATTCAACAGTCTCATTAAACAGCCATTAAGAGGAATGCCCTAGCCTTATGTGGACTGAAAGCAACAACTTCCCAAGTGTATCAAATGGAAGAAGTTAAGGTACAGAATAGAGAATGATACAGTTAAAGAATACAAACATGAACATATTTAAACAGACTTAGAATATCTCTGCAAGGACACCAAAGAAACTGAGAGCAGTGGTTACCTCTCAGAAGGAGAAGTGGGTGCATTTTCTACCATGTGCTAAAATTACTTCCTAATAAATTATTTTTTAATTACCTCACATGGTCTCAAGCAAGAACTCAATAAATATTTGTTGATTGATTTTTTTCCCCAAGGGTCCACAGTGATATGAAGAACTCCAAGAGTTTCCACGGTGCACACTTATTATTCAGGAAGGCTAGGTCTATTATTTATTGACTTGGATCATGAATAGACTGACTAAGCAGGCCCGAGCATCTGATTCATAATCTTGTCATCTGCACTTTAAATAATTTATTCTGCTTGTATTTCTTTTTTGACACTGAGCAATGCAGACTTCATAGGCAGTCACTCCTCATGATGCAAAATAAAACTGGTCAAAAAGCGCTCTGAAAAGGTGGAACGCTTGCTCCACTTCCAGTCTCCTGCTTGGTAAAGACACACATGTTGTGATGGTTCGCCAGGTGTGAAAGCTAGAACTGACTTCTGGAGAGAAAGTGGCCAGCAAACGATAATACAGAAATTAACAAGTTTTCTCTGAAACCTTACTTACTGAAAAGGTTTTCCTTATAAATATGGTCCTCCTCATCTTGTTTGGCAAGACCCACTCTGGAGAGAATAGATATCTTAAAGGGGAAGGAAAGTAATCTGTTTCAAAGTCAGAGTCGAGGCTCTCAAAGATTTTCATGAAAAACAAAGTCCCAAGTTAGAAGCACTCATACCAGTTTCTGGAGCTGCATTCTCTGAGGGAAGAAACCAAGAGAGCCACCTTAGCCTTTTTTATTGATGGGCCTTCATTTGGGTTCCTGAGGAACTTGACAGCGATCCCAGATTCACCTTCATATGTCCCCCAAAACTCAAGGCACATTTGCAAATCAAATCCTTGGAATTCCCTGGCTTATTAGGTAGTTTTCAAAATAATATGAAGGTCGGCTCTGATTGGACACAATGTATGTAAAATGCCTAGCACAGCACCTGTTCCACAGTAAGCAGGGAGTGAGCTGAAGAGAGGCTGGATGGATTTGAATGAATGAAATTATACTCGCATATTTGTCTGGCTAGGTTTTTTCAGCTAAATTAATAGCTTCTGTTTTACACTCATAATGAAACAATAGAGCACACAAGTAGCCAGATTTAATCACACTTAAACCAAGAATGAGTGCAAACCAGGGAATGCCCAGCCAAACTACAGCATCTTTGTGGCTGTGTTTTCTAGCGTGAAAATTAAGATTTGCAAAATACTGTATGAGGAAGTTACAAAGAAGAAATTCTGAAAACCCCTTTTGATATACTCTCTAGCATGTGCAGATACCCCCTTCTATCTCTGGTCTCAGGAAACTAGCACCATGTCACAAGTGGACTTTTCACAGCTTCTCACGGTGAACTCACGGTGAACTCACAGGATGCTTGCTGCTGCTGCTGCTGCTGCTGCTGCTGCTGCTAAGTCGCTTCAGTTGCGTCTGACTCTGTGCAGCCCTATAGATGGCAGCCCACCAGGCTCCTCTGTCCCTGGGATTCTCCAGGCAAGAACACTGGAGTGGGTTGCCATTTCCTCCTCCAGTGCATGAAAGTGAAAAGTGAAAGGGAAGTCGCTCAGCTGTGTCCGACCCTTAGCAACCCCATGGACTGCAGCCTACCAGGCTCCTCTGTCCATGGGATTTTCCAGGCAAGAGTACTGGAGTGAGGTGCCATTGCTTTCTCCAGACAGGATGCTTAGGGGAATGCATTTCATATAGAAACGTGTTACTACTGAAATAATCAATTAACAACTTCCGAAAGATTTGTGTACAAAAGTGTTCATCACCATTAGGTACAAAAACAAAAACACACAGCTTAACAATCCAATAGTAGGGGGTTGATTATATTATGTTGTATCCAAAGAACAGTAAAGTCTACAGCCATTAAAAATAATGTCGATGGCACCGTCAACAAGGGAAACTTGTATGTTGCCGTTTGAATGAAGAAAAAAGCAACAGTCAAATCTACTTTTATAATTTGATCCAACTAAATTTTAAAATCCATGTGGAGGCAGAAAGATTGGAAGGAAATAAAGTAAAATTGTTCCAGTGAATAATATGAGTCATCACTTTTTCTTCCTTTTTAAAATTACCAGTATTTTCCAGTATTTCTATGATACACCTATTACTTTTATAAAAAGAAAAAAAAATGTTTAACCCATAATTAAATCTTGTACTAGGCATTCCCATCCGAACGACCTTGGACAACTCAACAACAGTTCAGCACGCAGGTCTCCTGCATCAGCTGACCATGAAAGCCAAGAGCACCGTCCGCGACATTGACCCTCAGAATGACCTAACTTTTCTTAGGATCAGATCCAAGAAACATGAAATCATGGTGGCTCCAGGTAATCTGGCCCGTTTCATTTCACATTTCAGGCATCTTTCTGCTTTACTGGATAAAGGCTTTGTGTCTCAAAGGATGGGGATTGTGGGTTTTAACATGCACTATGACACATCATGTTCCTCAATTATAAAATGAAGAAGTCTGAAAATTCCTTGAAATTAGTCAAGAAGTTGGATTTTGCCCGTTTGTACCTGTTGTTAGTAAAACGTTTAGGAGGTATAGGTTTCCTGTTACGTGAACTTAGCACACGGACCTCCTGAATAGTGGGAGAAATGTCTCCTATCCAGGGGATAAAGCAGAGGGTGGGTCAAAGGTCTGTTGGGTCTCAAACCTTCCCTGGGGTGGAGCCCATTCACTGGGGCCACCAAAAGCCAGCCGCCACAGAAATACTTCTGTCCTCGAAGGAGGTGCATTCACTATGTTAGTGGATGTCAGTGTAAAACAGGACTCATGTTCCTAAATTTAGTTTAAAGCAAACTTCTCTATAAAGCAGCTGTAAAATCAGAGTCGCCCACAAACTAAATAAAGCTTTACCTGCACCTGTGTTCTCACACAAGGTGCACATTAGAATTGTTTGGAGAGCTTTTTAAAAAATTTTACTGATACCTGGAACTCCACCCCAGACCAATAGAATCTGGGGCTGGGTGCAGGTAATTTTTTTTTTTTTTTTGAAAGCTCAACAGGTGATTCTGATGTGCAGCCAGGCTGGCAAAGCACTGGCCTACACAAGGTCCAAGCGATGTGCTAAAGAGAAAAGCAGAGGAGCTGAAGCATTCACTTATTAAATTTAATTTTTAGGACAGCCTAACACATAAGGTGGGCTCCCCTGCTGGCTCAGTGGTAAAGAATCTTCCTGCCAATGCAGGAGATGCAGGTCTGATCCCTGGGCCAGGAAGATCCATTGGAGTAAGAAATGGCAACCCATTCCAGTATTCTTGCCTGAGAAAACCCATGGACAGAGGAGCCTGGTGGGAAACAGCCCATGGGGTCGCAGAGAGTCAAACATGACTTAGTAACTAAACAACAAAATTTTAAGGTGGATTAAACTTTATCCATCTCTCTCCACAGATAAGGAATATCTTCTGATCGTCATTCAGAATCCATGTGAATAAACCTGCAACAGCCAAATTCTGTCCTGTGATGCCAGGCTGAAAACACTTCACTCTCTAAAGATTCCTGAGATTATAATCCAATCTAAGTGATCTTTTGGATAGTCCTTTCTATTTTTACATTTAAACTCTTTACATGTCTCATTTAGTCCCTTATGAATGTATCATAAATTTGTGATTTAACTGTATAATAAATCAGTTCTGGTAGTTATGTCACCTCTTTTTTTTTTTCTTTTATTGAATTGGCCAAAATGTTTGTTCAGGGTTTTCCGTAAGATGTCATGGAAAAACCTAATGAACCTTCTGGCCATACCCCAAACTGAAGCATTCTGCTGTCAAGGCAGACTTCCTTATGACAGTTCTTTTAGTCTAGAAGTGAATATTCAGCCTCCTGAATATTCTTTGGAAGGACTGATGTTAGAGCTGAAACTCCAATACTTTGGCCACCTGATGTGAAGAACTGACTCATTTGAGAAGACCCTGATGCCGGGAAAGATTGAGGGTGGGTGGAGAAGGGGACGACAGAGGGTGAGATGGCTGGATGGCATCACTGATGCAATGGACATGAGTTTGGGTAAACTCCAGGAGCTGGTGATGGGCAGGGAGACCTGGTGTGCTGTAGTCCATGGAGTCACAAGGAGTCACACACGACTGACTGAACTGAACTGAATCAAGAAGTGTGATTTTGCCCATTTCGCTGACATGCCCAGGAGATTCAGCAGAGTCCTGTGGGGTGGAGGGGAAGCAGGGTGTCCCAGCCCTCAAGGAGGGTTAAGTGCCTTCCCAGGTTAAACAAGGACAGTAAGAAGTCAGGAGCACGGTACTCAGCTGGATCAGGACCACCACCTGCAAAACTCCTCAGGCTTGTCCCTCCATTGCACTAACCTGAGCAAACCAGGAGCTGGTTCTGAGCAAGGACACACATGTCTAAGGCTGCCTAGATAATTCTGGAAGGGTGTTTTTTTTTTTTTTTTTTTT
>SJYT01002523.1:473262-583769 GCA_006410635.1 Cephalophus harveyi | reverse complement strand
GGGGGGGGTTTGGAATTGGGAACACGTGTACACCCATGGCAGATTCATGTTGATGTGTGGCAAAACCAATACAATATTGTCAAGTAAAAAAAAAAAAACAAAACTATAGTGCAACATCATAACCAGGAAGTGGACCCCAATTCAACCCAGCCATGGAGTATTTCCATAAACACCAGAGTGCCTCATGGTACCCTTTTGCAGCAAGCCCCCAAACCTCTGGCACCCAGCAATCTGTCTTTCATTTCTGTAATTCTGTCACATCCAGAAGGTTGTTCAGTAGATGGAATCACACAGGACATAGCCTCTTGAGATTGACTTTTTTTTCACTCAGCATAGTTTTGTTGAGATTCATCCAAAAAATAAGAAAAATTTCTGATTATTCACTTGAATTAAAAAAATTAAAACACAATGTATATATAATTTCATGGGGAAAAAGGAATTGCTTTAAATAGGATTGTATTCCTTCCTGGCATGTTTCTTCCTCTTTTAAATAATAAATGTACTGATCTGAATCCCTAAAAAATATTGTGTTAAAAATTTTTTTAATTAAAAAACATTATGCGTACAACTGCAGCCCGTCTGCCCCTCAAGGCCTCGGCCCTCTCCCTTCCCAGCTGATTGCTTTTCTGTCTGTCTGTCTGTTTTAAGATGTATCGAATGACTTGTCTCGGCTGCACTGGCCCAGCTGCGGCAGGCTGGGCTTGCCCTAGCTGGGGGTGGGGGCTGCTCTCCACTGTGGTGTATGAGCTTCTCACTGGCCCGGCTGCGGCTGGCCGGGCGTGGTCCAGCTGTGAGTGGGCGTGCTCTCCACCGTGGCGTATGGGCTTCTCACTGGCACCTTCTCTTGAGAGAGGGTTCAGTAGGTGTGGCGCATGGGCTTAGTTGCCTCCGTGCATGTGGAATCTTCCCAGAGCGGCGATTGAGTCTGTTTCCCCTGCATTGGCAGGCAAATTCGTAACCACCGAACCACCAGGGAAGCCCACCCAGAGCATTCTTGTCGGATGCCCAAGTTACCCTGCACAGGGGTCCACAGGCACTTCCCCACAACTCCTCCAAGGCACGCCAAGAGTGAGGGACAGCGCAGGACAAGTTTAGTTACACACTGCCGCAGCGCCAGCTGGCACCCTGGGGGGCTACCATGGCCCCACTCAAGCAGTGTGTTAGTCGCTCAGTCCTGCCCGACTCTGCAACCCCATGGACTGCATCCTACCAGGCTCCTCTGTCAGTGGGATTTCCCAGGCAAGAACACTGGAGTGGGTTGCCGTTTCCTTCTCCAGGGGATCTTCCCGACCCAGGGGTCAAACCTGGGTCTCCTACACTCCAGGCAGATTCTTTACCATCTGAGCCACGAGGGAAGCCCCCACTCAGCAGACCGTAGTGTAATCTGAGCAGCAAGCAAGGGCCGAGGCAAAGCCCTCAGATGAAAGGGGTGTGATCAGCACGTGGTGACGGGAGAGGAGGCAGGTCAAGGCTGAGAGAGACCATGGCGGCTGAAGCCAAACAGGTAAGTCTATCCGCACAGCAGAAGTCTGCGCCCCACTGCAGATCGCAGCGCCCCTGGAAAGCAAGACCAGCATGCACATACTCTAAAAACGCTCTCCAGATATTCGCAGTATGGCTCCAGGCTGAGAGCCGCTGCTGTTACTCAACAACGGGTCTTACTGGGGTGGTGAGGAGAGGAGCCCAAGACAACAGATAAATGTTATACCAGTTCCAGCCTGGGAACAGCCCTGCAGAGCCCCCACATCGTCCAGCCAGCTGAGCCCTAGATTTACAAAGAGGTTGCTGACTCTGTCTCTGGAGAGAACAGAACAAATGAGGAAATGAGCTTAAATTACAGCAGAAGTGAGTTCTTCCTAAAAGGGGGATGAATAAACACAGAACAGACAGACTGCAGAATAGAGAACCTGTATACTATAGCGCATATTTGACTTTCAAGCATTTCCCCCACACTTTTTATTTTAAAAAATTTCAGCATTGCAGAAGAATCAACACCCACATAAGCTTCATCACATTTACTGACTCAATATTTTACAACATTTCTTCATATCTCTCTCCAGATAGTCCATATATAGACTATATGGGTATATTATATGCTTATAGTCTCAATATCACACTTAAGAAATGTATTAATTGATATAACAATATTATCTAATATATAGTCATATTCAAATTTCCCCAGTGGTCCCCTCATGTCTTTTATAGCTAAGTTTTAATCCTGCTTTCTATCAAGGGTAGCATGTTACATTGTGTGGTCATGTCTCTAGCCTTTCAGCTGTTTTCAGAACCCCTGTTTTCTATTCTCCACTTCGAGGTGGTATCAAATTTGTGCTTGTTCTCCCCCGAGTCCCCCGTGCCATCTGCTCCCCATCCCCCTTGAGCCCCTCCTGATTGGACCCAGGGGCTACATGTAAGTGTAGAGGAAATTCAGCCCTAGAGCAGGTCTTCATCACTCGTGACTGCTTCCCCTTCCTTCTGTCATGACTCAGAGCCCAGACATACTACCATGGACCCAGCCTCACCCTTCAACCCAAAGAGGTCTGGGTACCATAATAATACCCAGTGGTCCAGGGGATGCTTCTACATGTGCTGATCATCTCCCACATAAAGAACATCTCGTGAGAAGCCGAGCAGCAAGGAAATGCACTATTGACGGAGAGGATCATTGACATCGTCTCTCTGAGTCCTTGGTGTTATAAGTGAAGGTTTCACCTGAGCCAGGTGTGCAGTGTCTTTCAGGAATCGAATATGTGAGTTTGTACTGAACTGGCCGTGCTATGGGCTTCCCTGGTGGCTTAGACAGTAAAGAGTCTGCCTGCCTGCAGTGTGAGAGACTGGGGTTCGATCCCTGGGTTGGGAAGATTTGGAGAAGGGAATGGCTACCCACTCCAGTAATCCTGCCTGGAGAATCTCATGAACAGAGGAGCCTAGTGGGCTACAGTCCATGGGGCCACAAAGAGTCGGACACGACTAAGCGACTAACACATTCACTTCACTTTTCACTTTTTTGGAATTGGGGCTCATGATCTCATCAGAGAGCTCATGCTCTTGTGAGACCCCCTGCATACCCGCCAGAAAAAATTGTTTTGAGGAGGTAGAGATTATCTCACCGTTATACAATGTACCAGAGGCAACGTTTGATTGCAATCCCCAAATCTGTCCTCTCCCCATCGTTTCCCAGCCCACCCAGAGCTCAACAGCAGATGCACGGCTGAGTGGAAGAGCCACTTCCTCCCTCTGGGCCAGGCCAGAAATGTCAAGCCCCATTGGAGATGCAGCAGTGGGAAAGCTCTGGCAGGCACAGATGCCACCACTCCACATGCCAGGACTCTGTGTGGCTCTTCTGAGCAAGAACCTCCCTCCATTCCACCGGGCAGGGAACTCTGCTGCCGTCCTGCCTGCACTTTCTCACCCAAGGGAAACTGTAACCCTTGGCTGGAGGCAGAGACTGTGGCAGAGAACTTGCCAAACCCAGTGACAGTGGAGGAGGATGTGATATTAGGAAATCTGTGCCACGTCTCTCTGCCTTAGCAGAGAGAAACTCACATTCCCCTTGGATTCCTAACAGTAGAGTAAATTAGCTCATTTTAAAAAAATATCACAAGATGTCTGTATCTATAGACTCAAGGTCCACATTCATACAAAACCACGGATAGAGTTTTCATTTCCTGTGAGAAGTACAAGCCTGGACTCACTGGGGCCTCCCTTTAGTCCAACTTGCTATAAATTTTATCTGAACAATAGGAGAGCTATTCACAGACTCTCTGGAGGAACATATCCCAACCATCAATATTAATGAGAATGAACCTGGAAAGACCAGCTTAATAAAATAGATAAAATGCATTTACACATCATTAGCATGATGAGCTCCCAAATTTTCATCACTGAACAGCCAGCCCATTTCAGAAGAGTTTGGTCAGGAAACTGCCCAAAGATCCAGAGAGTACCTGCCTCTCAAAGCCACGTTCACTGTGTATGTTCTGGCTTTTGAGCTAGATCACCTCTTCAAAGGGGTAGGTCTGGTGGCTCAGATGATAAAGAATCTGCCTGCAGTGTAGGAGACCCAGGTTCGATCCCTGGGTTGGAAAGATCCCCTAGAGAAGGGCATGGCAACTTGCTCCAATATTCTTGCCCGGAGAATCCCACAGACAGGGGAGCCTAGCAGGCTACAGTCCATGGGGTGGCAAAGAGACAAGATGACTGAGCAATTATCAATTTTCACTTTTTTTTCACCTCTTCAAAACCAAAAATTGCCATAGATCAAGACTTGGCTTCTGCCCCACTCCTTTCTTGACCTTCAATAAATCACAATCCCCAATATGTCTTTGACATGGGGAGAAATACCCTTATTCTTCTGCATTTAGAAAATGTGTAATAATACGTGCCCTTGAATAATACAGCCATAGGTAGTCAATCAACCAATATTTGGTCTTACAGCTCCTGTTTTAAGAAAAATCATGTGATTTTTCTTAGATCATGTTTTGGGCCACAGCAGACCCCTCAGAGTGATGGTAACACCTCCAATCAGGAGTCTTACAAAAGGCAAACCAGTATTTCAAATCCGGGGAATCATGGGTCTGGACTGCCCCCCTAATACGAAACCATTTCTAATAATGGACACTCTGGCATCCCCAGGGAAGTCTGGATTACTTTTAGGATCTTGAATATTTTAGGCGAGTATTAATAACACTTTGCTCCATATTTCTTAGGTAAGATTTAACCTAGAGGTTGGGTTGACCATGTGCTCAGCCACGTCTTGGACACAGAAAAAAAGACTTCCTCCTGGGTTCTGACTTTGGGAAACCTCCCCTCCTTCTTCCCCTCACCATACATGACCTCAGGGCTGCCTCTCTTGATGCCCTCAACCATGGACATTCCTGCTATAGGCAGAAATGATTTTCAAGGCCTCTTTTCTCTGGTCAATTAAACCCCATGAGATATAAATATGGGGAAGTTGAAACATCATAAGACCGACAGTCTGACTCTACTACTTACTTATTAGCAGGATCCACAACTTCTCTGACCTTCAGCTTGATGTTGTTTAGATTCTAAGTCATGTCCGATTCTTTGTGACCCCATGGACTGTAGTCTGCCAGGCTCCTCTGTCCATGGGACTCTCCAGGCAAGAATACTGGAGTTGGTTGCCAGGCCCTCCTCCAGGGGATCTTTCCAACCCAGGGATCGAACCTGGGTCTCCTGCACTGCAGGCAGACTCTTTACTGCATGAGCCACCAGGGGAGGCCAAGCCTTAGCCCCCTTACCTGAAAATATATATAGGCCATAATTCCTACAATGGAGGTTGTTGGGAGACAAGAAGAACTTACATAAAGCCCTTGATACTGAGGAGATGTTCAACAGAGAGGAGCTGCTATGATCATCAGCACTCTCAAGAGAAGCAGCAAGTGCCGGGAGATGACCGTCACAGCAATTATATTCTCATCAGAGATATGATCAGTGTCACAATGCCGACATTTGACAGTATTCTGTGGGGTCCATCACGTAGACCAATTACTGCTAATCCTTTCATCAGACTCCAGCAATCAACCATCCATCTGGGTCTCCAGGATGTCAAACCACCACTCCATTCACGCAATGTCATTGTATCAGGGACTGCTCTTAGGACCAATCTCCCCATCGAGAAATGCATTTGAGTCAGTTCTAGTGAGGTGGAGGAACCGAGAGCCTGTTATGCAGAGTGAAGTAAGTCGGAAAGAGAAGAACAAACTTTGTATGTTAACACATACATGTGGAATCTAGAAAAATAGTACTGATGAACCTATTTGTGGGGCAGGAATAGAGATGCAGACATAGAGAACAGACTTTGGACACAGCAGGGGAAAGGGAAGGTGCGGCGAACTGAGAGAGTAGCGTTGACATATGCACACTCCCATGTGTGAAATGCGCAGCTAGTGGGAAGCGGCTGCAGGGGCGCAGGGAGCTCCGCCTGGTGCTCTGTGACAACTAGAGGGGTGACGGAGCTTCTGGAGGCAGGGGACATGTGTGTGCTTGTGGCTGATCCACGGTGTCGTATGGCAGAAGCCAACAGAGTATTATAAAGCAGTTATCCTCCAATCAAAAATAAAGAAAAAAAGAAGGCATCTACTGTTTAATATGCTGGCCAAGCCTGTGTTTTACCCCTCCCAGGATGTCTACAATAAAACTAATTTGCACTATGTTTAATCTGCCTCCCATACCATCCACATTGGTAGCCTGTTTGAACTCTTCTTTCCTTTCCTCTCCTTACCCTGTGTACGCACATCACCAGCTTTCTTATTCAGTCTGGATTGATGGATCAGTTCAATCCATCAGACCAATTTTCTGATCCGTATTAACTGCTTTGCTTCAACAATCCAATCAAGAGACACTGCATTTGGCAGTCTGTGAGGCTTAAGGATGCAGACTCTGCCTTGTCCTTTCCCCTACCCCAGCAGCTGGCTGAAACTCTGGCGCAGGATGGGTGCTCAGTCCTTAGGGTAAATAGTCAAGATTTCTATTCCCACCCAGGGCCTGTTTTAGGAACACTGTTCACTGGATCATGGGACTTCGTTGAAAAGGGGCTCACCAAGTTATTGGGCACCTCCGAAGTGCACATCCTCCAAGAATACTCCAGACAGGATTCTGACCAATTAGAAGGCTTGCACTTGCATGCTAAGTCACTTCACTCATTTCTGACTCTTTGTGACCCTATGGACTTGTAGCCCGGGGACTCCTCTGTCCTTGGGGATTCTCCAGGCAAGAATACTGGAGTGGCTTGCCATGCCCTCCTCCAGGGCATCTTCCCAACCCAGGGGTTGAACCCGCATCTCTTACATCTCCTGCATTGGCAGGCAAGTTCTTTACCGCTAGTGCCAATTAGAAGCTTTAGAATGTCTCGATTCAGATCACAGAATGAATTAAAGCAGCTCATTGAGTGCCACGGGCCTCCTTCTGCACCTGTTCCTGCACAACTTCCTGCTTCCTGAATGGCTCCCAGGAAATACTGGGGCCTCCCTGTCAATGCCAGGAGAGCAGAAGGCCCAGCTTCTCAGCAGAGGTTCAGTGTTCACAGCTGTACCCTCTGTGAAGTGTGGATGGGAGGCCTGTGTCAGCAAGTCCCAGACCTCCCAGGAATGGGCTGGCGCCAGCCTCATCAGATTACAATGCCCCGAACTGTGCTGTCAGCCAGATCCTTTATCCAACATGAACTTAAGTTGTTCACAAATCCTGAACCTATTGGCTGGGTATTTGATAATATCTCAGGGACAGAGGGGGAACGTGAACATCTAGTGTCTCCAGGAAAGGAAAAAAAAAAAAAGCATACACAACACCGTCTGCGATGTCAGGAGGACGGGAAAGAGGCTGTTATCTGAACGTGTTTACCTGCTCTTGCCCAAGCCAGGTAATTTCCGGGAGATGCAGACGGAGATGAATAACCATTTATGAAATTACAAATGAATAAAAAACACTGGCTCTATCTGAGAAGTGAAAGGAGGTGTGCTTCTTAGTCAGGGAAGCATGAACCAGGTGGGGCCCCATTCAGCATGGAAATCGGAACAGTCTGCCCAGGAGGGGACAGGAGTGACGTCATCCCCGCCCTCAAAGAGCTCTGGACATAGAAAGAGGAGAGGCATGCAAAAAAGGCACTTTGGACACAGTGAGATGACGGCGACCAAAGCAGTATATGTGAGGGCCGGTGCCAACACCATGCAGATAAAGGCCTGACCAAGGCTTGGTGTTTAAGGAAAGCAGCTTGCAAGTGTTAGGGAGGTAGAACAGGGAAACGGAGTCCAAAATGGTAGTGGCTACAGACAAGGAAGGGAAAAGCCCGCGAAAATGAAATAAAAGAAGGTCCGAGGACCGGAGTGAGGACCTCAGGTAAAACAAACAACACTCCTGGCTGGCCCAGTTTACATAGGACAGGCCCAGGGAGAGAGAAACATAGAAATAGAGGAGCCAAAGCCAGCTCTCTCTCTCTCTCTCTCTCCCCTGCGTGTTGGGGCGCTCTTCTCCTCCTGTCTTTAGATCGACGTGCCCTCACGCCTCGAAGATGGATTTTCCTGCTATCTTCTAAATAAAATAGAGCTGTAACACTGAGCTATAATGCTGATTTGTCTAAGAGCTATAACACGGTCCATTTGAGACCTGAGAGCTATAACACAGTCTATCCAAGACCTGAGAGCTGTGACTCACCGACGGGGCTTTAATGTCCGTCACTCCAAATCTTTGTTGTGGCGAGACAAAGAATCGAGGAACGTACACTTGCGTGACACAAGGAAATATCCCTGAGTTGGAGGCTGAAGGCCGAACAGGAGATTACAAAGTTAGGGGGAGATAAAGAGCAACCTGGGCTAAGGGTGTGTAAAGTGAGGCACATTCTAGGTCAGTGGTCTTTTTATCTTGCTTTAGGAATAGACCGTCGTTCACGCACAGTGATGAGTAAAAATGCTCGCTTTCTACGAAGTTGGGGGTGTGTGCTTCCATTCTGTCCTCCCCTGCTCTTTGCCCCCCGCCACCACACTTACACACAACAGTCCTTCAGGGACCCCACCCCAGACCTGCTGAATCAGCTTCTGGGTTTAGAAAGACTCCCAGGGACCTGTTTTCTTCCCATTGAAGTTGGATGAGGAAACCTATGTTTTCGCCAACAAGTGTCCCCGGGAGAGGGGTTAGGATGGGAGTTTATGAACACTGCCAGCCCACCCTTGTTCTCTTGAAATCTCCCTCCACTGCCAAGCCCAGGCCACCCAAAGCCTGGGCTAAAAGTAAGAGCTAGAGAGACAAGGAAAAGGATGCCATTTGGCAGTCAACTTATGCCCCCATCCTGACCCAAAAAAAAAGAAAAAAAGAGGAAGGAGATGACCTGGAAAATCTAGGCAAAGCTGATTGCCCAGCCAGGTTTCACACACAGGCATTGGGGGGTCCTTGGGGCACCTCAGTTGCCCATGTGTCAGGCCAGCAGTTTTAAAGCGGCATCTTCGTGACCTTCGCCTTCACTGCTCCAACCCTCTTGTTGCTCCTACCAGAGCCACAGGGCTCCAAACATCATGGATAGCCTCTGCGGACCAATCCCTCATCGGTGACCACTATCCCTTCCCATGCTGGGCACAACTGCCACCCGCGAGGAAGGAAACGCACCCTTCCTCCTTCTGCCTGGGCTCCTTGGGAAGCCCATCTTTCAGTTTTTATACACAGGGACCTTTCCTGGGTCCAGACTCCATTCTATACTCAGATGATTCTTGCACTCAAAGAATCGAGGATTCCACAACACCCGGTGCAAACAGGTTTCTGGCAGTGCCAGCCCACAGGGGCCCTCAGCCAGTGGGTGCTGGGAGTGGGGTGTAGAATCAGCTTCCCCTAAACCCAGGAGAGGCACAGGGGACCACTCAGAGGCCCCTGCGGGAGCAGCCTACAGCTCCCTTCCACGGGTCTCAGCCTGGAATCACAGCTCTTCTGGCCTCCTTCCTCTGCCCTGCCCCGCTCCTAAACTAGTCCCATGCACAGGACTCCGCGGGCAGGGCCCACTTCTAAGGAAACTGACCTCAGACAAGCGTTGTGGATAATTGTTGTATAAGCCACCCACGCACCTGTTAAATTTGTTCCCATGTCTGCAGTCAGGATGGCCCTCCTGCGGGGCCGCAAGCCTCAAATCATGAGAGCCCCCAGAACCGAACACGTCCTGGAGCCCTGAGCTCCTGAAACACCTTGAATCACACCCACCTCTCCCTGAAGGGGATTACAGTAGCCTTTGAGTGAAATAACCGGGGCCGGCCGAGCCACCCCCGCCATTACTCCAGCTTTATTGCCCCACAATCAGCAGCCATCTCAAGTGGAGATGAAGCCGTGGAGAGCGGATATTAAAGCCACCTGCCGCTCCCAGCTTCCCCAGATCGGAGGCCAGATTCCCCACCAGCCGTTCTGAGCCGCCTTTGCACCCCTCGACCCTGCCCGGCTGGTGGGCAGGAGGGCTCTGTCCTTGGGCCACGGGGCCTCCCCTGCTTGTTAGCACCCACCCTTCCTAAGAAGGGGATCTTCCTGCAACATAAGCTCAGAAGCAAGAAAAGATATTAAAAAGACGGTGCAGGCTGGGGGACACACAGTATGCACGGAGTTATCCTCTCTTTTGAAAAGAAAATTCATTGTTTGTGACTAATTTGTGGCATTGATCTGTATTTGAAGAGTAGGTTTTGACATCTTCCCCCCAACAGGAAGAGATCATGGGGGCCTCAGAACAACAAGGAGCAATTGGTTAACATCAGAAGTTGCCACTTACGTGCCAGGCACTATGTCCAGTGTTTAACAGTCTTTTTTTTTTTTTTTTTTTTGGCATGCAGGATCTTAGTTCCCCAACCAGGAATCGAACCCACGCCCCCTGCACTGGAAGACTGGACCACCACAGAAGTCCCAGTGTTTGACTGTCTTTGAAAGAGGCCCGTTCATCTTTGATTCACAGGTGAGGAAATGGAGACTCCCCACATGTCTGGTAGTGAAGAGTTAAGCCCCACGCCCGGTTGTGCCTGTCTCTAGGGCTCAAGCAGAGCTTTTGCCAAGGATTTGGGTTCAAACTGTGGTTTAACTTCCTGTTGATGTTCAGTCACTAAGTCGTGTCTGACTCTTTGCAACGCTATGGACTGCAGCCTGCCAGGCTCCTCTGTCCATGGGATTCTCCAGGCAAGAGTACTGGAGTTGGTTACCTTGCTCTTCTCCAAGGGATCTTCCCAACCCAGGGATCAAACCCGAGTCTCCTGCATTGCAGGTGGATTCTTTACTGTCTGAGCCACCAGGGAAGCCCATTATCCAATAAGGTCCCATTCTTATACTGTGGGGTTAGTACTTCAATGTATCTTTTGGGAAAACTCAGTTCAACCTGTAACAGAGGACAAGCAGCCAGAACCCATGTCCCTTACATTCAGCTCCATCACTCAGTCATGTCTAACTCTTTGCATCCCCATGGACTGCAGCATGCTGGGCTTCCCTGTCCATCACCAACTCCCGGAGCTTGCTCAAACTCATGTCCATCGAGTTGGTGATGCCATCCAACTGTCTCATCATCTGTCATCCCCTTTTCCTCCCACCTTCCATCTTGTCCAGCATCAGGGTCTTTTCCAATGAGTCAATTCTTGGCATCAGGTGGCCAAAGTATTGGAGCTTCAGCTTCAGCGTCAGTCCTTCCAATGAATATTCAGGACTGATTTCCTTTAGGATTGACTGGGTTTGATCTCCTTGCAGTCCAAGGGACTCTTAAGAGTCTTCTCCAGCATCACAGTTTGAAAGTGTCAATTCTTTGGCGCTCAGCTTTCTTTATAGTCCAACTCCCATATCCATACATGACCACAGGAAAAACCACAGCTTTGACTGGATGGACCTTTGTTGGCAAAGTAATGTCTCTGCTTTTGAATATACTATCTAGGTTGGTCATAACTTTCCTTCCAAGGAGTAAACGTCTTTTAAATTTCATGCTGCAATCACCATCTGCAGTGATTTTGGAGCCCCCAAAATAAAGTCTCTCACTGTTTCCATTGTTTCCCCATCTATTTGCCATGGAGTGATGGGACCAGATGCCATGATCTTAGTTTTTTGAATGTTGAGTTTTAAGCCAAGTTTTTCACTCTCCTCTTTCTTTCAAGAGGCTCTTTAGGTCCCCTTACATTGGCAGGCAGATTCTCAACCACTGGACACCAGGAAACCCTAGCCCTGTCTCTATTAAAGCTTTAAAAAAAAGCTGAATACATGCTTTCCCAGACTCCCTTGCCACTGGATCCCTGATGTGGGAGGCTTAACCAATGATTTTAGCCAATCATTAACCGATGATTTAATGATCAACCAGTTAATCTTTACCAGTCTGGAGATAGTGGCCCCCGAAGTCAGGGGCAGTGGGGAATCTTCTGGGATTGCAGGCAGGAGGAGAAGGGGACAACAGAGGATGAGATGGTTGGATGGCATCACCAACTCGATGAACATGAGTGTGAGCAAACTCCGGGAGTTGGTGATGGACAGGGAAGCCTAGCATGCTGCAGTCCATGGGGAAGCAAAGAGTTGGACATGACTGAGTGACTGAACTGAATGTAAGGGACACGGGTTCGATCCCTGGTCCAGGAAGATCCCATATGTCGTAGAGCAACTGCAAGTGAACACCCTGTGTTCCCTCTCTGGGCCTAGCCGGTGGGATTCTCGGGGCCTGAGAAGAGGGTGGCAGGGTATGCCCCTCACCCTCCTCCCTCCAGGATCGGGCCTGTAGGATGTGTCGGGGAGCGTTCCCAGGGGCCAGGCCAAGGCAGGCCTTCCCAGCGATGCAGATCATCTACAAAGTCTTACATCAAACAAATTAAAGGCCTCTCAGCTCTGCAGCCCTGCTCCTGCCTCGCAGCCAGGGACGGGGGGCTGATGCTGGGGCCACAGGGACTCGGACTCATCAACAGGGGCTGGTAGCACTGAGTGCTGCGGCAGATCAAACGGGGAAGGAGGAGTGGGGGGGAGCCCCCGGCTCTCGGCCAGCGGGGGTCTGGACTGAGCTGGACCCTGAGTCGTGGGGGATTCACGTGGCCTTCCCCTCAGCCCTGGACATCCCGGCCACGGAGGCTCAGGGCATACATCTGGCCCCCCCGGCCCCCAGTTCACAGCACTGCATTATGAGAAAGCATGAGGTGCTCAGAGAGTGGGGGACGGTCTCTCCTCTGACTCATTTACTAGGATCCAGTCTCAGCAGGAGAGAGGGGGTAGAGGGGGAACCCTCAAACCTCCCAGAGCAGTGTTCTCCAAACCTGTTTGGCCACGACTGGCCACATCAAACCCTGGTAGATCCGAATAGAAAACAGAACACATCTGCCCGAAGTAATCCTCACCCTTAGCACCTGCAGCCCTCTGTGCTAGACTTCATTCCATCCATTCCTTTTCCTTTTACACACACACACACACACACACACACACACATGTATTTTTGCAAATGCTGGTTGTGACCCACAAAAATGATGTCATGCATCCACGAGGGGACACCTGCATTCCGAATGACTTGCCACACGGGCGTTGTGCTGTTGAACTGGGTTTGAACCGGCTGGCTGGAGAACCCAGCCAAGTGACTTAGCGTTTGGTGCCTGGCCACTTTTCCTTACTGCTAATACCGTGATCCCTTGTCCCTGGCCTCCGTTCTGGACTGGGGCGTGACTTGCTGACTGGTCTCCCCAAGATGCACCCTGGAACTCCCTCTTTGCACATTCCGGGCACAGCCCATGGCAAATTTGTGAGTGTGGGCATGCCAGCCCTTGCTCAACACCTCCACACTTTCCTTTGATCTCTGGAGGAAGACAAAGCTTCTGCCCCGGGGCTGATGGGCTCAGGAAGCCAGCTTGGTGTGACCCCTGCCCCCTGTCCCTCCCTTCCTCACCTTGAGCCCACCCCCCACCTAAAGTCCTGTCTCTTATACACATCTAGATGTGTATAAGAGACAGGTTCTAGTGAGGTGGAGGAACCGAGAGCCTGTTATGCAGAGTGAAGTAAGTCGGAAAGAGAAGAACAAACTTTGTATGTTAACACAT
The DNA here is from genome assembly GCA_006410635.1 of Cephalophus harveyi. Lineage (NCBI taxonomy): Eukaryota > Metazoa > Chordata > Mammalia > Artiodactyla > Bovidae > Cephalophus > Cephalophus harveyi. The sequence continues at coordinate 570,261 of SJYT01002523.1, read as the reverse complement.
ACATGTGGAATCTTCCCAGCTCTACTCTCTTCCCCCTTCCTCCTCCCCTCCTACCCCTCCTCACAACTCCAGACCCACTCGTTCTTCCGAGGGCCTGGTCAGTGTCCTTACCACGCGCCTGCTTGCGGACAGACTTTGCACATCCTCTTTCCTCACCTCTTTACCTCGTTCACTCCTACCATCTGCCCTTCAGAACTCAACCCAAAGTCACTTCATCTAGGAAGCCTTCCTCGACTTCCTGAGCCAAGTCCAACCTCCCAAATAACCCCTCTGGACCACACTCCTCACCCACATAGAGCTTCAGGGCTGCAGCTCTGTGTTACTTAGAGAGTTACTGGGTTAATCCAGCAGACTTCCAGACCAGGACTTCTCAGTGCCCGCCCCCCGCCCCCTGGGAGTTAGGATCAACTAGAGACATTTCCCAAACTGCAGAAGGCTGACTGCCCTCCACTCGACTGTGACCCCCACCTCCCACCTATTCCAATTCTGTTCCTCCGAGATTGTGGCTTTCCAAGGGGAAGGAGAATCACTGGGCCGGGCCCTCAGCCTCAGGATGGCAGTGATGAGGTCAGCTTCCTGCCCCACTGTGTGCCCCAGGGCCTCAGGGAGGGAAGGAAGGAAGATGAAGGAGAAAGAGGAGGAAGGGAGGGAGGGTGGGGTGAAGGAGGGAAGGAAGGAAGACAAGGGAGGGCAAGCAGCCTTTTTAAGGAGGATACACCTTCCAGCACAAAGAATCGATGGTTTTGCCCTTCTCGGTTCCAGCCCTTGGAGGACACTAAGGGCCTGGAGGCACGGGGACCTGGGTTCTCAGGGTCCAAGTTCATGGGGGCGCGTCCACTGGCCCTGCAGCCACCCCCAAAGCTGAGAAGGTGCCCCCACGGCTGGGGTGGGGTGGGGAAGAGTTCTGCTTGGCTGGAGGAGAAGATGGGATTTTGTCTCCGTCTCCCTCTGACCTCACACAAAGGAGCGCAACCGCACTGACTCCTATCCAAGCCCCTTCCTGTCTGCGTGGCAGCACCCCGAGCCTGTGGGGGCGTCAGGGTGAGAGGACTGCCAGCTAGGGACACAGCCAGTCCCCCAGCTAGGGGGTCAATGGGGAAAGGCCTCAACAAGATGACAGCCCCCAGTCTCCCAATGGCTCGTGGTATGGAAGGTAAGAGGTCGAATACATAACCCGCTCAACTAAAGCCTCACTGCTGTGCAACATGCTGCTAGGGTTGGGTGGGGAGGTATTAGGGGCAGTGGCTTTGGAGTCACGCAGACCTGGGTCTCCGACCCACCTTCCACCCATGCAGTCTTGGTCAGGTGGCCGCACTTCTCAGCCTCAGTTTTCCTAACTGTAAACTGGAGACAATAAGATGCCCTCATGGGGCTGTTTGTGAGGCAGAAATGGAATAATCAGTCCAAAGTAAGAATAAATGTTTTGGCCAACGCAATATTTAGACTCGAATTTTGCGGCCGAAGACATTCCTTGACTTCTGGCCTCTGCCAGGCTCGCCAACCACCTCCTCCCTCTCCTGGCTCTAGCCTCCTGGGACACCTTTCTGCTCCATGAACAATTCCAGCTTGTTGCCACCTCAAGGCATTTGTTCCGCTGTTTCTCTTCCAAGAACACTCCCGTCATTTGTCATCAAGGGCCTGGCCTGAGGTCTCCTCTGATGGCTCCGTCCTGTTCAAGAGGCCCCTCTCGCCTTAACAAATTTCTGCCCTCTTCCTCCGTTTTACTTCCTTTTGAGCATTTATCAGTAACTGAAATAATCCTGTTCATTTATTTTTATTTTTTTTTTGCTTACAACATTATAATTGCAGGGGAGGAGGAGCTTCTGGCTCCCCTCCACCTTCCCCAAATTGTCAGCTCCATGGGAGCTAATTGCTTATCTGATTGGCTCTCGATGCTCTGGCATTATAATGATGCCTGGGGTTAGCAGTACTCAAAGCATGCCTGTTTCAATGTCTGTGTGAATGAATGAGTGAGTGAGTGAGTGAGTGAAGGACAGTGCAGTGGTTGGTACACAGTCAGTGCTCAGAAAAGGCTGTTTATTTAATATCCTCATTCTGACGATCACCGTGAGAAAGCTTGTTGCTAATAACGGAGCCCTTATATGTATGGCATCCTCACTACTTCATTAGTTCCCCTCCAGGGGGATAACCAGCTGGGTTAGCTTTGGGGGCTCAGTATCACCCCCAGAAGTCAAACTGGAACCCTGTGATGGGTGCAGAAGTCCAGACTGGCAGAGGCCCAGTCTGGTGGCCAGATGTGAGGGCAGAAGCTTCCTTGGGGGAGGTATTTGTGTTATTATAAGTGCTAACTCAGAGAGGCCACAAACGCCCGCTCTTGGTGCACAGACACACACACACGCACACGCACACACACTCCCCACCTCACTCCCGCCAGGGCCCTGCCAGGCAGATCCAGCAAATGAGAAACCTCTGGAGGAGAGATCTGCAGGCACCTCCCTGGGCACCGTCTGGAGCGACCCTCCCATCATTAATACCCCATGCAGCTGAGCACATGTTTTTTATGGGGATGAGTATAAATAAACAGCAGCAGGAGCCTTCAAAGAAATGACCCCCAGAGGAAACCTGATCTTCAGGCAATTAGAATACTTCTGTTCAGATAATTGCCAGCTGAAAAAGTGAGCCTGGTACCAATTCTCAAAAGGCGCCAGCACCGGCCACCCCAGGCTGATCACAGCCTCCCGTCTGGTGTGGCACTGGGAGATGGTGCTCCAGCAGGTGTCCCCAAGGGTATGAACGGGGATTCTGCCCCTCCAGGGACAGTTTCAGCAAAGCCTTTTTGGTTGTTCCAACTGGCACTTAGTGGGTAGAGGCAAAGGATGCTGTTAAACATCCTGTAACATGGACGGGCTCCACACCAAAGAATTGTCAGCTCAGAGGGTCAGGAGGACGGAGAGTGAGAAACTCTCGTCCAGGGTGGGGAGAAGCCTGCAAGGGCAGAAGCTTCTAATGCGCTACAAACACCCACTGCAGGTCAAACACTTTGTCAAACATAGCTCAGGACCCCTGAATCCTCAAAACATCACTATGAGGTTTAATCACCATCCTCATTTTACAGTTAGGGAAACTGAAACTTAGAGTGGTTTTTATTAATAAAAGGGGGCAGCTTGCCCACGATTGCCCTGGCAGTCAATACAGAGCCAGATCTCAAAGCTGAACTGGTGCCACAAAGCCTGAGCTCTCCCCTCCAAGCTGGACCATCATAGTTATAAAACTCTATGTGGTCACTCTTACATAAGCATCTTCTTGACCCCATGGGAAATGTGAAATGATGGGAAGGAATAGCAGGGACTTCAGCTTCTTGTGGACCTGAATTCAATGTCCTGCTCTGCCATTTTTTACCTGTCACGCAACAGGTTATGGGTGTGCTAGTCAAACTCCTTGGACCTCAGTTTCATCATCTGTAAAATAGGCTGATATGGCCCATCAGAGGGCCATGATACTGTGTGTAAACTTTGAACCGTGCCCAGCACATCGAGGACCTCAACAAACAGTAGCTATGAGTGTGATTGCTACTAGTGAATTTGAAATTCAGAGCCACAGAGGTGCTGATTTTTTGCAGGCAAATGGGGCCTTGTGAGGCGAGTATGGGGGGAATGGGATGGACATTGAGTGGGTGCAGGGAGTTGATTCCTGGGGCTGCCAGAATTTACTAAGTCCCTTGTGCATGGCTTCCTTTGGGGAAAGCCTTGTGTTTTGTTTACTGGTGATGGTAGCAAAATGTAACAATTCTCTGTCTCACCAAATGCCCAAATATATTACGTTCCAAGCAGGACTAAGCAGGTCCAGAGAAGCAGGCTGAGGTGAGGGCAGGGGAACTTGCCTGCAGTTTGTAAAGTCACCTGGCTTTGAACCTCACCCACCCGGGCCTTCTCTCTGATGGAGGGGAAGAGAACTGACCCTTCATAACCTGTTGTGTGCAAGTGCTTTTGACATAGCTCGTCCAGTTTTCCCACAAGTCCCTATGAAATTGTGGCATACACATTTCACAGTTGGGGAAACTGAGGCCCAGGGAGGTTTATTAATTTTCTCAAAGTTGCACAGCTGAAAACTGGAGATCTGAGCCCTGACTCCAATGCTGGTGACCTCAACCACCTTACCTTAAGCCCATTGAGCTTAGGCAGGATGGCGGCAAGACTGAGGAGTCCACCAGGAGCCTCTCTCTGGCTCGTCTCCCCATCCCACTGGTGCACGCTGGCCACAGTGACCACCGGCTCCAAGCCCAAGACCAGCCTCCTTATCTGAAAAGATTAATGTACTCAGAGGGCACATGGGGACTGAGAATGAGGACCTTCTAGGACAGCACCAAGAGAACTTTTAGCAATGAGACACCAAACGGTCAATGGCTGCATATCCCATATGGTAGCCACCAGCCACAAGTGATGGAATGTGACTAGCATAACTATGGAACTCAATCTAACATTTTATTTTAAATAATGTGACTTTTAAAATTTAGTCTCTAGTGGCTTCCATATTGGTTGGACAGTGCAGGGAAAACAGAGAATCCTCAGCTTCTGAGCGTTTTTGCCAACAATGTGCTTCTCAGAGCGCCCTTCCATGGGAATTTCAGGTTTAAGATCCACTAGCCCTCAACTGCTGGAGAAGGCAATGGCCCCCCACTCCAGTACTCTTGCCTGGAAAATCACATGGACGGAGGAGGCTGGTAGGCTGCAGTCCATGGGGTCGCGAATAGTCCGACACGACTGAGAGACTTCACTTTCACTTTTCATTTTCATGCATTGGAGAAGGCAATGGCAACCCACTCCAGTGTTCTTGCCTGAAGAATCCCAGGGATGGCGGAGCCTGGTGGGCTCTCATCTATGGGGTCGCACAGAGTCGAACATGACTGAAGCGACTTAGCAGCAGCAGCAACAGCAGCCCTCGACTGCTCTGGGCACATGGGTGAGAAACCTCTCGGATGAGCTGAGCTCATGCAGGGTCATCTCATTCATGCTTCCAGTCCACAGACACGTGCTGAGATCCTACTGCTCGTATGGGCACCATCCCCCTCCAAGAGGAGCTGCAGAGCTGATAGACAGAGTCAGGAATAACGATAACCGTGACATCATCGCAGAGATGCTGATGAGGATCGTGATGAGGACAGTGGTGATGGTGATGGGGGTGGTGCCATGTTGGCGACAGTGAGTAGTGTGGTGGTGATGATGGTGGAGAGGATACTGACGGTGATAACGGTGATGGCGAATGACTGGCAGTGACGGTGATGATGAACGATGATGCTAATGATGACAAAGGCAGTACATACGAGGTAAGAATATGGACTTGGAGTCTCTCTGGATTCAAACCCACATTCACCCATTTACTAGCTATGAGACCATGGGCAGGTCATTTGGCCTCTTTAACCCTCAGATCTTTCGAAAACTGAGGTTAATAAAGTATGTCTTCCTAAGATGGTTGAGAGCATTAAATAAAAAATACAATGTGCACAGAATAGCCTAACACATAAGGAGGACCAACTGAATTAACATTTTATTATTATTACAATTATTCATTAGCACTGATTCAGGGCACACTCTTTCCCAAGCTGTTTGACACAGTCTCAATAGGGCCTCACACTGACTCTACTCTCCTTCCCATTTGACAGGTAAGATAACTGAGGCTCAGATAAGTTTAAAGGATCTGAGGATTCTTAAAGCAAGTGGCAATGCTGTGATTTGAGCCCCGGTCTACATGTCTTTGGGCTTCCCAGATGGTGCAGTGGTAAAGAATCCGCCCGCAATGCAGGAGATGGGAGTTCAATCCCTAGATCGGGACGATCCCCGAAGGAGGAAATGGCAACCCACTCCAGTGTTCTTGTCTGGAGAATCCCATGGACAGAGGAGCCTGGCGGGCTGCAGTCCATTGGGTCGCAAAGAGTCGGACACAACAGAGCACACGCACACACACACACATGCACTACACTACGTCTTCAAAATATTTTAAGTTTTAACTGCCCAGGATGCTATTAAATACAAATTAGATGATAGGGGTTCTCAACATGGCGCTTGTGGAAAGAAAGAAAATGAAGTGCAACTTGGGTCATTCCCATCATTTCTCAGATCCTCAGGTGCCTCAGCCACGAAACACTCCACAGATGTTAAAGGATCACATGGGTGAATAAATAAGACAGTCTGCATAAAAACAGCTGCATGGAACTTTCACACATAGAACACTCATTATCAGCTCACGTTTTCAACCAGCATTAAACCACCGGGCACAAACCTGGCACAGAGTCTACAGATGCCCCAGGCCCACCCTTGTCTTCACGCCCCCATCCCTATAATGTCACAGCATGAACCTCCAAACGGTTTTATCTGAATGGGACAAAGGAAAGTGTTATTTCCCCACAAGGCTTTTGACTGCCTCGCGAGGCACAGGGAGGAGGGAGGCTGCACCAGGACGCATCCGCCGGAGTCTCTGCCACAGACCCTCCCCAGGGCTGGGGGCCACCCGCCACCCTGAATTCTCATCCCAGCAAACTGAAGCACAGAGGCTCCGTGAGAAACCCTGGAATCACTGACAATCGGCCAGGGAAGAGAGAGGGTATTTATAAACCTGGCGCCTGTGCCTGAACCCTCAGGAACCTGAGAGGGCGGCAGCTTCCCCACCCCAATGGGGAACCCAAAGAGGAAAAACACCAACACGCTCCGAGCTTGGGCACCAGTCAAAAGCCACAGAGGGTGCATCCAAGTCCCCTTCTAAATTTAGAACATTCAGCCAAACCAGTTCTCTAGCTCATCCCGCACCTCTCCTCTGGGCTGGACCAAGGCGTCCTTCTGAGAGCCAGCCACACAGATGGGAGCCTGGATCCCAACCCGCTTTGTCTCCATGCTCGTCCCCATAAACAGGGACATCCAGGACCCCGGGGGCCTCTCATACCTGAGACAGCAGTGCCGGAGGAAGGGATCTGAAGTCAGAGGTGGGAGTTCCTGTGTTTGTGCTGGCTGCTGATGCCAACCAGTTGGAGATCTTAGACAAGCATCTCCAGCCTCCTACTGTCTACTCCGACAGTCTCATATTCATCTGGACCATGAGCAAACCTAACCCGGCAGCGTAGGGTGGGCATCCAACCCCTGCAGCTGAACCAAGATGGAAACTGGAGCCTGAAAGTCCCTGTTCTGAGTCTCTTTCTCCTTCTCTTTGACTGAGTTCAACACATTCATTTCAATATTACCCATGAGTTCCAGGCTCCATTTTTAGTCCAGGGATTAAAAACAGGCATGATGGTAATTATAATCAAAATATATTTCTCCATCTTTAAAGTCCTTCTGCTATTCTAGTACCATCATCTCCATTGATAATCAACATAATAAAAATAACAGAAGCAACTAGCAGCTGTACGTAGCACTTACTACATACAGACATTGGTAATTTATATAATTTAATTATTAATAGTACATTGTTGTTCAGTCACTAAGTTGTATCTGACTCTTTGTGACACCGTGGACTGCAGCATGCCAGCCTTCCCTGTCCTTCACCATCTTCCTGACTTTGCTCAAACTCATGTCCATTGAGTCAGTGATGCTGTCCAACCATCTCATCCTCTGTCATCCCCTTTTTCTCCTGACCTCAGTCCTTCCCAGCATCAGGGTCTTTTCCAATGAGTTAGCTCTTCGCATCCAGTGGCCGTAGTATTGGAGCTTCAGCTGCAGCATCAGTCCTTCCAATGAATATTCAGGGTTGATTTCCTTTAGGATGGACTGGTTTGATCCCCTTGCTGTCCAGGGACTCTCAAGACCCTTCTCCAGCACCACAGTCCAAAAGCATCAATTCTCCAGTGCTCAGCCTTCTTTATGGCCCAACTCTAGGGTCTTCCCAGGTGGCACAGTGGTACAGAATCCACCTGCCAATGCAGAAGACTCGAGAATTGCAGATTCGATCCCTGAGTCAGGAAGATTCCCCTGGAGCAGGAAATGGCAACTCACTTCAGTATTCTTGCCTGGAAAATTCCATGGACAAAAGGAGTCAGGCAGGCTACAGTTCATGGGGTCGCAAAGAGTTGGACATGACAGCCCACATGCATGCGTGTGTGTGTGTGTGTGTGTGTGTGTGTGTGTTAGTTGCTCAGTCATGTCTGACTCTTGTGACCCCATGGACTGGAGCCCACCAGGTTCCTCTGTCTATATGTATATATCTCAGAACCGAGGTTTATTTGACATAACAATTAATATTATGAAACAGCAATAACAACGCCAATGCTTTTCTTATTCTCTCATTTAATTCTCATGTTGACCCTACGACACATGCCACATTACCCCAGCTCCTTGCTTGAGGACACAGGGGGTGCCATGCATGAACCCAAGGACATGCCTCTCTTGGACACCCCATGTAATCTGTCTGTCCTGTGGCCCTCCTGGCCAGCTCTGGCTCCATCTCTCTATGGCAGGGTCACGGTTGTCCCCAAAGCCCCACTGCCCAGCATGAGGCCCTCTAGCATGACCTCATTCTGTGCTCCAACAGCCACCCCAACTGTGAAAGCACCCATCCTCATGTGGGCTACATCCTGTTTCCCTGGTTACAGAACACCACAGCCATGGACTCTCGACGCCTTCCCTTGGATGGGTAACAGGCTTCTGATTTTCTGCTCAGGCTTTATGGCAGGTCCTCACATGCCCCTTTTCCTGGTCAGAAGCCAGGAACATTTCTTCCTTCAGAATGTTTCTTTCCAGAAGCCTTGGGCGAATAACCCCACGAGGCCACCCCATCATCCCTTAGACTTGCTGGACTTTGCTGCCTCCCGAGTGAACACGAAAGTTGGTGCTGTCCAGCGGGGACTGAGCTGCTGAACAGCCCTATCTTTCGGCTATCTTCTCAGGCCTGGGTTGGTTTCATCCTGACTCGTCCGCAGTCTCCCTCTGCTGTTGTAGAAACCCTGTGCATTGCTGAGATAACTGCTTGGCAGTTCGAGTGCTTCTCAGTTCGTGGTGAGCGCTCAGTGACTCGGGCCCAGCCTCCTTCCTGTCTCCTTGCACTCCTCTCATCAGGAAGGTAAAGGGTTCATGGGAGGTCAGACTCATCACCCCTTCAAGTCCACGTCCCAACCCCATGGGCTAATCGTAAGGCAGATGAAGTTCTGAGCTGTCAACCGGAAATTCCAAAGCAAGATGCGCTTGCTGAACTCCGTGCATGTTTGGGATGAAGAAGCACCCCCAAATGTGGAAGGACCACCATCAACTCTCAGGACAGCCCAGCCCACGTGGTAGTGCCAAGATGGCAGCTGGCTTATAAAACGTCCTTGAAGAAACAGCCCCGGCCCCGTGGCTCCCAGCCTGTGAGTCAGCAGCCTCCACTGCCGCTCGCTGCTCACCACGGAACGTGTGTCTGCAAAGTTGATGACATCTGGAGTTTCGGTCTCAATCAGGCTGCTTTTGGCAACTACCTTTCCTGCCATGGAGCTGATTCTAGGTATTTTTCAAATTTGTTCCTAGGGGCTTTCACGAAAAATCCCCTAAACTGCATCCCGCGAAAGCCACAGCCTGAGATTCCTCGACTGCACATTGGTCACGCGGTTCGATGCATGTCCACACCGAGAAAGGTTGATGAGAGACTGTAAAGGCGCAGCAACAAGCTGCACCCAGACAGACTTGCCTGCGCCTCCTGCCCTCAGGCCCAGCTCTGCCGTGTCCCAGGTGTGAAGCTGACAAAGGGCTTCCAGGGGTTCCTCTAACTTTGTCTAAAAAAAATGGAGGAAGTGAGATAAGTAAAGCACTTAGAAGTTAACTACGCATGTTTTAAATGGAAGAACATTTTAAAAATAATTTATTTATTATTGATGTTGGCTGTGCTCGGTGGGATTAATGAGGGCTTTTCTCTGGCTGCAGCGAGCTGGGGCTACTCTGGAGTTGCAGGGCATGGGCTTCTCGTCGTGGTGGCTTCTGCTGTTGCAGAGCACAGGCTCTAGGGCACGCAGGCTTCAGTGCTTGCAGCTCCTGGGCTCGGCACTTGTGGCTCCCGAGCTCCGGAGCTGAGGCTCCACAGCGGTAGTGCACGGGTTTAGTTGCTCCGTGGCATGTGGGATCTTCCCGGATCAGGGATCAAACCTGTGTCTCCTGCATTGGCAGGTGGATTCTTCACCCCTGAACCATCAAGGACGTCCAGAAGAACATTTTTAAAAAGGCTAACTACAGTGTCAGTATCCTATTAAAAAAAAAAACTACCAGCAATTCCTTAATATTATTCACACATACACATGCACACAGTTTTTTTTGTTCAAATCAAGATCTGACATAATCTACATATGATGTTTGGTACATATGTCTTGCCTAGATTCCCTTCTCCCATTGATATTTTCTCCTTTGAAAGTCATCTGGTAAAGGAACCAACTGCTGAAATAGTTTTTTTTTCCCCTGCATTTTTCTGCATTCTAGATTTGACTAATTGCATTGATAGAGTTTTGCTTAACATATTCCCTCACATATAGTTCCTGGACATTGCAAGCCCAATTTAGAGACAGGTGGTATTATGTCTTTCCTTGAGGAGAAAAATAATGTCCAGTTGACTCCCTTTTGGTGAAATTACTAGGAATGGCAGTCATTAATTACCTAAATATAATAACTCATGAGGGGCTGCAGCCCAATCTCTTTTAAGAGAAAGAGAGGTGCCTAAGACCAAGATGAATGAGGGCCATCAGCAGAGAGTAAAGGTCACAAAGCTTAAAACAAGACCACTCCACATTCCAAACCCAGCAATGCCATTACTAGTTGGGACTAATTGTGACTTGGAGAAGTGACTTAACGACGTTGAGGCTCATTTCCTTCATCTGTAAAAAAAGAAGATCATAATATTACCCAACCAACTGGTTTGTTGTAAGGGTTAAACAGCAGATATAAAAGGCAGTGCATGAGAAGTTGAGGAAACACATGCCCTGAGCTCAGACTAAACTACAAAGCAACAATAATGAAAACAGTATGGTACTGGCCAAAAAGAGAAACAGAAATCAGTGGAACAAGACAGGGAGCCCAGAATTAAGCCCACACACTTACTGTCAATTAATCCATAACATGGGAGGCAAGAGTATACAATAGAGAAAAGATAGTCTCTTCAATAAGCGGTGCTGGGAAAACTGGGGAACTACGTGGAAAAGAATAAAATTATATTTTATACTACCATATACAAAAAAAAATTGAAGATGGATTAAACACTTAAATGTAAGACTATATATTATAAAACGCCTGGGAGAAAACATAGACAAAACACTCTTTGACATAAATCACAGCAATGTTTTCGGATCCATCTCATAAACTAAATAAAAGCAAAAATAAACAAAAGGGGCTAATTAAACTTACAAGGTTTTGCACAGCAAAGGAAACCATTGACAAAAGGAAAAGACTGAATGGGAGAAAATATTTATTTGCAAATGATATGACTGATAAGGGGTTAAAATCCAACATAAGTAAGTAACTCATACAAACATCAGAAAAACAAACAACTCTACTTAAGAATGCACAGAAGAACTGAACAGACACTTTTTCAAAATGGAAATACATATGATCAACAGGCACATGAAAAGATATCAACATCACTAATCATTAGGGAAATGCTGATCAAAACCACAGTGAGATATCATCTCATACCTGGCAGAATGGCTACTATCAAAAAGAACACAAATAGCAAATGTTGGCGAGGATGTGGAGAAAGGTGGAAATGTAAATTTGTACAGCCAGTGGGAAACTGTATGGAGTTTCCTCAAGAACCTAAAACTGGAGCAGCTATATGACTCAGCAATGCCTCTCCTGGGTATACATCCAAAACAACCCCAAACTCCTCACTTGAAAAGATACATGCACCTCAATGTTCATAGCAGCATTATTTACTACAGCAACCTACCCATCCATCGACAGATGAGTGCATAAAGATGTGGTACGTATACACAATGGAACGTTACTCACAAAAAAGAATCAATTTTTGCCATCTGCAGCAGCATGGATGGACTTGGGAGGAATTATGTTAAGAGAAGTGAGTCAGACAGAGAAAGACAAATACTGTGTGATATCACTAATGTGTGGAATTTAAAAAATCTGACAAACTAGTGAATAGAACAAGGAAGAAGCAGACTCACAGATTCAGAGAATAAACTAGTGGTTATCAGTGGAGGGAGAGGGTAAAAAGGAGGGGGGTACAAACTGCTGGGTGTAAGGATCTATTGTACAACAGGGGGAATATAGCCAATATTTTGTAAATGGAAATTGTAATTTAAAATTTAATACAATTTTAAAATTGTATTAAAAAAATTTTTTAAGGCAATGTATGGTACCTGGTGTATGGAAAGTAATCAATAATTATCCCCCTCCCTTGATAACAATCTAATCTACAAGCTGATAGGGAAAACCATTCTGAGTGAGACCGAAGGAAAATGGCAGACTGAAGAGAGACAAAGAAACCACCCTCACCTCTTCCGAGATACAGGAACCACCCCATGATGTGACCTTCAGAAGAAATAATGTGGGTTTATGACTCAGAGGTTAAAGCGTCTGCCTGGAATGCGGGAGACCTGGGTTCAATCCCTGGGTCGGGAAGATCCCCTGGAGAAAGAAATGGCAACCCACTCCAGTACTCTGCCTGGAGAATCCCATGGAGGGAGGAGCCTGGTATGCTACAGTCCATGGGATTGCAAAGAGTCGGACACGACTGAGTGACTTCACTTTCACTTTCATGACTCAACTAGAGCTAGGTTCAAAGTATGATTCTGCCATTTCCTGGTCATGTGATTCTTAGGGCCTCAAGTTGATTCAGCAGTTAAAAAAAAAAAAACAGCTGTCAAGTCACAAAAAAGCCATGGAGGAAACTTAAGTGAAATTAGCCCATTTGAAAAAGCTACATACTGCACAAATCCAACTATGTGACATTCAGAAAAGGCCAAACTATTGCTGTGTAATGTATCACAAACTTAGCCACTTACAACACAAATGTATCATCTCCGTTTCCATGGGTCTGGGAGTTGGGGCACAGTGTAGCTGAGTTCTTTGCTCAAGGTCTCATGAGGCAAAATTAAGGTGTCAATGGGTTTGGGTCCCATCTGAGGCCCAGGTCCCCTTCCATTCTCACTCAGGGTGTTGGTAGAATTCAGTGCCTTGTGTTTGTGGACTGAGGTCTCTATTTTCTTGCTACAAGCCACTGACTGCGGGCTGATTTCCACTCCTAGAACCCTCCTGCCATTCCCTACCATGTGGCTCTCTCCCTTTGGCCTCTCGAGTCTGACCTCTGAATAGTCCATCTCTGACCTCTAGTCTCCTGATGGCTCAACTGGTTAGAGCAGCCCCACCTCACTCAAGAACAGGGGATTATATCGGGTGGCAATCTTGAAACCATCTCAGTATTCTGCCTACCACAGGCCCGAATCATTAACCAGCTTTCTTAAACTAAACAGTTATGGTCTCCATCTGTGGAAACACCACAAACAACCAAAGATAAGAAAATTATTTTTACACACCCAGAATCAAAGCAGAACTATCTTTGTTTAATAAAAAAGAGCTGTGAAAAAAATAAATATTTTTCATTTTTTTTAATACAAAATAGATATTTTCCCCTTCTTCTTGTAAGTCAGGAAATATCCACTTGGAAGGGTTAGTTTCATTCACTCATATTTAATTGAGTACCCACTGTTTGTAGGCAATATAGAAAGTAAAGGGATATATATAAGGTATATATTCCTGCCCTCAACCTGAACTGAGAATCCCATTCACTCATATGTTCATGATTTTATTTATTTTCATTCAAGAAACAGCATCTTGGCTTTCTCTCTGTACAAGCCACAAAAGCGCCAAAGATTCAAAATTGGTTTTTGCCCTCAAGGAAACTCACAGTATAAAAGCAACATCTTGAGTTGCGGTATCATTTAACATTATTTTCAACTGCTTTAACGGCAGGATCGGTTCTGACAGCTTGAGTACAGTATATAGAAATCAGATTGTTGGTAGCATGGTGCAGTCAAAAGAAAAGAAGCCTTGGAATCTAAACCCGAATGATCAAGTTGACATCATCAGTAAGGGAACAAATGGCCCTGATGCGATGCACTCAGAGAGACATGACATGGCTTCTGTGACCCTCCTCCCAAAATACATAACCTGAATTTAACAATGGGGAAAGATGAGACAAACCCCAAACTGCAAAATGTAACTAGCTTCTTATATTCTCTTCCAACTGTCAAGGTCAAGAAAATCTCAGGTGAAGGAACTGCTCCAGGTTAAAGAGGAATCAGGAGAACTAAATGTGATGCATCACCTTGGATTGGATTCAGGACCAGAAAAAGGACAATCATGGGACAATCAGTAAAGTCTAAATAATTAGACCATAATGTTGTTGTTAACGTTAATTTCCTATTTTGAAAACCGTGCCATGTTTATGTTTATATTATCATTTGGGGGATCTGGGTGAAGGGTATGTGTAATTGGGGGTGTACAATTTTTGCAACTTTCTTGGAAGTCAGATTATTTTAGAATGAAAGGACAGAAAGACACTCTGGAATTCCCACCCACTGCTCACTACTGTGTGTCCTTGGGCAAGTCATTCACCTCTCTGAGCCCGAGTTTTTCTCTCCTATTAGCCTGAGGCAGGCAAAGAAGTTGGGTACAAAATGAGTACACATTTTTCAGTTGTACGTCTGCATATAGATTTCCCTGGTGGCTCAGATGGTAAAGCGTCTGCCTACAATATTTCTTAATTCTTAAAACAAACAAACAAAACCTAGAAGAAGTACTGAAGGCAGAAGGAGCTGAGTCATCACATGACATCACACCATGATGGAGGGAGAATGTGAACTCAGCTCCATTTGACGCCAAACGCCAGGCGTCTCCCGGCTTACTCTCGGCCATTGCTATGATGATAATACTACAACCAATGCAAGACACAGGGAGGAGGAGAAGGGGGCGGAAAAGACTCCGCAATCAAACAGGAAATGTGGCCAAGAGGAGATACAATCTTAAAGACACAACCACAAGACTTCTTAAAAAAAAAATTGTCAACCACAGATCTCCTCTGCCAGGAACTGGCCCACAACGTCTGAGTTTTCTCTTCTTTTGTCAGTAACTGCTTGTTACCATCCAAATGGCTGTGAGAGCAGCCTGCGGGCCCCTCTTTGGAAGTGAAAGTGTAAACAAGTGTGTCTGCGCGAGACAAGGAGGCGTCTTGGGACACCGAGTGTGGCCTGAAGCTAGAACCCATCGGGCCCCCTGGCACCGCGAGACAGCTCATTTGCCATCTGTCCTGGCAGAGCCCAGGGCTCCATGTTTGACAATAGATGGAAAATCCCAAGGACACGCGTCCCCCACCCCTGCCCCCCAGGCGAGTCCACAAGTGCTCTCAGCGTGTGTGTGTGTTCTGCACGTGGTGGCTAAGTCCGTGGACCCCAACTGTCCTACAGCCACAAATCATTGTTAAGGCCCTTAATCCAGGCGGTTAAGTTACACCCCACAAGTCACCATCTGGCTGGGGGTCCCACGTGGGTGGGGTCTCCTGGCACTTCCTGAATGACACCAGCTTGAATGTCAGTCCCTGATGACTGACTTGCGGAGACCCTTGCTGCCTCCCAGTCTGCGTCGTCCGCTCCTCCCCTGGGCTCCAGACAGGTTTCCACTGCTTTAAAGACGGGGAAGGGGAGGAGGTAGGTATCAGGCAATCAACATGTATAGGACACCTACTACGTGCCAGCTCTATGTGGGCACTTTCTGCCTTCAGCTTGCATGAGCATCATAAAGACCTGTAGCGAGAGTTATTGTGCCCATTGCACAGATTAGGAAATGAAGATTGCCATTCAGTGAAGTCAGATCAGAGACTTAAATGCAAGGTTTTCTGCCTGTATAACAATCATACACATCATGCTCTTTCCATTGACATCGTTGCCGTTGATCTCTCCAGCCACTCCTCAGCAAGATCTCACCACATTTCTCACAAACTGACAGCCTTGGAGGAGGAATTTTTACTGATTTACATACACATATTGGTGCTCCCTGCCTGCCTGGTGCCCTGGACAGTCTTCTCCTGATCCCTGGACAAAACGGCAGCTGCCCTGTAAAGTGTCCCCCTCCCACTCTCTGCCCTGAACTTCCCAGTCGCCCCAGATTGGTGCCCCCATGAAGCCTGTCGGCTCCTGGACGCTGATTTCTCAACTTGCCTCGGTGCCCAAAGGGCTCTTGTCCTCACCCCCAGCTTAGGAAGGCTCCTGGACCATCCTTGGGCCCAAGCCTCTGCATCCACATTTCCAGGAAGGGGTTTGGAGGATGGGGAAGTACAGACCTCACTGGAAACATCAGAAGCCAAGAGCTTCGACGGGGCCGCCTTAGGGAATCCCCAAGGAAAAGGGCATCAGGCCTCACACACGTTCTCATCGACTCCTCCCAGTAACCTTAAGAGAGGCAGCAGCGTGAGCCCCACATGCTGGAGGACACGGGGGCCAGTGAGGAAAAGGGTGTGCCGCGGCGTCACGGCCAGGGACCTTCTCTGGGGAAGCGTCCATTCAGCCACCAGCAGAGACTAGTTCTCACCTGGGAGAGCAGAGGGATGTTACATTTCCTACCCAACTTCTGCCTGAGCCCAGACCTGCGTTTGCCCCCATCTAACAGACGTACCCGAGTCCCCGACTGATGTAACCCAGTCTCTCGCCTGGCCTTCACCAGCATATGTACTGATAAGGCTACTCTTGATTCAGTAGCAATGCTTTGCCAACAATGGTCCTAAAGATGAGAGTGTGTTTGTATATGTATGTAGGTAAGTACCTGCTTAATCTCACACTAAATAAATCTAATATATATATATATAAATAAACTCATGCATATATGTAAAGTTCATTTCATCACTAAAGAGTGGCTATGCACATAGACATGACATGGAAACAAAATATCCATCAACTGATGAATGGATATAGAAGAAGGAATAGTACTCAGCCAAAAAAGGACAAAATAAGGCCCTATGCAGCAACACGGATGCAACTGCAGATTATCATCCTAAATGAAGTAAGTCAGAAAGAGAAAGACAAATACCATATGAGATCACTTGTATGTGGAATCCAAAATACAACAAAAAGGAACGTACCTATGAAATAGAAACAGACTCATGGACATGGAGAACAGACTGGTGATTCAGGGAGGAGGGGCGATGGGGAGGGACGGACTGGGCATCTGGGACTAGCGGATGCAGACCGTTCTATATGGAATGCGTCAGCAATAGAGTCCTACTGCAGAGCACAGCGAACTACATTCAATATCCTGTGATAATGGAAAAGAATATCACAAAAGGATGCTTATGGACAATGGAGTCACTTTGCTGTACAGCATTAATTAACACAACACTAATTCAACTATATTTCAATTTTAAAAAGTGACTATGTGCCAACAGCTGTTCTAAACATTTGGTACATAGATAAAACCTCATTTACATATGTATGTATGTGTGTATGCTAGCCACTCAGTCGTGTCTGACTCTTTGCGACTCCATGGACTGTAGCCCTCCAGGCTGCTCTGTCCATGGGATCCTCCAGGCAAGAATACTGGAGTGGGTTGCCATTTGGATCTTCCCAACTAGGGACGGACACGACTGAAGCGACTTAGCAGCAGCAGCAGCAGCAACCAGGGATCAAACACAGGTCTCCCACATTGCAGGCGTATTCTTTACTATCTGAGCCCACATATAATGATAATCATATATAATCTCTAAATTTATATATGATACTTATATATAAATCTCATTTATATAAATTTTGCATATATAAGAAAATCTCACTTAACCATTAAATACGGACTATGTTAGCAACTGTTCTAGAGACTCTATATAATTATGCAAATCTCATTTAATCATTAAAAAAGACTTCATGCCAACTCTTATAAATATACATAATCTAATTTTATATATTACTGTCCTTTGTATGTTTAAATAAATCTCATATATATAAACTCTCACATATTCATACAGTCACATATATACGTATGTTTTGATAAATCTCATTTAATCATTTAAAAACTCCCTAGAAGGTGAGCACAGTTGTAATCCCCAATGGCTAAGCAAATTCAAACACCCTGTGCATGTGATGCCAGGACTCAGCTGAGCTCCAAACAGCCCAACTCAGATCTGGCCCCCCTAAACCCCAGAGCTATCCCTGCCTCAGTTTGGGGGCAACCCCAAATCCCAGGACCAAACTTGACTTGTTTTCTCTAAGTCTGCCTTCAAAATACACTCAGGATGTCACTCCTTCCTATTATCTCAACTGTCCCATCCCCAATTCAAGCTTTCATCGAGGGCAGACAACTACCAGAGTCTCCTTTGGGTCCCCTTGCCCTCAGCTCCCTTTTGCCCAAAACTACAGCAAATCTGCTTAAAGC
The DNA here is from genome assembly GCA_006410635.1 of Cephalophus harveyi. Lineage (NCBI taxonomy): Eukaryota > Metazoa > Chordata > Mammalia > Artiodactyla > Bovidae > Cephalophus > Cephalophus harveyi. Next base: position 551,938 of record SJYT01002523.1, on the reverse strand, counting down.
ACAAGTCAGTCCTGGCGCCTCCTTCCTAAGCCCTCTCACCTCCCTTAGAGTGGAAACTTGAATCCTCAGCCCAACCCACGAGGCTGTACAGCATGTGTCTCCCATACAAAGACCTGCCAGCATGTTGAAACCACCACTCACAAGAGCCTGAATTGTTTTGGGATTTAATATATGAATCTAACATCTATTAAGGAGAAAGCAATGGCACCCCACTCCAGTACTCTTGCCTGGAAAATTCCATGGATGGAGGAGCCTGGTAGGCTGCAATCCATGAGGTCGCTTAGAGTCCGACTTGACTGAGTGACTTCACTTTCACTTTTCACTTTCCTGCATTGAAGAAGGAAATGGCAACTCACTCCAGTGTTCTTGCCTGGAGGATCCCAGGGACGGGGGAGCCTGATGGGCTGCCGTTGATGGGGTCGCACAGAGTCAGACCCTACTGAAGCGACTTAGCAGCAGCAGCAGCAACATCTATTAAGGAAGGTTTGTAAGTATTTCTTTGGTGAGAACTATGCTACCTCCCACCCCTTCACACACACACACGTTACACACACCCCGGAGTGAGTGAGAAGGCCTCCCCTTTCATCTGAAGTCAAAGGAAATGCTGCTGCTGCTGCTGAGTCGCATCAGTCATGTCCGACTCTGTGAGACCCCACAGACGGCAGCCCACCAGGCTCCCCCGTCCCTGGGATTCTCCAGGCAAGAACACTGGAGTGGGTTGCCATTTCCTTCTCCAAGGCAGGAAAGTGAAAAGTGAAAGTGAAGTCGCTCAGTCGTGTCTGACCCTCAGCGACCTCATGGACTGCAGCCTTCCAGGCTCCTCCACCCATGAGAATGAAGCTTTAGCAATTTATATGTGTCCCCTAAAACTTAGGTAACACAGTAGATTGACATCTGACTTGTGCCTGAGAAATTCAGTGACCAAGAGGCCAACTAGCTAACTAGTTAGCCCACCGGGGAGGCAGTCGCTGCTGTTGGGATTCAGCCTGCAGTCCTTGATCGGTGTGAACAGAGGTTGCATGAATGCTCCCCTGAGTCAGACGGGGTCTAGGCATGTGGGATCATCTTCTCCTAGAGGGACAAACAGACCTCCACTGAAGAAGCTGGCAGTGGACCGCAGACTCCTAGGGACTGAGGAGGGAGTGATGTGCTGACGACACAGAGTTTACTGGCAACTGTAAGAGCCTGGCCACCATCAGCTGAAGAAATCACCAAAAAACCCATATGGGCTCCCTGAGAGAGAGTCAGTATAAACATTTATGGGGCCCAGAGAAGGAAAGCCCCCGTGTGACAACAGCACCACGTGGTCCTTATAAAATCTTTCGCGCGCTCCCTAATCCAACCAGGAAAGGAAATGAGAGTCAGTAAGAATGAGTGAAGTCTTGACGTTGAATGAAATTGGAAGCATTGATGCTTAAATGGAACATAACCATCTTTGACAACTGAACTGACATTGTGTTTGTGACATTGTATTATTTACTGAAAGACTGAAGGCAAAAGGAGGAGATGACAGAGGATGAGATGGTTGGATGGCATCACCAACTCGATGGACACTGAGTTTGAGCAAGCTCTGGGAGTTGGTGATGGACAGGGAAGCCTGGCGTGCTGCAGTCCATGGGGTCGCACGGAGTCGGACACAACTGAGAGACTGAACTGAACGGACAGCCTGTGTTTTCATCTAGGAGATGATTATCCAGTTAACCCAACTTAAAGAAACAGTGAGAGACAAAATTTGGGGATTATACTCCATCACTGTTCATTCAACATACTGGCGGTCCATTTAATTGTTGATGTGTCTGACCACATGAGACCCTCAGCTCGGTTCTTCTCACTACTGGGTGAGGGCTTCTTTCAGTATCACTTCACATCAAAGATAGCCTGGGAGAGACAGTCAAAAGAAGGAGGGTTAGTCTTACAGACGCTTCACTCTGAAACATCTGAAAGGCTTCGTCCAGTCTTCTGGAAGGACCAGACACAGTCAGGAGCAAAGGAGTTTCCAGGTTTGACCTTGACTGCTCAGGATGGAGTCAGGACTTCAGAGAAAGGGCAGAGAGGCCCACAAGACAACGCTGACGCCACCAAGAACAAGGAAAAGGGAAGGGGACCGTCAGTGGGACGACCCTGGGCTCCAGCCCAGCTGGCTGGTCCACGCCGCTGGATGCGGATTCAACGGAAGACTCACACCGCACCATCCTCTAGATTCTGAGGGTGTTGGAGATTATGTAAGCTCTTCTTTCCAGTACCACATTGTGGACAGTCTGAGAATTAAGGCAGGACAACACGTCTTTCTCACACTCCTGGACCCCAAGATTCTGCATGACAGGGACTGTCTGAGTAATCTGTGCCTGTCAGCACTGGTGTGGCTTTGGGGCAGAGCTGGGGGCTCAACACCGCCGCTGGATGGACGGACAGGTAGTCCCTTCCAGAGTTCCCTGCTGCCTCGAGCCCCTGACAGACTTCTTCTTCCTCTTTCCTGGGGCCTCCGTGTCGTCTCCAGAGCCAGGCGTCCTCAGCAGCGTGCTTCTCCTGAGAGCCACGATGTGACGACCCAGGCAAAGAGAACAGACTTCGTATAATTCTATAGTGACAAACGTGCTCGTGAGTCACGTGTGCAGCTGGGATTGTATAAAACCAAGCTCTACAGAGGTTCATCTCCAGTGAGGAGGGATCGCTAGGCAAAGAAACATGCTGGGTGGGCCAGGGAAGGGGTGGATGCTTCTACCAATTTCTGACAAATCCTACCTGTACCGCTCCCCGTTTCCAGGTCCTCTGTTACCAACCCATTGCCCCCCAGTGATCTACCAGCCGGAATTACTGAAGCTGAAGGTAAATGTGGGTGGGAGGCACTTTTGCTCCCCAGGAACCCAGACACAACCTAGAAGCTTCAGATGCTGCAACCCCCTGGAAACCTCAGAAACGTCTCTGTTTGGAAACCAGAGAACTCGTCTGTGAACTTCACCTGCCAGGCTGCCGAAGGGAGGACATGAGTGAACGCAGACCAAGTTTCAACCTTTTTATTCAAAGCAGCTTCTCACGATGTATAAATACTGCATATTAGCACACATGAAAAATACAACTTCTAAGGCACCCAGAAATGTGTTCATACACGTTACAGGACCATTCACAAAGAGAGTGTACAATTTGCTCTAGACAGTCAGCATTTGATAAATCAGAAGATTATTATCCCTCAGTACTGCACCCAGTCTCGGGTAATATTTACAGCGTGGTGAGAAAGGGGCGGTGTACCTGCTTTATAAGTCTATGAAGTACTCATACTTACAGATATTCAGAACTAGTTAAAGACTTTCCCATGATAACCTGGCGAAAGAAAACAAGTAGCCTAATTTGCAAAGGTCTCCTTGGATTTGGGTGTGTGTGCTAGATCCATGGTCAAATCTGAACACTCCCAGGGTGGGCCGGATACATTTTTTGGTAGCCTGCTTCATTATCAGAGGTTTGGTAATAAGCCTTACCACTAGAATCCCACTTCTTCAGTATCAGATCATTTCTCAGCCGGCCGATGGATGAATGGTTTCATTGTGGATGAGCATGGAGCATCTACCTAGTGTGAGAAGTGAAGAGATTTCTTCCAGGGCTAAACAGGAAGTGGAATGGGTTGATGGAGAACAAAAAGGAGGTGGAAATTTGGCAACTGTAGGATCTGGCTGCTCAGTGTAGACACGTCTGAAGAATACGTGCTGGAGGCGTCTACACAGACGGACAAATCATACACTAGTCTGGGACCCTGCAGAATGCCAGACCTCCACTCTCTATGGTACTGACATGGACAAAGTTGGGACCACACAGCAGAAACACCCGCCTGGGACAGCGTGTTTCAATCTGAGAAACTCATCTTTCAGAGCCTTTGCAAGGGGATGACAAATCCCTCTGTAGGGCCAACCAGGGGGAGCACAAGGCTGGTGGACGGGGGCAGCTCCTCTGTGCCATGAAGCATGTACACCTCTGCCTAAATGTGCCCACATCCTATGGAACTCGCGCTTTGCTGGAATAATGGAATTCTTTGGTCCTTGGTTTTATGAAAGGCAATATTTTCACAATCCTGTCGACATGGGCATCAGCAAATGACTTCAGGCTGGGACTAATGGCACAGGGACACATTAAATACTATACGGAAAATTCCACACCCTCCAAACTGCCCAGAGCCACCTTAATGAGCTCCAGAGCGAGGCCAGGTGTTGGGCCAACGAGGGAGGGTCAACTCACAGAGAGGTCAGAGCAGAGACTAAAAACTAGATGTCAGTTTTTCTGATTGACACACACACACTGCAAATATCTGAAGCCAGTCTCCATCCTAGTGGGAGATAGGTTGGCTTTATGAACACGTATTTTGAGATGAACCGAATAACTTGACTTCAGCCATTCTATGGCCCTGGTCTCAATATCATCTTTGAAACCTTGATAAGGAGAACCAGGAGGTAACTACAGAAGCAGGGCCAATGAGAAAGAATCATTTTTTTAAGTTTAATTTTCAGAGTTTACTTGGTTTTATCAGACCCTGGTGGACGCCCGTCCAGTGAGCTCCACGACTTATGTGCCGTTCAAACAGCCCAGAGTGGGCTGAGACCGGCTCAGCCGACGCGTATGTTGCGCACCTAGGTTGCCTCTGCCCTGCTACACTCAGGTTCAGTATGGCTTAACACACCTACTTCACTGACAAGACATTCAGCTCATGTGGGAATGCGGATGATGTAACTGAAATCGACTTCAGATTGTCTACACAGTAAGACTCACATGTAAACTTTGTTAACATCTCTCAAGGAGTGCTGACCGCAGCCAGACTGGACGTTCCCAGGTCACCTGCAAGGAACCTGGGGTCAACCGCCAAGGTCAGCAGCAGGAAATGCCATTGGTTCAACACAAACGATGGACCAGCGGCCCTCCCTGTGGCCGTGTCTACACCACATGAACAGCACACAGGGGGCTCCAGAACGCCTTCCGGGGCCCCTTCGTATGGCCAAAGACAATCACCAAGGTGCCTAACTGGTCCCTGCTGCCGTCAGCTCAACTGCACTCTCCACATTAGCCATGCTGTACAGACTGCACAGAGTCCATCCACATGGCTTACGCTGCTTAAAAAAAACAACCCGTATTACCTTTTTTTTTTTTTTTTTTTGCAACAAGCTTAAGGCTCTGTTCACAAACTCCATCAATTGCCACACAGTGAGAATTTATGGGGAGATCCTCAACTACATACATAGTTGCAAAGGTTGGAAAATTTTACTGATCCTAATGGTAAGGCTTATTCACAAATTCAATACATTTTTTCAAACTCAATTACTTTGAAAAAAAGAAAATTAACCGGCTCTCTAACAATTTAGGAGCACTCGATTCTAACGGGAAAAAAAAAAAAAAATAGAAAACCATTGGCACCAAACCAGAATGCTATTTCTTGAAAGAACAAGTGATATTAATGGAAAAGATTGCCTAAAACGCAGATCCTAACTTACCACAGAAATATAAAAGTTTATATTCTGAAAATATATATACTGTATTAAAGTCTGTAAGCATTTCAACCAAAATTTGCAGAAATAACTAAGCAACACTTATCTACAACAAAAATATACATGCAAGACAACCCCCAAATGGTTTCCCTTAAATATCTACAAAAGCAAAGTGTAGATTTTTAAAGATCATACAAAACCATTTACAGAGAATAAAATAAAATACTTAAGAAATCTCATTTAGAGTCTTAAATACTGTGTATATTAGTGAGGATGTCTAAACTAATATATACAACAGATCTCAATATCTGAATACAGAAACACAGAAGAGAAGCAATTCTGCATTTTAAATATTCACTTAGGAAGATCTGAAGGTGTTTCTATATTTTTCTTTGTTAAAAAAATTTCCACAGAAACTGGCTTGAAAAATTATATGAATGTGACTAAATTTCAAATTAAAAAAGTGTACAAAATTCTTTAAACCAACAGTTAATCATGGGAAATGCAATTCAGCATTCAGTGAAGGCTATTTTTCAACATGGATATCTGGAAATAGAGTTGCATTGGTCAAAGTCTAGTGTGATTATCATTTTTCCATCCTTATACTAAACTCCACATGGGAAAAACATATTTTCATGCTTCAGAGAGAACACTTCCCAGTTTACTTTATACCAAACAAGAATAATATTTTAAATCAATTCTCTACTAGCTTCTTAGAGTTATCCAATTTCATTTCCTAGAGGGTCATTTTTTATGGTTTTCACCCACAGACATTATTTCAGAGCAGGAAGGGATATATGGGTATATCAGCCTTAGGCTGAGCCATTCCAAATGGTGAGGAGCTCTGACCATCTTTGCAAAGTTCTCCAAAAAGCCCTCCTGAACCATGCTGTTAACTCAGATGCTTCCACTGCAAGGCCCTGGATGCTAATCACCAGGGGCTGGAGGAGAGGGGAGTCTTTACGCATGCCTCACAGGATGGCACGGGGTGTACTGTCCAGAAGACTTCTTGACTAAAGAAGTACCCTCATCTTCCCGAAAGGCAACCCCAGGATGGGGCTGCCAAGACCAGGTACAATTCCTCTAAGACCTGCCCAGGCTCTGGGACATGACCGACTGGGTAGGGAGTGGGCAAGACAGAGTAGAGAAAGGAGAGAAAGGATTGTATGGATGGAGAGAAGGTTCTGGGATAGAAGATAAGAAATGAAAACCTGGGCCCCATCTCAAGAAGGCTATAGAGGATAAACCGTGACACAGCCACAGATTTGGCAAATTTCAACCCATGTCGGCCGTAAGTCGACAACCTATGTCGGTTGGCCGTAAGTTACCTGGATCTCATCTCTGCATTATCAAAGCAACTATTCAGAAAGGGAAAAACTCAGTGGTTTGGTCTACCCTGTAGCCAATAGATTAAACTGTCTTTTGCCCAATTTGTGGAACATCCTTCTTGAACCGACTGTACGGAAATAGCCGAAACAGACTGTCGGGTAAAACATCTCCTCTTATACGTGGAACCTGCCCAGGCATTCCACCTGAGTGATGGTTTCAGGTTCCTACCTTATCATCAGAGATCCTGGAGGTATTTAGAAGTTTGGATTTGATGATCCAAAGCTACGTTTTAGTCCAAAGCTAAAACACTTCTGTTTTTTTCTGGCAGAGGACAAAGATGGGCACTGAGCCCAAGAAATTTCCAAACATTGTCTTCCATCTCCATCCAACAGGAATCCTAACTCTGCTTCTAGAGACGATGAAGTGGTTGTCCCTAGAAGGTAAACAGAAAGCAAGGTGCTCTTTCTTTAGACGACTTAGTGATGGGAGAGAGATTACCTGCCAAGAACGAGGCTGTCCAGGGGCTTTGGCAGAGCACACATTAACTTTCTCAAAGGAGGAGATAAACCCAAATAGAGACCACAGGCATCTGGGCAAAGGGAGGTGCTTCCCTATAGTAACAGGTCCTACAGGATCCCACGTGGACCACGGTGGTGGGCGGGGGGTGGGGGTGGTGTCCACAGGACTTCAACCCATCTTCCTGCGGATGGATTTAGCCAAGGCAGCTGTCTCCCTGCCGAAGGAAGAAGCAACTGAGACGTGTGCTCTTCCCCGACTCTCTTGAGGTCACAGGAAAAGGAGTGGGGCTTTCTGCAGAGGGAGCCGGGACCATTTGAAGGATGGAGAACCCAGGTTCAGGTGCAGACTCCACCTGTCCTCCAAAACGCAAAGCTCAGCACCACGAGTCCTCTCTACCTGCCCGGCCCGGGTGTCCACCTGCCTCCAGAGGAGGGAAGAGGACGGGAGAGGGAGAGGGAACTACAGCAATGACCCTTTCTCAGCCGCCCTGCCCTCCCTCAGCTGAGCCCGGCTCTCACCGCCCCCCTCCACTCTCTCCAGGGAAGGGCCGGGAGGGGCTGGGGACTGACAGAGGGCAGAGGAGAGGGGCAAGCGGAGGTCCTTGAGAACACTTGGGGGCTGGGGTGGAAATGGCAAGATCCTGCCACTCTGAGAACCAAACTTCCTCTAGTGTGTGACCCCCACGCAGAAGAACATGGCCCTGTAACCTCTCTGCTTGAGCCCTGATGCTGACCTTCTCCTCTGCAACCAAAACCAAGGCCCCAAAGCAAAACCTCTCCTCCCCAATGGCCAGTCTGGGGACTTTGGGCTGCCAGCCTGAACACAAACACTGGGGCCCCTCTGGGGCCCACGGGCAGAGGCCTAATCCCTGGTTACTGCTCCCTCATGGGAGTAAAGAGCCTGAAAACAGGACTTCTGGAGGCAGAAAGACTTAGCCCTGCTGCTGACAGCCCCACAGAACAGGGACTCTCCCCGACCTTTCTGGAAGGCCCCCACCAGATACCACTGCCCGTGAGAAAGGGACTCTGAAAGTCAAGCCCCCAAGGAAGAAGTGTCCCTCAGTAGTATGCAACCCCCAGGGGGCCCAGCCCCACCTGTTCCCGACATCCAGGGATTAGGGACTGGCTGTGTCTCAGGACCATTCAGGTGGGAGGCCCCTTTATCTCCTTAAAGGCAGCAGGGCAGAGAAGCCCCTTCCATGATTTCTCCTAGAACAAGCGTTCAGTGACCACAGAGCTGTTTCATATGCAGAGAATCTGGTGCAGAGCCGTTCCTTCTAATCCTAGCAATCCCATTTCTGTCTCTCTGAATTTTACATGTACGTGGTTCATTGCCAGAATGCACCAAACAGCTCGAACCCTGTATGGAATTTGGTCTAGGGCAGTATGAAAATAGTATCTGCGTGAACAACAGATACCGTAACGTATAAACAAAAATAAATAAATTAAATAAGTCTGATTAAAGGGAAAAAAACCCCACTTTCCTAGTAGTTTGTGTGTTTTGCAAAACTAGCTTTACATATAATACACATAAATTATCAGAATTTCCACTTACATTGTTTTAAAAAATATATATTTAACAAAACACTCCTAAATGTACAATATCTGGGTTTTGTAAATCACTCGGTTGGGTTGTTAAGACCAAGCCCTAAAAGTCACACAGACGTGCATCAGAGAGGAGACTGAGGCCGGCTCCACACAGGCGTTCTGCTCATTGCTCTGGAGAATCCCCTAAGACTGGTCATCCCCTGGTCACTGGATCTGCCCTTAGCCACAGAGAGCCATGGCAGCTGAGTCTCCACGTCAGAGGCACTGTATAGACACAGCCTGAGTCAGAAGGACTGGTGGGGTGAGGGAACTGGTCTTCCTTCCTGGGCAAGGATGGTGCATCTCAGCAAGTAGGGCAGGACAAGGGCTCCTGGCAAAGGCCTGGGAAGAGATAGCCCTCGATGGCCCTCCAGCCAGTTGGGGTTTGAGGTGCGGACACGGGGCAGGAGGCCAAGCACACTGCGTTTCCCATCATTACACAAAACCAAACCAATGAGGAGCAACCAAAGGACACAAGGAAATGGACACAACCCTAGGGACAGACAGACACCTGGACAGACTCCTCGGCCGAGCATACACTGGGCTCCGATCTCTGAAACACAGGGGCGGAGCTGGAAGTCAGGGGCCCTGCAGGGCTGGGCCTCAGACTTCGTAAATTTTGTCCTGCAGGTAGCTGAAGAGGGAATCCAGGCCTTTGGAGGAGCTCCAGAGTTGCTTGAGCATGACGCATTCTTTCTCGTTCACGTCTTCAAGCACCGACCTCAGGAAGCTCCGCACGAGGCATTTTGACTCCTCCAGCACCTGCCGGGAAATGCACAAGCCTCATTAGCCAGGCGCCAGGGACTCAGCTCCCGAGGGACGCACTTGGCCTGGGTAACCTTCTGATGTCCACAGCCAGAGGAGGCGCCTCCTGCGGTCCCGGGCTTCCCAGGCCCCTGCCCCTTGGCAACACCAGGAACAGGTTGCACGTGTGCCCAGATGTCAAGCCCTCAGTCCCTGGGATGGATGAGTGGGACCTGTGTTAACCCCGACTGCAAGGACTTGGTCTTTTACCCAAGGGTGACAGATACTCAGTATCACTTTCTATGGATGTCAGGAAAAAACTTAGGGAAATACTGCTTTAACCTCTGTGTGCTACCTAACTCAAGAAAGGCTGGGATCACAGAGAAAGATAATGAAATGAACTAACGGGTTGCCTAAGTACCCACAGGACCCTCCTCAACAGCAGTGTCCCTCGTTCAGGCTTAGCAGTAAGAGCAGTGGTAATAAAAGTAGCAATCCTTGCAATAGCAAGTAATAACAATGGCAATAAATGGCAGTAACGAGCAACAATAGTGACAACAGTAATACTGTAGTATTATAGTTGTGATAACAGTAATGTTAGTGGTGGTAATAACGGTAACAGTAGTAACAGAACTCTAGTATTACAGTAGCAATCATAGCAACGCCAGCGACAGTAATACGACAGTATTATATTGCAGCAGTATTAATGATTTGAATATTAGTAATACAGTAGCCAGTGTGGTAAAAATAGCAATAATAATCATGATCATAAGAACAATCACGGCAATCACAGCGACAGCAAAGCCACTACGACCACCCTTGGCTGTCGGCTCTATGACAGGCACTCTCCACGCACTCGTTTATTTCCACCTCAAGTTCACTCCACAGACTGGCAGTATGTTTATCTCCGCATTACAGACGAAGGACCCGAGCTCAGGGAAGTGGACGTGCCCACGGCTGCCTGGTGGACATGCCCTGCAAACTCCTGGCTGATTCTGTAGGCCCCACGGCTGCCTCAGTCTGGCAGAGGCACAGCTGGCAGCAAAGTGCCCGAGCATCTCTCTACTCGCCTCCCCATTCTCTGCGGACGTGGGGACTTCAGTTCTCAGTCTCACCAAGTGCTTTCAAACAGAAAACAGCAAAACAAGGGCTCCCTTGCTCAAGCAGGCTGGAAGTGGGCAGTGACCATATCCTTCAGCGTGGGCTGGAGGCTCATGGGTGGTAAGAAGGGGCTGGCTGATGAAGGACAGCCTCTTCCCTCCCCCAAATTTCTCCAAAGACCATCATCTCCAGGGGCTATGGGGGAGATTCCTGTCTCAGGTGAATCACCCCGAAGCTCCTGAACTCCTATCTGTGGACAGGAGAGTCTTCCTTACAGGACTTCTTCAAAAGCCGGTTTTGTCTGAGCGCCCCCAGAGGTCAGACTCCTCAGGGGAGCTTTGGGGTCTTTGTCCTCCTGCCTTTTCAGCCTCATGGCCCCCCAAAACGCTGTGCGCCAGCTCACACCACCAGGAGCCACTGCCTGAACCCCACGTGCCCTCACTCACACTGCTTACCCCACTGAGAACGTCTACCCACCCCTGCAGGCAGCGGCCCCTGTGGCACCAACCACCCCTGTCTGCCTGGGCTCATGCAGTTTCCTGGGACTTGAGATCTCTGGGGCTAAAACCACAGGAGAGAGTTCTGGGCAAAGAGTTGGCTTCCAGAGTCATCGGGAAGATTAAGAGAATCCACATAAAGCAAAGGGCTCGGCCCATGACAAACGAGCACCAAGAAGGCAGGGCTGTCCCCACCCTGCCACCGTCCCTGGGGCCACGGGCTTCCTGGAGGCAGCGCTGACACAGTGGGTGTCTGGAAAGGCTGGTGGGGGCAATCAGGAGGTGAGTGACTGCGGGTGGGGACTCAGGGTAGACGGGGAGAAGAGGGGGTGACTGCTCGGCCCCCATGGTCCAGCCCAGCTCCCTGTAACACTGGAGCACAGACAGCGTCTGGACCTTCGGCTCTCAGAGCGCCTTTTCTCCAGCCCTGCCCTTTCTCCCCCATCCCCGGGGTATTCCCCCGCCGCGCTCAGAGCGCGAATTAGATGAGATAAAATCGACAGTTAAAACCCAGTGCCTCCACGGAGGTGTTATTCACTTATCCAGTTTTCAAGGAGTCTTCAGAGTTGAACTGTAGACTTTAAATGTGCCGCGCACTGAGCGGGCAGGAGAAATGAGGTTCCAGGGCGGCAGGAACTGTTGTTTCTCATCTCTCAGCTGGCTCATATCCTGCCCTTATTCGCTCTTGCTTCCCCTTCTTTGAAAACTGTAGATGATTTGTGTGTCTGTGCAAGTTTGGGAGCTTTAAGGCACCACTTCTGCCCCAGGCTATAAATCTCTTCTGAGGTTTTCGCACTGCACCTGACGTGGGAACACCTAACGGTGCTGACCGTCTCCCTCTGGATTTAAGCTCTCAGCACTGAGACTCAGCCTCTGTGAAATCACACAGGGCCTCCCATGTACTCCCTGTGCGACCTCTGGCAAGTCGGACACTCCCTTCCAGTCTCACTGCCCCCACCTGCGAGAATAGTGTGCAGGGACGCAGAACTCACCACCGCGCTGCAGGAAGCCATCTCCTTGACCCGCAGCATGACCTCCTGGCTGAATGTGGTCGGCCAGAAGACCTGGGACACCAGGCCTCTGCTGCATGCCTCCTGGGCGGTGAGCTTCCGCCCACAGAAGAGCATCTCGTTGGCCTGAAAAAGCAAAGGCAGGAGAAAGCTGAGAGCCGGTACGCCTGTGAGCCTGTTAACGAGTGAGCGTGCTGTGAGTGCTGGTCCCAGCTCTCAGAGGCAGCATCCTTAACTGGGGACCAAAGATGCCGCGGGACCTATTTGCCAACGTTTGTGTCTGTATGTATCTTTCTGAGCAGAGGGCCCCCAGCTTCCGTTAAATTCCCGAAAGAAGTCATGTACCTACAGGGGCTTCGTCTGCCCAATACCCCTCCCCGTGTCTGGGGGCAGACCCCCCCAGGAGGGACTGGGGACAGTTCAGAGTTGACACCCCGTCCTTGATGGCTGATATGGGAATAAGCAGAAGAGCTACCCTAGACATTAAAGCTCTCTGTGAGGTCCCCAAGCTGGAGAGGATGGGGAAGAATCTTCCTCCTTCTCTGGCGGCTTAAGTCACTCAGCCCAGGGCCACCCACTGCTGTGTCTATCCCTGCTCCGTGGAGACAAGGAGCTGCAAAGACAGGACGGATGGAGAACAAGAGCCCTGCTGGCTCTGGGATTCCAGGGCCTGGCACCCCCAACAGGGGCTCTGCTGCTGGACCTGCCAGTTACAGGAACCGTTAAGCTCTCTGTTCCCCCCACATCACCCTTTAAGCCACTTCAGGTGTCTCCCTCACCGACTGCCCAAAAGGTCCTGAGTAACAACATGATCCCGACACAGAGAACGCATCCTTTCCAGGGGCCCAGGGCTGGATGCAGGCGCCGCCCAGCAGCCAAGGGCAGAAACCCCTCCTGCCTTCCGCAGAGTCCTCTGCACTCTGCTCCTCGAAGACCTTCTCTCAGCTGTTATTCGCATTCTGGGAGGAGCTATGTGGATAAGGTCCTAAGCAGAGGCGGGGCACAGTGCAACCACCACTGACACCCACGAGTGGCTCTCCCACTGACAATCAGGGCAAGAAGGCCGTAGTCCCTCCCTCCTCAGGACGAGTCCCTGCCTCCTTCCCACAGCGGACCATGCATCCCCTCCCTGACTGCTGTCGACCGGCCTCCCCTCCCGTCCCCTTCCTGGCATGCTTAGCTGCTCTTAGGCAGATGTTGAAATGCCAAGCTCTCCCAGCCTCTGGATCTGTGCACCCGCTTCCCTTCTGGGGGGATCATGATGACCCAAAGGACAGTCTTTCACGCCTGAGGAGAGAAATTTGTCAGGTCGGTAACAGGCTAATGAATGCATCTGGTTGGAGATTTGAAGACAAACACATGCTGTATGTATTTAGAGACAAGAGACACCATCTCAGGAAGGAGAAATGCGAGGAAGAAACCCAGTGGAAGAAGCCAAACAGGACACAGTCAGTTGGCAAAAACAGGTCTCAATCGGGAACACTCTTGGAGTTTCAGAAATGATTGAAATGAAAGAGACAAGGCTCTGCAATGTTAGTACGTTTGTGACCACCAAGGCCGGGAGAAATGGGGCAGAGCACAGAGGCTGAGATCACAGGGGAAAGTGCCTGCCTCATCTGCCCGCCACTGCTGAGGCTGCAAGCTGCAAGAAAGTGGCCCGGCTCCTGAGTCCAAACCACCTTGCAACCCACCTGCTGGGCAGGCTGTGTAGACACCAGCAGGCAGCAACCCCAGGGAGGCAGAAGAAGCTGAGACAACCTGTAGACTGCGCAAGGAGGGAGCAGCCCTGGGACTCGGCCCACGGGAAGGGCTGCGTCCTAAACACCAGCACAGAGGAGGGGTGCTCTGGTGCCCCCAGTGTGCCACAGAGACGAGGAGGCTTACCAGGGCGACGCCCAGGATCTGGGGGAAGGTGTAGGAGGAGCAGCCGGCGGGCGTGAGGCGGATGGTGGCGTACGGGGTCTGGAACCAGGCCTTCTCGCTGGCCCACACGATGTCACAGAGGGGCAGGATGGAGGCGCCCAGGCCCAGAGCGGGCCCGTTGATCGCCACCACGATGGGCTTCTTGAACTGGATAAAGGCCTTCACAAAGTCCCTGGGGAAAAAAGAGGACCCGCTTTAGCAGGTGAGTGGGTTCGCCAAGACCCACAGACAAGCTTGACTCTGTCGAGGTGGGAATAAGCCTCCCCAGGTGCTGGGAAGCGCCCACGGGGATCAGGGGACCTCCCAGATGGCGAGCCCCGGAGCCACAGGCACAGGCATGGCACAGTGCTTGGCATCAGAATTTCAGGGGAAAACTCATGGGGTGACCACGGTTTGCCCAGAAGATCCCAGGTCAATCCCACGGTCCCACCACTGCACCTGGCTACCCTGCCCTCCCACCTCCAAGAGAGTAATGAAGAGCAAATATCCTTAAGGAAGACACCCTGAATATTAACGTTCAGAACAGAACTAAAAGGGTTTTATAAGCAGGGGTATTTGAACTCAAGGAGAGAAGGAATGTTCTAAGGGCAGGGGTGAGGGTGGAGTGGGCGCCTTTGGTGGCATGAACCCCTTGTTCCTGGAGGTACCCAAAGTTTGGCTCAATGATCACCCTGAGTGAGCTTTAGACCATGGGCACAGGTGGGGACTGATGACCTCTAAAGAGTTCTTTCAGTATCAGAACTATCTGATTCTGAATTACCTACAGGCATATCAGACTCACTGAGTGTGGTTCTAGAATGCTGATGAAGGTCTGTATGTTTGGGTGGCTTTGGCCAAAATTGGGGAAAGATGCTGGGCTCCCCTGGGGGCATGAGGCTTCGGGCTCCATGGCTATGGATCAGGCAATGTCGCCTCCCTGTCCTGCACCGAGCAAGCTTACAACATGCATCTTGAATATTAAACAGGGGCACCGACAACAATCTCCAGTCCTCTGCCTTAGGTCACTCTTCACCTTTCCCCTAGCTGCTTTATAAGCTCCATAAAACATTAATGTTCATCTAGACATGGAGGAAAAACCTAGGATGTCTAGTAAAGCCTGCATCCCTCATTATTTTCAGGTGGAAGATTGGAAACTAACAGGAACTCGTAAGAATAAAATCCAGACTCCGAACCGTGACCTTGGTCTGCCTCCGCTTCCCTCTCCAGGCTCATCTCCTGTCTCTCACCTCTGCTCACTGTGCAGGGGCTGCCTGGGCCTTCTGAGAGTTCTCAGAAAACTCCATGATCCGGATTTGCAATTATCCCAATTATTTGCTGCTTGCTTGAACTCTCTTCCTCTTCCAGTTCCTTAAGGAAACTCACAGGTCTGCCTCATGCCCTGCTTGGTCTCCAAGCACATCGGGATGAACACTTGGTAAATCGTCTCCCACAAAGAAAGCAAGGACGGTAGATGTGTGGTAGGGAGGCACCGGCTGGTCAGCAGACCCACTTTCCCTTCCCTCTTCTTCCTGGGGTTACTGTTGGAACATGGTCTCCCTGGCAGCTGGCTATGCCCAAGTAACCAGGTGCCGGCCGACGTGAGCAGAAACCAGATACACACTTCTGGGCCTGGTACAAGAAAATCTCCCACCACACAGCCCTCCCAGCCCTCTCAGCTTGACAAGCTCAGCAATCTTGGAACACATTTGTTGAATCACAAAATGGCTGGTGTTTGGCTTCCTGACTCAGCCCTTGGGGGACAGCCACGGTTTGATCAGTAATATCTACTCTGAGTTCACACACACAAGAAGTAAATTTCTTTCACAGCTGAGCCATTATGTACGTTGGGGGTTCATTTGTTAACAGCAGTGAATACTTAACTTATACAAACATCAAGCTTATGTATCTCTTCTCAATTGATACTATTCCTTCAAATTCATCTAAAAAAATCTGGGTATCACAGTGATATGACAGGATTGGACTGAACTGTGAGAAGACGGCTTAACATTCCCGACGTGGGGGTTATCTTGGGACCTACATGTTGTCACAAAAGTATGCACCCAGGCTTGAGCCGTTGGATTTCCTGACTGCTGTGCGACTCTGTGAGTAGACTCTTGGTGACGCACCTCAGCCACTGCTGCCCAGCGCAGCTGACCCCAGAAGGACACTGCTGCACAGAGGGAGATGTGGCCCTATGGCCTTCTGACTCCTGGTTTTCCAGTGGCCTCTTTCCTAGCTTGACTTCCTAACTTCATGGCCCCAGTGACTGGTTTTAACAGGAGCTTTTTGCCAAATGCAATTTGGAATCTGCAGGGGAGCGTGGGGCTTCTTTGCAGTGTCCTTGGAACCACAGTGTTTGGGTTTGGGATTTTCAACAGATGTCCCATTCCTAAACCCCCTGGTACAACTCCAGAATCTTGGATCTCACAGTTGGGAAGGATGTTAAGAGAGAGGCAGGGAACCAAATCTTCCACTTGGCATAGAATCACCTCCTGAGGATGCATCACAGCCTCTGCTGCATGCTCTCAGGAAAGGGGGCCCACCCCTATTGGGACGCTCCCCCCTGCTGTGGCCCCTCTGATACTCCTATCCCCTCTGCTTCACCATCCACATGACAGTCCTTCCAGAAAGTCACTTGGGCACTCATGACTCTCCAGAAGCTTCCTCTTCCAGACCCCAGAAACTTTCATGCTGTTTTTTCCAACCTGAGCTCTGTGCACAGGCACCAAGGACCCGCGAGGAGGGCAGAGGGGCCCAAGCATGCTCAGCTCTGACCCTCTGACCCTTCGACCCACCCTCTCATTTCATTCCAGCGTGCTAAGTGCTGTTGCTTCAGTTGTGTCCGACTCTTCGCAACCCCACGACTACAGTCCGCCAGGCTCCTCTGTCCAAGGGACTTTCCAGGCAAGAATTCTAAGTGGGTTGCCATTCCCTTCTCCATTCAATCCAGCAGACTTCTAAATTCATTTCCTTGATATAAAAACGCGGTGAGCAGACCCCTTCCTTTTCCTTTCACCTCTAGCAGGAGATCTCTATCGCGAGGGCCCGCTGGACGTGGAAGCCAGACAGCAAACAGGATATTGCATTACAGACGCTGCTGCTCAGATATCTGATCCTGGCCTGGGTGGCAGGGCAGCGCTGGGGAGATGGCTGGCATGTCCCCCCATGTCAGAGTCCCTCGGGCTCACGCCAGCCCTCATCGCTGCCTCCACTCAACCTGAGCCCGCACCGGGAGCTGCAGGCTGGGCTGACGTGGCAGGCAGATCAGGAACTTTGGGGGCTGGAGGACTTGGCCTCCAGCTTCAATACTGCCCCTAATGAGTGGGGAGACCTGGGACAAGTCGCCTAGCCTCTGGAGCCTCATTTGGCTTCTCGTAAAACGGGAAAGCCAGAGACTTCAACATGAGGGTCCACCTTGCACCAGCTCAGAGCCTGGTGCATGGGTCTCTGTTATCACAGTCAGCACATCGGCCGGGGAGGGCGGACACAGCTTTCACGCTGTTCCCAGTGGTCCGTGAGCTCCTCTCCTGGCCCACAGGAGAGTCGGAGCAAACTCCTGCATTGGGGGTGTCCAGAGTCCACCCGGAGCACTTGGCAACTGTGACCCTGCTGCCTGTTCCCTATAACGGGAGCCGTGGGGTACAGCCCCCCACTGCCAACCTTCAGAGCCAAGTTGGCCGAGACGGGGCATGTGGGCACCAGGCACACACACAGTGACAGGCACCCTTGGCCCCCCACCAGAAGCCCACTCCATTGTCAGATCCAGGCTTTGAGCTAGACCTCATGGCTGGAAGTAACGGGAAGAACAGTGAAAATCATTCTTTACACCAGTCCTAAGTACTCATTATGGGCCAGGAAGGGACCAAGTGCTGCACACAGGTAATCTGACTCCTTCTCGTCCCAGCAGCCAGCCAGCAGGCCATGGTCTCCCCTGTGAGGGGTTCAGGTAAGGCCGGCCTCTCCGCCGGGATGGAGCACACAGCTTTGTTTGGGTCCTGGATAGAGGCTTCTGCGGAGTGAGTCATCCGAGCTCTTCCCACATCTGCTAGTTCACTCAGTGAACATCTGCAAAGGGCAGGCAGCTTCCTGGGCCAGGTGCAGGCGTGTTTTCTTTAGGAAACTATCAGGATGGGGAGGGACCACGGCTGGGGTGCCACGGCCACATGTCTGGCCCGGATCCTGGGCTCAGCCCAGCCGAGATCGTGCGTAAGAACTGCAAGGGATGCCAGCAGCTTACGAGGTTCTGGGGCCAAAATACGTATCGGCCTTGCTAGATTCTGAACGAAGTTCTTTCACAAGAGACCTCTCAGGCTGTAAATTTTTTAACATGCCTGGAAAATCCGCAGAAGAAGGGACAGACCTCATTTATCAGCAGGGTCCCTCATTCACGATGCTTCTCTGGAAAGCTGCAGAAAGTTTTCCGGGAAATGCTTCTCTAGAATACTGTGGTTCTAGAACTTCTGGTGCACGTGTGTTAAGTCGCTTTCAGTCATGTCTGACTCTTTGTGACCCTATGGACTTATAGGCCGCCAGGCTCCTCTGTCCGTGGGATTCTCCAGGCAAGAATAATGGAGTGGGTTGCCATGCCCTTGTCCAGAGCATCTTCCCGATTTCTGGTGCACTCAGTCAATGTGGAGAAGCCTCTTGGTTGGCACGCGGTGGGGGTTCCTGATCTTGCTTTCATATTAGAATCACCAAAGAAATTGTGAAACCCAAGGCATGCTGCCTCAGTGCTCCCCTCATTCATTGAGCCCAAAGCTCCTGGAGATGCTGCTGAGCCGCTGGGTTTTGGAAAAGCTCCCTGGGCTGAGAACCAGTGGTCCAGGGGATGTGTGGTCCCCAGACAAGTCATGGTTCGGTGGTGCCACCTGGTCCCTGGAGAAGGAGCACTTAGTCCACATAAGGTGCAGCCGTGGGTGTGTGCCCTTCCCAGGGTGGAGGACCAGTGACAGCCTCGCTGGAAGTCACTCACTTGCTTCTGACAAATCTGTAAAGAATGAGGTTGTAACCACCCTTTGCTTTCCCAAAGGAGATACTCATCTATGGGAGTGGAGGTCCTCCCCAGGATCCCAGCTTTTGCCCCAAAGACAACGCAAGAGGGGGAAATGCTCCCCACCCAAGGGTCGGCATATACAGAGCTGCCCACATCCCTCCTCCTCCTCATGGCTGAGCTGTGTCAGCTCCATGAGGCTGGGACGCCCAGAAAAGCAAAGATTTCACCATCAGGTTGACGGTGGGATTAGTGCGTATAATACTTGGGCATTACCAGAGGCTGGGTTTAACGTGAGGAAATAATATCTCTTTTTGATAAAAAAATAAAAATAAAGTGGGATATAACCTAGAGTGTAAAAGCATCTCTAATTTTGGCAGGAAAATATCGGATGTCCAATTAAACTCTGAATTTCAGATAAACATAAAACAATTTTCCAATAGTCACGTACAGATATGAGAATTGGACCATAAAGAAGGCTGAGCACCAAAGAACTGATGCTTTTGAATTGTGGTGCTGGAGAAGACTCTTGAGAGACCCTTTGTACTGCTAGGAGATCGAGCCAGTCAGTCCTAAAGGAAATCAATTCTGAATATTCATTGGAAAGACTGATGATGAAGCTGAAGCTCCAAAACTTTGGCCACCTGATGTGAAGAGCTGACTCAGTGGAAAACACCTTGATGCTGGGAAAGATTGAAGACAAAAGGAGAAGAGGGTGGCAGAGGATGAGGTGGTTGGAAGGCATCACTGACTCAGTGGACATGAGCTTGAGCAAACTCCAGGATTTAGAGGAGGACAGAGGAGCCTGGCCTGCTGTAGTCCATGGGGTTGCAAAGAGTTGGACACGACTGAGCGACTGAACAATTTTTTAGTATAAGTGTATCCCAAGTGCTGCATAGGATGGGATATACTTATGCTTTTTAAAATGTTTCCTTGTTTGAAATTCAAATTTAACTAAGCAGCCTGTATTTTCACATGCTAAACCTAGGCATGTCCCTCCACGTGTCCGAACTCCAGCAAGGCTCACCTGATGGCCTCTGCGATCCGGGTGCTCTCCTTCCTCCGGTCGCTGGACAACCTGCCGATCAGGTAGGAGTAATCCAGGCCGCTGCAGAACACGCTGCCCACAGCGCTGAGGAGCAGCAGTTTGCTGTCGTCCGTGGCTGCGTTGCAGAGCGCACGCCGCACTTCCTTCATGATCTGCGGGCAGAGATGGATTTGCGGGAATGGTGAGTGGTCCCTCTAAAAGCAGAGCGCCTCCAGGCCTGAGCAGAGCCCAGGGGGTAGAGGAGAGTGAATCTGCTCTGCCTGTGCAGGGAGCCTCCCCTGCATACACGCCAGACCCAGGCCAAAGAAAGAAACCCAAACCCGACTCCCTGTACCATCTCCGAAGCAGCACAGAGCACCAAGGAGGTGCCAGTGGGGTCAGTGGCTGCAGGCTCGGAAGCCGGATGTGGAGCTGTCTAAGCCTGCTAAATCTCAGCACGTCCTCCGCCAGCATTGCTTATTTGGCCCTTTCCAAGGTGTGGGAAAATATTCTTGTGCACAGCCCAGGCAAGATATGTCAGCTGTTGCCAGAAGTCCCAGTTTAACTATGCTTGTGCTTATCCTTGTTTTTTTTTTTTTTCATAGCAGCAGTCATTTATTTGAGTATATACATATATTGGGCTTCCCTTGTGGCTCAACTAGTAAAGAATCTGCCTGCAATGTGGGAGACCTGGGTTTGATCCTTGGGTTGGGAAGATCCCCTGGAGAAGGTAAAGGTTACCCACTCCAGTATTCTGGCCTGGAATGTATAGTCCATGGGGTAGCAAAGAGTCAGACACGACTGAGTGACTTTCAAATTCAAATTTCAAAAATATATCAATGCTGCCAAGGATACAAAGTGCTAATATCATAGCATATACCCAAAACCCACACTCATTTATATAAACATTGCTACCTAGGATCAGGTTGCATCTTTTGGTCCCAAGATGCAATCCTGTCCACCATAGTTCTCTTCTCCAGTTTAATATGTATTGAATTGAGCAGTTCCATATATCCAGTAACAACAATGCTATCTTGTTTATCCTTAATTCCACTAAGATGCTCACATGGCTCAGAGGTCAAGTGGGAAGTGGGCTTTGGCACCAGACCGACCTGTAACATTTTCCAGGTGCCAAGGAAAATAACCATTAAACACAAGTTCTATATCCAGCTAAACCATCATTCAGAGGCAAGGGTAAAGATCAGGCATTTTCAAGCAGGGAAGGATGGGGAGAAGGGATGGTTAGGGAGTTTGGGATGGACATGTACACACTGCTGTATTTAAAATGGATAACCAACAAGGACTTACTGTATACCACAGGGGACTCTGCTCAATGTTACGTGGGAGCCTGGATGGGAGCAGGGGTCTGAGGGAGAATGGATACGTGTATATGTATGGCTGAGTCCCTTCACTGTTCACCTGAAACTATCACAACATTGTTAATTAGCTATGCTCCAATATAAACTAAAAAGGTTAAAAAAAAAAAGATTAAGAATTTTCAGTAAAAGAATGAAATGAGGGCCTACTACCCTTAGGCCCTCACTGGAAGAACTAAAAAAAGATGTACTTCAAGAAAAAGAAAACTATATTCACAAAGAAAAACTGACTTGCAAGGAAAAGCAGCCAGCCCAGAAAGGAGAAAATGTGTCAGTAAATCAATGTAAGAATTGACTATAAAATCATCATCAAATTGATAGAGGCTGACTGAAGGCTGGAGTTTGCACAAGGNTTTTCTCTCTCCTCTTTCACTTTCATCAAGAGGCTCTTTAGTTATACTCTTTGCTTTCTGTCATAATAGGGTGTCATCTGCCTATCTGCTGCTGCTGCTGCTGCTGCTAAATCACTTCAGTCATGTCTGACTGTGCGACCCCATAGACGGCAGCCCACCAGGCTCCCCCATCCCTGGGATTCTCCAGGCAAGAACACTAGAGTGGGTTGTTATTTCTTTCTCCAATGCATGAAAGTGAAAAGTGAAAGTGAAGTCACTCAGTCGTGTCCGACTCCTGTCTCTTATACACATCTTCCCTTGGACTGCAAGGAGATCCAACCAGTCCATCCTAAAGGAGATCAGTCCTGGGTGTTCATTGGAAGGACTGATGCTGAAGCTGAAACTTCAATACTTTGTCGACTTCATGTGAAGAGTTGACTCATTTGAAAAGACTCTGATGCTGGGAGGGATTGGGGGCAGGAGGAGAAGGGGACAGCAGAGGATGAGATGGCTGGATGGCATCACCAACTCAATGGACATGAGTTCGAGTGAATTCCAGGAGTTGATGACGGACAGGGAGGCCTGGTGTGCTGTGATTCATGGGGTCACAAAGAGTTGGACACGACTGAGTGACTGAACTGCACTGAATTGATGTGTACATAATGGGCTTCCCTGATAGCTCAGATGGTAAAGAATCTGCCTGGGTTGGGAAGATCTCCTGGAGAAGGGAATGGCTACCCACTCAAGGGTTCTTGCCTGGAGAATTCCATGGATAAAGGAGCCTGGCGGGGTCACAAAGAGTCAGATATCACTGAGCAACTAACACATTACTTTTTCCCTTTCATGTGGATACAATTTAAGGAAAACATCTCAAAAGTACATGAGTTACAAAGAATGGATGGGGGAGGGTGTAAAATAAAAAAAGCTCACTCAATCCAACAGAAGTTAGGGAAGCAGGAAAAGTAAGTGCAGAAAGTGCATGAAAAGTAAAAACAAGGCATGTACTTGCCTGAGTGGAGCTGAGAGTCCAATAGGGGAGACAGTAAAGGAACAGGCTTTTGAACGATTGTTATTAAATATTCAAAAGGCAGAATCGTAGGGTACAGTGGAGACACTGTATGAGACCATTGTTTTTTAGATTGTACTATTAAGTATAGAGGTGCCAGGATTGCATCCATGAATTTCCACATAATATTTTACCTGAAACAAAACTTCAGTGAGGAAGGGTATGGTATCTCAATCTTGCAGATGAAGCAAGGAAGACTCAGAAAAACAAAGTCAGGGGTTCAAGGTCAGCAGCAAGAGGCAGAACCAGGATACAAATCTCACCTCCCTTCTCTGCCCACTACTGCACACTGAAGGATGACTTAAACAAATGGGTGAATCTTTGTGGAGAAAAAAAAAAAAAAAAAAAAACATGCTGAGACATCAGTCTGAATCAGAACTCCTGGGGCTTGAGCTCCATGAGAAGGATGGGAGAAGTGCTTTCCGTTCTAACAGGGATAAGCCACAGACATTCATTTAAAACATCAGAAAAGCTAACAGGTCACGTGCATCTTCCCTGGTGGCTCAGAGGTTAAAGCGTTTGCCTCCAGTGCGGGAGACCTGGGTTCGATCGCTGGGTCGGGAAGATCCCCTGGAGAAGGAAATGGCAATCCACTCCAGTATTCTTGCCTGGAGAATCCCATGGACAGAGAAGCCTAGTAGGTTACAGTCCACGGGGTCTCAAAGAGTCGGACACGACTGAGAGACTTCACCTTCACCTTCACTATCGTGCGGGTCCTTTAATCCATCTGCCTCCAGAAATAGACAGGCTCTCACCTATACATGAGCTTTGCTTCTCCGAGAGGCAAAGGAAAGAAAACCCTGCGCCGGGGTCATGAGTTGTAATTCTTCACGTGACTCCCCACCTGAGGGCCTGCGCACTTATCAACGAGTAGAAACAAAATCGGACAAAACGGCCACCCGCTCTGTGAGTTGAATGGAAAGCAGGTTCGTGTTCTGTTCATGTGATGAAAGAAAGTCAAACTAAGTTTTTAATTTTTAAAGTGTACATATCTTGGGGACTTCCCTGGTGGTCTAGTGGTTAAGACTCTGCACTTTCAATGCAGGAGGTGTGGGTTTGATCCCAGGGAAACTAAGCTCCCACCTGCCTTGAGGTGTGGCCAAAAAAATAAATGAAAATGTATGTATCTAGTTAGTGTACTTTTCCTTGGCCTTTCTCGTGTTGATAACCCAACTTGGATGGAAGGCCAAGGTTCCTGCTTCTTGAGGGACCCTGTACCAGTCATATACTGTAACTGAAGTGTGGTTCTAAAATTCCTACACACTCCTCTGTCTTCTAAAACAGAGCACACTGCGCGTGTCACTGCCTCTCCGGGTCACGTGCTAGCCTGTGATGGAGCGGTCCCCTCAGAGGCTCCGGGCACACCTCTGCTAACAAATGGTGCTGGACCACTGTGCATGTGGAAATCCTGGGTCCCTTCCTGATGCCCCTGCCCTGCTCTGCACTTGGTGGCCACCGCCTGCTCCCGTGTGAATGTCTGCTGGAAGAAACACACCCCTCCTCTGCTGCTTCTACCTTCTGAGCTGCCAAGGGCTGGAACCAGATAACCAAATCCATTAAAAGTGAGTATTAAAAGGGAGCAGACCAGGGTCCCTCTCTCTCCTTCATCTCTACTTGCTGAATCCAGTCACCCAGGGCCCATATACACTGAGACCACCCTCATGAAGGCCTTCTCAAATATTCCCCACAAAATGCCACCTCCTTCTTCTCCTGACATCCCAAGAGCTTTAATCCCCTCCTATGACACTTCTACCGGAGCCCTGGCAGAATGTGTGCGTCCTACTTTATCCTGCCCCCTCCCTAACTTAAATCCCTGGGACAGGCAGCCTCTAAGGTAGCCGGTATTCACACCTGCATGCAGTCCCTGGTGACTCACTTCTAAGAGAATATGGTCAAGTCACGGGATGTTCCTTTCAAGAGGTGATTAAGATACAGGATGACTAAACCTGTTTCAGCTTTTCCTGGCCACAATCCAAGGCTTTCAGTATCTTAGTTCCCCAACCAGGGATCGAACCTGCGCCCTGGTAGTGAAAGCACCAAGTCCCTAAGCCAGGAAATCCCCTTAGTCATCCTCTTTCGCTTTTTCTCTCTCTTCCTTGGAGCTCTCAGTCTGGGGGAAGCAAGCTGCCACACTGTGAGCAGCCCTGTGGAGACGCTATGCCATAATCCACGGTGGGAAGGAAGCCAATAGCAAGAAACGGATGCCTTTGGCCACCAGGGACCTAGGGCCTGCCAACAGTCACTAGAAGGAGCGTGGAAGTGCAGCTTCCCCAACCGAGTCTCAGGTAAGACTGGAGGAGCCACTGATGTGTCTGAAGTATGTAAGGGTGCGTGTGTGTGAGGAGTGGCTTGATCATATTTGCTTTTCCAACAGATCACTCTGCTTCTGACAAACAGCTAACGGGGCAGGACGTAAGTGTGTGTGTGTGTGTGAGGAGTGGCCTGATCATATTCGCCTTTCCAGCAGATCACTCTGCTTCTGACGAACAGCTAACAGGGCAGGAAACATGAATGTGGGCAGACTTGTTGGTGGGCTACGACTGATACAATCGTGCAGACAAAACAGCTAGCAGTGTGGCCTCTCAGAGTTATGGTGGAAATAGAAAGAAACATGACTGGCTGGGAGGATGGTGTGGACATGGCAGATGCACCCCAGAGGGTGTGAAGATGCCTCCAGCGGGCCTGGGGGCCCCCGTGGAAGGTGGTGGTCTGTGGACTGAGGCTGGGGGCTACAAAGCAAACCCCAGAAACACAGTGAGGGCCTGAGGTCCTCTCCTAAGGAGAAAGTGGATGTGTTTTTAATCCCCAAGACTTTGGACCCTCTATTTTGCCGACTCTTTCCTGCAGGGGCATTTCCATTATTTCCTGGCTCTTTGCTATATTCCAGACAAGGAGAAATATGGCAACACATGTGCGAGCCTCAGAATCCGGTTAATACACCCAGTAACGTATGAATTTCTGCTCATGGGGCCAATCCCGCCAACGTCACATACACAATTAGAAAAAGAATTCAGCTGTGACCCTGAAAGCGGCCTCCTTCCAGTCTCTCCCTGAACGAGCAGGGCTGGGTCTGCTGGCGGCCACTGTAACACCTCTGTTTCATCTTAACAACAATAGGAACATTCACTGAATACTTCCTAGGTGTCAGGGACTCGGAGAGCCTCTTCTGCAGACATTATCTCTAACCCCACAGGGAATACACTGTATGATTCCTATAAATGAGAACACTCAGAGAGGCAAGGTAAGCCCCAGGCAGCAGAAAAGGAAAAGTGTTGGAGGCGGGATCTGATCCCAGTTCTGCCGGAAGGGGCAGGGCTCCTCTGCTAACTCTGTGCATTCAGGTTGCTCAGCTGTGTCTGACTCACTGTGACCCCATGGACCGTAGCTCACAGGCTCCTCTAACCATGGGATTCTCCAGGCAAGAATGCTGGAGGGGGTTGCCATGCCCTCCTCCAGGGCACCTTCCCAACCCAGGAATCGAACACACGGATCTTCCGTTTCCTACACTGGCAGGTGGGTTCCTCACCACTAGCGCCGCCTGGGGAGCTGTATTCCTTCACTAACATCATGTCACATACTTTCTCGGCTACTCTACCCAGTTAGCCAATTTATCCACGGCGTCAATCCACTCTGGTTGCTGGGAGAGGTGAAAACACCAGATCAATAATTGTTTTTCCATCTTCCTCCTGCTCTGTTACTGACAGACACCAAGTAGCAGTAAACCTTGCTAATCAACCAAACCCGAGTCTCAGGAGGTGAGAACCCGGGCGCCTGCAATTAGTCAGATGCCACACGCTTCTGTGATGAGAAGACAAGAGTTAAAACACAAAGCTGCTGCAAAGAGAGAGGATGAACCGGGAGGCTCCACGTCTATTCGGTTTATCAAAGGAAAATACCGTGCCTTTTTCAAGCACGCTTTTCAAAAGTAGTGAAGTAGAAAAAATCTGGGAAGAATCGGTCTCTTGGGAATGTTTTGTGAGGAGCTTAAAATAACAAGGTTTCCAGGTGTGTCAACATGTGAATGGCGGCCTTTGGGGTAAACCACAGGCCCTGGACTCTGAGATCTACGCAGAGGTCTACACAGCCGAGAACCCAGAAGTGGGTCCGCTGAAGGTGGAGGAGGGAGTGACCCCAACACCTGTGCTTAGAAGAGGGGCGATGAGCCACCAGCAGCCCCCTACCTCCACAGCCCTGGCCACCTCTTCCCTCACAGCTGACAAACACTCCTGCCCGTTACCCACGCAGTCCCCGAAAAGAACCACCGTCTATGTAAATCATAGTGACAAGGGAAAAAAAGTAAAAGAGAAAAAAAGATAAATTGGACTTCAAAGAATTTTGAATTGAATATCAAAGAGAGCGATCCAGAAAAGAAAAAGACAACCCACAGAATGGCAGTATCTTCAAATGATAGCTCTGACAAGGATCCGGGATCCAGAGCGTTTAGGGAATGCTTGCGATTATAATCAGGTCAAGGACGCAGCCCTGCCCGTCCCACCCACTCCCGGGCCCCCCTGAGTTGCAGTGGACATACCGGCAGTGCCAGACCATCTGCACCGCCCCCTCTGGGTGGGTCACCAGTGACACAGCCGCCCCCTGACTGTGTCCCCCCCCCCAAACCCATCCCGGGGTTCACCCTCCAGGTCTGCACCGCTGCTGTGGACACGGAGTGCGGTACCACGGGAACGGGAACGGGGGTCTGCACTGAACTGCCTTCAATGGCCAGGCGCTGGGCTGAGGGCCCTGCCCTCTGAAGCTGCGGGACCCCAGCCCTATTCCATTCTCTAGGCCCAAGCTGTCTCATCTGGAAGACGTGAACTGTAATAACCCTACACCAGAAGCTGGGATGAAATGGGGTAAGTAGGATGTAGCGTGCAGAGCCCTGCGAGCCGCACCTGCTCGTCTTGGTCACTTACCACTCTATGCCCTGCCCAGGCTGGTCCAGCCGGAGAAGACTGCTCGGATGCGAGTCTTCTCACACTGGCACTATCGACACTCTCTTCACTGCCATCTGCTAAGCACCCCCTCTTTTGAATGGTGCTGTCTATGTAAATGCATTATGTATTCACTGCTTCACTGTTCTGCTCATCTAGACATAAGTAGAATTAGCATTTTAAAAGTAATAGAGACGGAATCCCCTGGTGGTCCAGGGGTGAGGGCTTGGTACACTCACTGATAAGCCCTCGGGCTCAATCCCTGCTTGGGGAACTAGGATCCCGCAAGCCGCCGTGAGCCACAGTCAGAAAGAAAAAAGAAAGTCAGAGAGAAAAAAGATAAACTGGACGTCAAAAACTTTTGAATTGAATGTCAAAGAATGCTGTCTAGAAAGGCAAAAGACAACTCAGAATGGCAGTATTTTCAAATCATACTCTGACAAGGGTGTGATATTCAGAACACACAGAGAATGCTTAAAACTCAACTATAAAAAAATTCCCAATTTTAAAATAGGCAAAGGATTTGGACAGACATCTCTCTGAAGAAGACAGACAATTGGCCAACAGGTACCAGAGGAGATGCCCAACCTCATCCATCATTAGGAAAATGCAAACCAGAACCACAACGAGATAGCACCTCATGCCCACTGAAACAGCTGTAATAAAAAAAGACAGACAATAACAAGTGCTGGCGAGGAAACAGAAAAATGGGGACCATCATACACCACTGTTGGGGACGTAAAATGGAGCAACCACTGGGGAAAATAGTTTGGCAGTTCCTCATAAGGTCAAATATGCAGTTACCATTGTTACTGTAGCTCAGTCGCTCACCTGTGTCTGACTCTTTGCGACCCCGTGGCCTGCAGCACACCAGGCTCCCGTGCTTCACTGTCTCCCAGAACTTCCTCAAACTCATGTCCATTGAGTCGGTGATGCCATCCAACCATCTCACCCTCTGCCATCCCCTTCTCCTCCTGCCTTCACTCTTTCCC
This sequence comes from Cephalophus harveyi, assembly GCA_006410635.1. Classification (NCBI taxonomy): domain Eukaryota; kingdom Metazoa; phylum Chordata; class Mammalia; order Artiodactyla; family Bovidae; genus Cephalophus; species Cephalophus harveyi. The sequence goes on along the minus strand of SJYT01002523.1, from coordinate 523,074 downwards.
AGTAAGAGGGTCTGTTCCAATGAGTTGGCTCTTTATGACCCACCAATTCCATAATTAGGACTATAACCAAGAAAACCTTATGTTCACACAAAAACACATACACAAATGTTCATAGCAATATCATGCAAGATAGTCAAAAGTGGAAAGTGAAAGTGTTAGTCGATCAGTCGTGTCCAACTCTCTGCGACCCTGTGGGGTGTGGCCCCCCAGGCTCCTCTTTCCATGGGATTCTCCACTCAAGAATACTGGAGTGGGTTGCCATTTCCTGCTCCAGAGGATCTTCCCGACCCAGGAACTGAACCCAGGTCTCCTCCATTGCAGGCGGATTCTTTACCATGTGAGCCACCAGGGAAGTCTGCACCAAAAGAGGAGCCAACCCAAATGTCCCTCAACTGGAGAACTAATAGACAAAGTGTGGCCTACCCATACACGGAAGAGGGGCGAGGCACTGATCATGCTGCCCCATGGACAGACCCCTCAAATACTGTGCTGAGTGAAATAAGCCAGCCACGGAAGGCCACACATTGCACAGTTCTGCACCTATGAAATGCCCAGAAGAGCCAAATCCGTAGAGACAGGAAGGCTGTTCGTGGTTGCCAGGGATGCGGGGAGGGAGAATGGGGGTGACTGCTAACGGGCACAGGGTTTCCTTTGGGGGTGATGGAAATGTCCCAGAATTAATGCTGTTGGTCGCACAGCTTTGTGAATACACTAAATACCACCGAACTGTACATTTTAAAAGGATAAAGTTTATGGTATGTGAATTATATCTCAATCAAAAAAACTGTAAGTGAGCTGAGTGAATATAATTCCATCTATATTAGACATGCTGACTACCATTCAGTTTTGCTGGAGAAGCCCAAGATGTGATGTTTGGTTTCTGGGGCCAATACTGACTAATTCTGTGACCACGATCAGCTTATTGAATCTCTCTGTTTCCCGGGGTCTTCATTTTCAAAATGGGATACTGTAGTCACGGATCATAAAGATCAGACAGATGACGGATGTAGTGAGATCAGCAAATTGGGTCCCCAGGTCAAGTCTGCCTGGGCGTGGGTGGTCTTCACCAACTCTGGAGGGCTCAGAGAGCCAGCACCCACCCGCCGTCCCGTCCCTCTCACCTCGGGGGTCAGCGCGTTGTTGTCTGAGGTCTGGCTGGACAGCAGGATGTGCGTGAAGCCCTCTTCCTTCCGCACGACAATGTCCCGAAACCGACAGTTGCTTTCATTCTGGCGGACGCTGTACCTGAGTCTTTTGTCGAAGACGTAGTCCTTCTCAGCTTCCAGCTTCCTCTTCACCGGGCTGTGCAGGTTGAGGCCCCCGTTGGTCAGAGCAGAGCCTTCCAAAATCAGAACACAGAGTGAGAAGCTGACCGCAGAACAGTCACACAGGAGCACGGTGGGAGAACAGTCAGACACTCAGATTGTCGTGGGAAAGGTCGGATGGGGCTGGGACCTCCAGGCAGCCTCTGTTCTGGGTGGTGAAAGGCTACATCTCCAAACATGGAAGAGCACAGATAGGACTCTCTGTGAAGGACCCCGTACGATCCTTGATTCCCTCTCCCACACATCCACCCGTGAGTGCCCAGGTTCTGCTTGGATGCCTTCAGCAATGACGGATCCAGAAACGGTCCCTAAATAAACCACAAACCAAAAATACTGCATCTTTACTCATAATCAAAACTTGGAAGCAACCAATATGCCCTTGGGCTTTCCTTGTGGCTCAGCTGGTAAAGAATCTGCCCGCAATGCAGGAGACCTAGGTTTGATCCCTGGGTTGGGAAGATCCCCTGGAGAAGGAAAAGGCTACCCACTCCAGTATTCTGGCCTGGAGAATTCCATGGACTATATATGGAGTCACAAAAAGTCGGACACAACTGAGTGACTTTCATTTTCAACTCTGGTTAATTCACACAGTAGAATATTATTTTGCATAAAAAGAAGTCCACTATCAAGCCACAAAAATACATGAATGACTCTCAAATGCATATCACTAAGTGAAAGAAGCCAGTCTGAAAAAGCAACACATACTGCATGATTCCAATTATATGACATCTCAGGAAAGGCAAAATTGTAGAAAAAGTACAAAGATCATTGGTGGCCAGGGGTTCAAGTGGAGTAAGAGGAGGGCAGAACTGGTGAAATGTAGGGGACTTTTTTAGGGCCGTGAAACTACTCTGCAAGATATTATGATGGTGAATATGAGACACTGAACATTTGCTGAAACCTGAGGAACTTTTCAGCATAGATATTCTGTTGCTATTGTTCGGTTGTTAAGTCCTGTCTGACTCTTTGCAACTCTATGAACTGCAGCATGCCAGGCTTCCCTGTCCTTCACTATCTCCCAGAGTTTGCTCAGATTCGTGTCCACCCAAGGATGGAATGCAGAATGTAATAAAAAGAATCTAATTGTATGACAAGCATATGAAACCACCTCCCTGAAGGAGGACGGGGAAAGGTCCTGACCGAAGTAATTTTAGGAATGAGTGGAGTCTGTAAAACTAAAAATAACCTGCATGGAAGCACTGTAGTCCAGTTGATAAAGTTGATTCCTACAGAGGTAAACTGTTGTTTAGTCGCTAGGTCATGTCTGACTTTTTGCCACCCCATGGACTATAGCCCACAGCTTCCTCTGTCCACAGAACTTCCCAGGCAAGAATACTGGACTGGGTTGTCACTGCCTTCTCCAGGGGATCTTCCTGACCCAGGGATCAAACCCGCAGCCTTCTGCACCGCAGGCAGATTCTTTACCACTAACCCACCTGGGCGTCCCTGGTGGCTCAGATGGTAAAGAATCTGCCTGCAATGGAGGAGACCTGGGTTTGACCCCTGAGTTGGGAAGATCCCCTGAGAAGGGAATGGCAACCCACTCCAGTATTCTAGCCTGAAGAATCCCATGGACAGAGGAGCCTGATGGACTACAGTCCATGGGGTAGCTAAAAGTTGGACACAACTGAGCCTCTTTCACTTTCACCTGAGAAGCCCATGGCGGTAAGTGGAGGTAAGTAGGAGTTAAGAATTCTGACATCATACATGAATGCTGGAGTTGAACAGTTATGTAAATATATAGCAAGTGGGAGTGGAAGGTTTCTCTGTTTGAGTGGGAGTCATAGAGAAATAAAGGGAGGGAGCTAGAAGGATCCACGTGTTGATGGATGAACACTGAAGACATTAGTATGAACTTAACACAGGTACAGATGGTTACAAACAGAAATATTTCTAGATAAGCGTGTCTATGCAGGTTCGTATACACAGTGTATTTCCTCGCTCTGTCGGCTGAGAAGGCCCAGAGTCTGGCATCCCAGTAGCAGTGGGCACCCCAGGAGCCCAGGTCTTGGTTTCTGATAGCCATTCTCAATAAAAGGAACAGGGACTCTCTGGAGAAATAGGTGATTCCAGGACTGCAGCAGGAAGCAGGCAAGATAAGCTTGTAGAGACTGAAAGGAAGGGAGTAGTGAAACCAAAGCCAAAACAAGTAACAACCTTCACAATGACAACACATGTCAAAGGACACAGGCGGCGGCTGAAAGAGCTCTCAATGGCCAAAGATGCAAGAATTTGAGCAATTAAAGTATTAAAAGTACATACTGTGTTATAATTGAAAAGTGAAAGTGAAGTCGCTCAGTCGTGTCCGACTCTTTGCGACCCCGTGGACTGTAGCTCACCAGGCTCCTCCATCCATGGGATTCTCCAGGCAAGAGTACTGGAGTGGGTTGCCATTTCCTTCTCCGGGGTATCTTCCCGACCCAGGGATCGAACCCAGGTCTCCTGCATTGCAGGCAGACACTTTTAACCTCTGAGCCACCAGGGAAGCCCCATAAAGTAAAAAATAAATATCCATGAGTCTGCTGCTGCTGCTAAGTCACTTCAGTCGTGTCCGACCCTGTGCGACCCCATGGACTGCAACCTACCAGGCTCCTCCATCCATGGGATTTTCCAGGCAAGAGTACTAGAGTGGGGTGCCATCGCCTTCTCCAATCCATGAGTCTAGACTGATATAATGAGATGACTGGATAATCAGAGGATAAGAGACCTGAATCTGAGCAAACTCCAAGAGATAGTGAAGGACAGGGAAGCCTGGCGTGCTGCAGTCCATGAGGTCGCAAAGAGTCAGACATGACTTAGTGACTCAGCAGCAAGAGACAAATCTTCCACGGAGAAGAATTCCAAACAGTTCATGTAGACGCTCTGTTCTCAAGGAGGTAGAACATAGCTTCTTTAAGGGTGTGCTCCATACCTTCCAAACGGTGTAGAAAGTGGGGGAAGGGCCTTAGTGGGGGAAGAGAAACAGTGGAGAAACCTGACCGGGGCAGATGGAGAAGCCAAAGCCCCGTGATCAAGACTACCACCGACAGGGATAAGTCATGGCGTGGTGTGCACTCCTGATATAATGTGAGGGAGACGGCGCTGGACCTCTGGGGTCTTCCTCTCAGAAACCTACAACCCCAGTCTAATCATGAGAAACACAGACAAATCCCAGTTGAGGGGCATTCTACAAAATACCTAATCATTGTACTGCAAGAACGTGAAGGTCATCAAAACCCAGGAAAATCGGAGAAATTGTCTCAGGGCAGAGGATCCTAAGGAGACATGACAACGAAATGTGGTGTGGGATCCTGGATAGGATCGTAGGATAGATGGTAGGATAAGGTATGGACTTTAGTTGATAATACTGTATGGATTAACAGTTCATTAACTGCAACACATGGACCCTGCTAGTTTAAGATGTCATAAAAACAGGAGAGGCTGACTACAGGGTACACACAGGAACTCTCTGTATTTTCTTCCCAAATTTCCTGGAAATCTAAAGCTATTTAGAAAATAAAGTTAACTTTAAAAAAAAGAAAACTACACCCCAGGTGATTCTGACATGCAGGCGGGTTTGACTCCCTAGACCAGTGGTTCTTACACTTGAGCAGACACCTAGATCACCTGGAGAAGGTTCGACCAGCCAGCTGGGTGCACCCCAGGCTGCTGCCCCTGCCCCAGGGACCGGACTGTGAGAACGAGGCTCAGGACAACTGTCAAGGTGGACTCAGATTCTTAATGAGCACGGGGGTGGGGGTGGGCCTTGGAATCACAAGAAGCAAGCCAAAGGCAGAGAACAGGAAACGCTGCTCTGGAGCCCTCTGCTACCCCACTGAGACGAGCGCCCAGCCCCAAAAGGGCACAGAAGCACCAGCCCCCGTGTCATCAGACAGCCTCTGCGAAGGCTCCTCATTCTGTCCCTTTCCATTACCCAAAGCGACAGGGCTTTGTCAAACACCACGATGCAGGTAAACGATTCAATGAACTCCAGAAAGCAAGCGCGAGCATTTAATTAAAAGGTTCGTGGAAAGGGAGCTGTTTCCTCAGGGTCAAGCTCAAAACCTCCAGCTCCTGAGAAAGCCTTCCTAATTGGAGCCGGCAGATGCATGCTGGGGACCTGCTGGCAGAGGTTAGCGCATCACGGGAGCTGCTCTCAGCGGCGGCCACCCGGCTCACCCGTGAGAAGTCAGAGACTCAGGGCTCCGGAACAGCAGTGTTTTCCCTGGGGCTGGGGGAGGTCTGACTTCACCTCTCCTGCCCTGCAACCAACTCAAGGTGCTGGTTTACTTTTACATCAAGGAGGAGGACCTGAGGGTTACCTTTTCTGAGCAGCTTTGTCAGCTGCCTGAAAATTGCTCAACAGTCCTACAAAACTGTCCTTCTTGGTCCATTTTACAGATAGGAAAAGTGAGGCACTTGCGGGGAGCCAAAAAGGTTTTAAATGGCAGAGCCAGGATTAGAGGCAACTGCCCCTCCTTCTCTTCATTCATTCAAAATCTAATGAGTTATCACCTCCTCTGGGTCAGCCATCACACTAGATGTTGGAGGTCCAACAAAAATCAGAGAAATAAGGCCCATGCCCTCCTGGAGCTTGCTTCATGCCTTCCCAGAGGGTGGGAGACAGAAAGAAAACAAATACACTAATCATTAAAATAATGATAAATGGGAAAAGATAGGGTTACGTGATAAAGAATACTGGGGGTTCTCGGTGAAGGAGCCCATGGTCTTTCTGTTAAAGCATAAGGGGAAGTGGCCCCTAAGGGACCACCTGACCAAATAATCCATAAAACTATGCAAGAAAACAGACCCGTATGTCTATTATTTACCAGGACACAGGGCCCGCATCATGAATGCTAACTTGGAGGACACACCATCTCTGGGCCAAGGGAGGCAGGGAGCCTCCGTGAGGGCCTGGATTCACTCACATACAGTAGCGTTCAGTCACCTTTCCGAGCCCCACTCCGCCCTCCCACAGAGCTGCCCTCAAAGCTGCTACCCTTCTGGCACCATGCCTCCAGAGAGACAGGGGAGGCTGGTGGGGGAGGCACCACGGGGAACAGAACACGCCGGAAGCAGGGAAGTTTGGGGCTTCGCGGCCAGACAGCATGGGAATCCCAGCACTACGTCTGCTCATCGGGAGAAGCCGGAAGCCCACGAGCTCTCCAGCGGCGTCTCCTTCGTTATAAGCTGGGGTCAGTGGTACCTGTTTTTGAGGGTTGATCCATGTTAATTTAATTAAGGAACCGACATGGGATTAGCAAGGGCGTGGCTCATTCTAGGCACTTTCAGAAACGTTAGCTGAAGGACGCCAGGTCACTCCAAAACTGAGGAATCAGCTGGTGAGTCCGTGTAGCCCCAGCTCTCCTGCTCCAAGCCCAGGACACGGGTCCAGGGGAGATGGGGTGTTCCAGGGGGAGAGGGACGGACCGCCTGATGAGGCAGAAGGCCAGAGTGAAACCCAGGGATGGACCAGCCTTCAAAGTCCACACCCCTCCTCTCAGGCTGGGGGTTCCCGACTCCCTCTGCACCCCCACTTTCCACACATGGCACGGGAGATGCCATCCCTGCCTCCCAGGATGATCAGGCTGGTTTCTTTCCTTCCACTCCCTTCAAGCCTTCTCTTGTTCCTTCCTTCCAAGTACAAAGGAGTATTTCCCATTACGAAGGCCCCACAGAATCTCACTCTCACACAGGCCCTCTGCTCCAGACGTGCAGAAGTGATGGAGACAATGCCGGGCTCACAAACAAGATAATCATCTCTGTGTGAGAGGCAGAGCAGCAACACAAAGCTCGCCGTGGGGGTGGGCGCTGGGAGTGACGGGCAGGAAGGGGACGTGGGGGCAGCAGTACTCACGCCTCCCACCTGAGGTGGGAGGATGGGGCCGGGGGGTGGAAACCAGGGGACGGCGTGATGTCCTCCACCAAGACAGAACAGCGACAACAAGGCCACCTGCTGCCCACAGCCAAGGCTTTACTGGGCCCTCTGGGCCGGCTAGAGGGAGAGAGAGGAAGCAAAGAAAGACAAAAGCAACGAAATGAGCCTGTCCGCCAAAATTCCAAAACAGGAAGATATCTAATGCTTAGGGTTCTAGCTGATAAAATCAACGCTGGTGACACGGATGGCTCCAAATCAAATCAAATAAATATTATGAGACAGTATGACACGGACTTTAAAATAGGAAGGCTTAGAATGCTCCAAGCGATAGATGTGAGGGAAACAGTCATTTAAAATAAATAAATTCTCAGACAAAAGCAGACAGAAAGGAAAAGAGCACAGGGGTAAGGTAAAGAACTAATTAAAAAGCAAATGACAAAGAGGAAAAAAATTGCATGCCACAGATAAAAGATCCCCAGACTAAAGAAAAATTTAAACACTGAGGACAAAAAGACCAAAATTCCTGCAGGGGGAGAAAGACAGACAGAAGATATGGGCAGATAATCCACAAATATCACATAAAAACAGCTCTTATGTGTAAGAAGAGAATTCAACTTCGTTTAAAAGAATAATGCAAACTAAAATTCAGAATGAAAGAAATGAACATTAAAACTACACTGAGAAACCATTTCTTACCCATTCACTTGGCAAAAGTTTAGAATCTTGACAATATACTCTTCTAGAGAAGATGTGTGGAGAAGGCAATGGCACCCCACTCCAGTACTCTTGCCTGGAAAATCCCATGGATGGCAGAGCCTGGTAGGCTGCAGTCCATGGGGTCGCTAAGAGTCAGACACGATTGAGCAACTTCCCTTTCACTTTTCACTTTCATGCATTGGAGAAGGAAATGGCAACCCACCCCAGTGTTCTTGCCTGGAGAATCCCAGGGACGGCGGAGCCTGGTGGGCTGCCGTCTATGGGGTCGCACAGAGTCGGACACAACTGAAGCAACTTAGCAGCAGCAGCAGCAGAGAAGATGTGGGGAGTCAGGCATTCCTTATTGGTGGGTGGAATGCAAATGGTAGAACTGCTGAGAGAATTTGGCAATCTGTGAGAAAACTGTTCATGCACTTACTCTCAACACAGCAATCCCACTTCTGGAAATATAACATAAAATATATACCTATAAACATACATATACATGTATGTATAAGATGATTCCTTACAGCATTATTCACAATTGCAAAACACTACAACTATCTAAACGTCCAAGCACAGACTGGGGAGATTGAGCTATGGTGCATCCACACAATGGACTACTAACGCAATTGGAAAAAGAATGAAAACTATTTCTAGGAACTGATGAGTGATTTCCAAAGCATATCTTCAAGTGAATACAGGCAAGGTATAAAAGTATTTTACCTCTAGTGTAAGAAAGAAGGGGAAATAGATAAATTTGCTTATTTTGCAAAAAGAAACAGAGGAAGGGTAAATCAGAAAATGATTAAATTGGTTATCCACAATGGTTGGCAGAGAGAACAGAGTAGAAGGGATGGAGAAGGAGTATATATAAATAACTGAATCACTTTGCTGCACACCTAAAACTAATACAACATTGGAAATTAACTATACTTCAATAAAAACAAGCAAAACCCACAGAAAATATTACTGGGTAAAGAGGCATGATGTATGCAATCTACACTTAAATGGTTCAGAAAAAGAAAAATAATTTGTATATAATCTGTATAATCATTTGTACATAAGTTCTAAGTGTGTGTATATGTGTGAGTCTATATAATTACCTATACATGTACATACACACAGATATATACACAAAGAGAGAGCAAGCATGGTAAAATGCTCAGTTTAGTTCAGTTGCTCAGTCATGTCTGACTCTTTGCAACCCCATGAACTGCAGCACGCCAGGACTCCCTGTCCATCACCAACTCCCGGAATTCACCCAAACCCATGTCCATTGAAAACTAAAAGTTATATATGCTAAATATATATATATGTGTGAGTGTGTGTGTGTGTATATATATATACACTCACACATATATATACATTCTGAAAATAAGAATCAAATTAAAATTCCATACAAGGAATACCTCTAGGGAAGAAATATTTGAAGAAATAATGGTTGAATGTTTTTAAGAACTTAAGAAAAAAGACAAATTCTTAGTTTGAAAGAGCCCTCTGAGTATGAAATAGGATAAACAGACAAATAATAATGAAACTGCAGAATGTCTCAAAGAAAACATCTTAAAATATAGCATGGAGAGAAAAAAAAAAACACATTCTCAAAAAGGAATATCAGAGTGATAGCAAAAGCAGTAACAGAGGCCTGAAAAAAAAGAAGCTCCATCAAAATACTGACAGAGAATAACTCTCAGCCAAGAATTTTATACCCAGCTAAAACCACATTTGAAGGACTAGTTAAATGGGCATTTTTAGATATCCCAAACCTAAAAGAGTTTATCACAGACTCTAAAATAATTATAAATAGAAACTTCAGCAAATCAAAAAGTTAATTTGTAGGAAGACGAGAGACACAAGAAACACAGCTGCTGGGTTTTAATTTAGTAAATGAATTCCTGGCTGCAAAAATAACAAAAACAATTTTTGCTGTTTAACAACACCGAGTGAGTGAACAAAACAAAAACAGGAGGCTCCTTGAGAAGTCAAAATCAAGTAAGGTCCTCCTTGCTGCATCAATAGGAAGATAGCACATCTGTTAGAAAAAATGTGTAGTTGAATATGCATGCTAAAATTTAAGAGCACAAGTATGCCTATGGCTAGCATCCAAATCAGCCCAGAGAAGAAATATATAAAATGTATCAGCTCAATTAGAACGTACAAAAAGGGCCATGGATGGGGATGAGAGAGGGAGCAGAGAGAGAGAGTTACAAAGTGAAAATGCAAAATAAATTAGAAGAAAAGACATAAATGATGTTAACAGTCACATTAATTTGTGAGCAGGTTAGGCTCATATATTAGAAGACAGAGATGATCTGACTGGAGAAAAGAATCCAGAATCCAGATGTGAGGAAGACTCCCTAAGGACAGACTCTTAAAGATGGAAAAAAAGCATCTTAACTCAGCTAGTGGGAGAAGGAAACCTGTCCGGTCAGCTGAGAGATAGTGGAGATACTCAAAAAGTGTCAAGAAATGGTGCATAGTTGTCACTGTGCGGCAGGAAGAAGTGTGTCAGGAAACGCATTGCCGTCTGTAAGATACACAGAGGCAAACAGAAAGCTGGTACGTGAAAGGTAAGGGAGCAGCAGCCCTGGGACGAGTGAGAGGCAAGTTTTCAGGGAGGACAGAGGGTAAAGGTCTAGCGGAAGCCACAGAGGGCTGAATGGATGAGGGACAGACGGCAGGACACGACTGTGTGCAGCATCAGCCACTCCGGGCAGGGCTCAGCATCCATGTCCGCCTTCTCCACCAGGAACATGGCAAACCCCAGCCCTGGAGAGCACCAAGCTCCCTCCAGAGGGCAAGAAGGGAGGGAGCTCAGACAGGACACCAGAGGATGCCATCCCCAGGTGAGGGGGGCGTCTTCTGTGCTGGCTTCACACTTAACTCTTACTTAGGGTCTAGGGCTCTAGAGAGTCCCTTGACAGCAAGAAGATCAAACCAGTCAATCCTAAAGAAGATCAACCCTGAATATTCATTGGAAGGACTGATGCTGAAGCTGCAGCTCCAATACTGCCCCACCTGATGCGAAGAGTCGACTCACTGGAAAAGACCCTGATGCTGGGAAAGACTGAAGGTAGGAAGAAAAGGGGATGACAGAGGACAAGACGGTTGAATGGCATCCAACTCAATGGACATGAGTTTGAGCAAACTCTGAGAGATAGAAAAGGACAGGGAAGTTACATCCCTCCCTATAGTCCATGGGATCACAGAGTCAGACACAACTTTGTGACTGAACAGCAACAATAAGGGCAGTCCTTTGATTATCATGGGCACCTGGGCTCAGAGCCACCTACATCTGCCTAGAATAGTCTGAGAAGGCCCCTTCCACCATCAGTCCAGCATCATCCTCAAAGTCCTTTCTCTCGATTGCCCACTGTTAACACAATCATCCTATTTTGCTGAATGCTTATTATGTGATGCACAGAGCTTATGTTGCTTGATCCTGTAAGGCATTATTTCACCCACATTTCACAGGGGAGAAAAGAAAATCCCAAGGTCATGCCCCTGGGAAAGGGTCAGAACACAATTCAAACTCTGAACATCCTGACATCAAACACGATGCTTGACTCAAGCAATAAGACTCGGAAGCCTAAAACTGGTCCTGGGCCCTCCTGCTGGTGGCTGGCTCTGAGGGGCCTTCTGCATTTGTTTCCCCCTGAGAGACCACTGAACAACGCCAGAAGGAAAGTCTGGGGGCTGCACCTGGCTCCAGTGTCCCGTGGAGCTGTCTCCAAGCTGAGCTCATCTCGCGGCATCCGCATCATCTCTGCATCCACCTGATGCCTCCACCTGCCAGCAGGCTCTCCAGGGACAAGCCAGAGAGCCACTCACTTGCTCTGTGTCCGCAGGACGAAGCACGGTGCCTGGAGGGCAGCCGTGGTCATCAAGCAAACGGAGGAGAGAAAAACAAACCGTGGAAACTAACCGGAGCAGCCTCCTTGCACCACACGCCAACCTCGTATTCAACGCTCTCAGTTTTGAGGCACGTTCCATGTCCATTTCTCGACACGCTGGTCATACTTCCGAACCTTGGTATAAGTCTCATGCATGGAAGAAAACAATGGTTGCCTGAAACCAGGCTGCTCTCACACCTCAATGACTAACTTGTACTTACATCACACTTGGCCCTTCAGCTTCACGACAGCTGGGCGAGACCTCACCTCTCAGAGATGCCCGAGGAAAAGAATACGGTGTGAGTGCGATGAAGTTTCCTCCCCTTGCGAAGAAAATAGTACCACCTTCTTGGGGTGTGAGCCATCAGGACGCAGAAGGAAGGTGTCTCCAGACCAGAGACACTCTTTCCCAGAACGCCCTTCCCCCGTGCCCTCCTGGTAAAGGTCTCATCCTTCTCAACGTGGCTCTTCTGGGACCTGCTCTCTAATTCTTCCAGAGCAGTTCATCCCTCGTCTAGAGGCTGCTGGCACATCCTTTTCCTTTCTTTTTTTTTTCCTAACATTCTTTACTGCCCCTCCCTTCATTCAATCGGCATGCAATTAATGAATGTGCAGGACAAACCTGGCTCCTGGGATACACTGATGGGCAGAAACAGAGATGGAGCCTGCGCTTAAGAACTTACAGTCTGGGGACTTCCCTGGGGGCTTAGTGGATAAGACTCTGCACTCCCAATGTGGGAGGGGCGGGGGGGTGCTAGGTTCGATCACTGGTCAGGGAACTAGATCCCACATGGCACAACTAAGAGTTTTCATGCTGCAACTAAAGATCCCTCATGATGAGGCATAGCCAAATAAATACATTAAATACAAACTCACAGTCCGATTCAACACTGTACAAAAGAACCCCCTGCAATGCTGGAAATGCTTGCCACCTACACAGCCACATGCTGCCGCTGCTGCTAATTTGCTTTAGTCGTGTCCAACTCTGTGCGACCCCATAGACGGCAGCCCACCAGGTTCTGCCATCTCTGCGATTCTCCAGGCAAGAACACTGGAGTGGGTTGCCATTTCCTTCTCCAATGCATGAAAGTGAAAAGTGAAAGGGAAGTCGCTCAGTTGTGTCCGACTCTTCGTGACCCCATGGACTGCAGCCTACCAGGTTCCTCCATCCATGGGATTCTCCAGGCAAGAGTACTGGAGTGGGGTGCCATTGCCTTCTCTGGCACAGTCACATAGGGCTACTGAAACTTAACAAAAACAACTGTCTAATTTTAATGAACTCAAAGCTAACGTTAGCCACACGAGGCTGGTAGTGCCATGCTGGACAGTGTAGGTAATCACGCTGCAGGAGAATTACATTGTGTGCCTTGCAAACCCTGACACGGCACAGGCACATCTGGCTCCCTCTTCACCCATACACAGATTCTTAAAGGCAAGGGCCGTGTTGGCCATTCCTGTGTCTTCAGACCACAGTGGTAAGGAATCCACCTGCCAGTGAAGGAGATGCAAGAGGCGAGGGTTTGATCCCCGAGTCGGGAAGATCCCCTGGAGGAGGAGATGGCAACTTGCTCCAGTATGCTTGCCTGGAAAATCCCATGGACAGAAGAGTCTGGCAGGGCTACAGTCCATGGGGTCATAAAGAGTCGGACACGACTGAGCTTTAAAACCAGTGCAGCCGGCAGGCAGAGGTGGCTCAGTCATGCTGAACCAATGAATGAGTGCATAAATGAGTGCGTGCCACACGCAGCGGAGGGCTTAGAGAAGTGTCTGTCTCCTGACCCAAACCAGGAGCGCAAGAGGCTGGAGAGCAGGATGAGAACACGGTGAGGGACCTGCCCCGTCCCCCCTACACCACCCCCGCATGCAGGCGCGAGTGTGAGGCCTTTCCCCCGGCTCCTTTTCTCCCAGCACCCCGCTCACAATCACCATCTCCCAGGAAGCAGACTCCACTCACAGAGGCGAGGGAGGCGTGCAAGCAGCCAGAGGCCGCTGCACCCCAGAGCGCCGTGGCCTGCAAGCTGTGGAGCGGGCTGGGCGAAGGGGAGGCTTAAAATAGACAAGAGAGGACTCATCAGTTCCGCAGTTGAGGGAAACCGTCCTTTGTTGACAGCGGGGTGAGGGCTTTCCAGCTGCAGTTCTTAGAAGAGAAAGTGATAGCTCTTACACTTGAGAACCGTTTCCTGGTTTGTGGTTGATGCACCAAAGATCCCCAAAGTGTGGCTGGGTCTGAGGGTGCGCTGGGAGGGGAAGTACAGGGTGCAGAGCTCACACGCCCGGTCCTCTCCTGCCTCCGCCAGGGAGGAACGGGCTGCTGCCCGCAGACTCCGCAGTGGGGGGAGAAGCTTCTTTCCGCAGAAACAGGGCTGGGGGCCAGTGTTTGGAGCTGGGCGGGGTATGGGAGTTGGCGGTGGTACTGAAGTTGAAAACATCCTCCAATCACCCCATCCTCTCAGCCTCTCATATCGAAGAGCTCAAAGAGCCCAACATGCAGTCAATACTTGTACAGCGTTTCGCAGCTGGTCCTTGTCCAGCCCCTAACTGTCACCATGGACAGAATCCCTGATCTCAGGGCTGAATTCAACAGCAAAGCTCAAGTTCATAGGTACGTTCAAAAAAAAAAGAGTCTTCCTTTAGGCAGTATGCTAAGTGACACAAGTCAAAGATAGACACTGTATGATATTGTTTACCCTGTGAAAACAAAAACTAAAATAAAACAACAAAATAGAACAAACAACAACAAAAAACCCAGCAGACACATAGACAAAAAGAGCAAATTAATGGTTACCAGTGCAGAGGGGAGAGGCAGTATGGGGTGGGGGCGAGAGAGGTATAAAAATTATTGCATATAAGACAGGCTCTAGGATGTATGGTACAACGCAGGGAATACAGCCAATATTCTGTAATAATTGTAAATGGACTGTAACATTTAAAATTGCATTAACAAATAAATAACCAAATTAAAAAAAAAATCTTCTTTAGCCTCGTTAGCCATCATCTGGCATGTTATAATCATGCCTGATAAAATAAATACACTAGGAATTTCAAGAAAGCTTAAGGCTCCCAAGTTACTTCAAACCATTGAGAGTGATGGGCGTATATCTTACGATATCTGTTGTCAGTTCTAAATGTTTTTAACAGCAGAGCCTGAATTCAAAATGCAGAATAACCTGAGGAAAATGAAATTGTTTCTAGAGGTGAAATCACATCTCCTGTGTTAAACACCCCATGGCCATGGTGATGCTCAAATATTTGGCCAGAATCCTGGCACTCAGAGAAGGATACCCTATTCAGCTATACCCAACAGCTGAATTTGCTACTGAATTCAGCCCTATGGTCTCCAAAGTAGAAAATGACTCCACTGGAAAGCCGCTTTCTCATCTGTTCTTGTCACCCCTCCGCTCACAGACTCTACCTTCTGGCCACATTCTAGTTTCCAACCTCAGTTCCCACCCCCGTCCCTCAAACACCCCAACCTCCAGGACGATGTCAAGTTTCCTGCTTCCGGGCCATCCTCAGCTGTCCCCCTGGCCCCGAACGCCACTTCCATCCACCTTCACACCTGGAGTCCTCGGGGCCACCTGAATTGCTTTCTTCCCTTAACTGTGAGCATCTTGCTCACCAATATACATGGAGAACAAGGCACGGAGTGACCCACTCCTAGGTACACGTGAGGGCTCGTGGCAGTCACTAAATGTTGGATGAAGAAAGCATAGATGAAGTTGACCGATGATGTCGGAGGTCACTGTTACCTGTTTCCTAGAAATCTTCTCAATAAAATGCAGCTCCTACTTGCCCAGAAATTCTCCCTTCTCCCTTTTGCCTGACTACACTCTACAGGTCCTTCAGGTCTCAGATTCAACGCTCTCCCACTTGGAAGACCCTCCTCTCGTCTCCTAACCCCGGTGGGCTCCCCACTCACTCAGAACACCCCCACATCCTGTGGGCTGGCATGCTGAGCTGCTTCCTCAGGTTTTCCCACAAGAACGCAAGCTGGGTGAAGACAGCAACCATCTCACATACAGCCGTGGCCTTGGCACCCGATCCCACACCTGGCACACGCGGGTGCTCCTGCGGTCAGATGTTTCTGTCTCGCCAGCTAGGAGCTGCTGGTGGGGAGCCAGGCCAGTAGTAAGACGCCTTGTTTAGACTCTGGGGGCTCAGCATGGACCCACTTTCCTCCCGTGTGTAGAAGCAGGCAGAGGGCGGGGAACCCACAGAGCGCTAGCGTGCTAGAGAAGGAAGGGCTTGGGGTCACTGTCACCACGACGCGGGGGGAGGGCTGACCCTGACTACCGACTACCAACTCTGAGGACACAAGCGGGGGGCCAGTCATCCCCCCCTCAGAAGCAGGGCCTCTTGAGTTTGCCTGCCAGTTGACATGAACGGAATAGCCATGAAGATCCTAGCGTCAGTGAGCAAGCAGCAGGGCACGTGGCGGCAGGGAGGAAAGTGTGCCTCCGAGCAGAGGAAGAAACCCCATCGGAGGCCGAGCCGTCTGGGAAAGGGCAGAAGAGAAATCAGCACCCACGGCACTGAGCGTGCGGGCCCATCACCTAAGCCTCTGCAGGGGGTTCTGTCATCGCCCGTGGGCAGAGGGGAAGCCCGCCAAGGCTCCAAAGCTGCGAGCACCCGCCTAGAGTCACTGGCTCAGCAAGAGGCAATTGGCACTTGAACTCGTGGACCCTGTGCCTCCAAAGCCCCTGCTCACTTGTTCTAGTCTCTTCCTCACCACTGCTGCCTCCGGAATTCACAGCAAGTTTAAAGGAGAAATCTCAAAGTCCTTTCTGGAAACAGGACTTCGATTAAGAAGTCTGCTTGTGTTTTCTCTGCCACAGCGAAGGACTACACTAAACACAGAACACGTGACCCGAATGAAATGCACTCTGCCGTAAAAGATCACGCAGAGCCCTCGACGGAGGACGGGCAGGGTCTGAGCCCTGGGGCTTCAGTAAGAGCTGGGCGTCTACGTGAGAAAGAAGTGCAGCCAGTAGGGCTGTTGGCGGGTGGTGATGCGAACAACTGTCAGGCAAGATGCTGAAAGGGAACCCTTCAGCTGATGAAGAGAGCCCACATCAGCGGTCCTCTGGGCCACGCCGCGGGAGCGCGATGTTGAGAAACAGCCCAGGATGGGAAGTGCCGCTGAGACGAGGGATGGGGGCGCCTGACAGAGGATTCACAGGGGCTCGGGACCACGGCTCCAAGCAGAAGAGGCTCCCTGCTTCTCTCTGCTGCGTTCGTTCATTCGCTCCCTCATTCGGCAGGCCTTTCTGAAGCGCCTCCAGGTGCTGAGCAGTGCTAGGTGTTGGATCCACAAGTGGGAGCAAAGCCAGAGCCCATCGGTGCTCCCTGGAGCCAACAACCCAGGGAGGGAGGCAGAGGCTCTCTGAGAAGTCGGGCTGTGACCGCGACAAGCCGAGGTCCAGGCCGTCAGTAAGGAAACGCGGGGCTAGGTGTGCAAGCAGGTGGGAAGCTCACCTTCCCGGGGAGTCAGGGGGAGTTTCTGCGGGAGGGTTGCGGTTGAGCGGAGCTACGAAGCATGAGCAGGTGGGTTAAACGCCCACCTGAGGGCTGGCGGGGAGGGTGCCCAGGCGTACACGGCACATAGAGACTGCGTGGGGAAGGAGGCAAGGCGGGCCTGACCAGGGAGGCTTTGCAGGCCTGCAGAAGGCTGCACAAGGGATGCCTCGTTTCCTTCCAGATAGACTCCCAGACGCCCTCCCACTGCAGGCTCCAAGCCACCTGGTTCTTAAGCCAGCCCTGCAGCTTCAGCCTTCCCTGCGGGGTTGTCCAGAATGTTCTTTGTGATGTGGTGTGGTGTACCCACACGCTGATCCGCGGCTTTATGCTTCTGGGGGTGCTGTCATCTTCTCCCACCAGCCCTGCCTTTTTCCTTGCTCATTCCGCCTCATTCTATCAGGCTCAGCTTGCGTGTCACCTCCTCCAAGAAGCCCTTTCCTAACTCCTTTCTCAGGCTGGCTTTGGCACTCCCGCTTGTAACTCCCTCAATATCTTCTGCGTCTCTCCATCATGCTAAGAGGGACTGCCACTTGACAGTTCTGGTATACAGCAGTCACTCAATGAGTACAGTTGAGTTAACAAATATAACAAGGGATTCGAGTATACAATATATAAAATGCTCTAAAAAAATAAAAGCTTCCCAGGTGGCTCAGTGGGTAAAGAATCCACCTGCAATGCAAGAGATGCAAGAGACTTGGGTTCCATCCCTGGGTTGGGAAGATCCCCTGGAGGAGGGCATGGCAACCCACTCCAGTGCTCTGGCCTGAAGAATCCCACGGACAGAGGAGCCCGGAGGACTGCAGCCCATGGGGTTGCAAAGAGTCAGACATGACTGAAGCGATTTAGCATGCACGCATGCAGGAGAAATGGGCAGAGGATTGAAACAACATAGCTAATATTTATCAAATGTCTACCATGTGCCACCTAATATTCTAGAGGCTTTCTATGAATGAATTCCCTTATTCTTTACACAACCCCATGAGGCATGATGACATCTACATTTTATGAATGAAGCTTCTGGCCCAGAGAAGCTGAGCGATTTGCCTGAAGCCACGTGGCCGAATGCCTGGTCCACCCACCCTACTGAGCATCATCCCCTGCTCTGCTTGGCATGACGAGGCTCAGGCCCCTCCCAGGGGAGGAAGCACAAGTGTTGGGAACGTGAGAAGATGCTCACCCTCATTTGTAGACTAAATCAGAACCGCAGAGCTTGGAAAAGCGTGACGAAGACTGGCAACAGCCAGAGCTGGCGAGGGTGTGTGTCTCGGGAAGCCGCCTGGATGCCCATCAGAGAGGCCAGCTAAGTCCCTGCAAGCCGTGAAAGCCCGGGCAGCCAGAAATGGGAGGCACATCCACTCCCCTGACACAGATGGAGTTTCAGATTTAAAACACAGTGTTCTCACCACCTCCAGTCTCTACCCAGATGCCACCTTCTCAGTAAGGCCCTGGTTTCTTACATGTGCACACGCCCACAGAGGTGGGACTATCCTTGTTCATCATCCCTTCCACAGATCTTTGAGCAAACAGAACGTTTTTACACATGCAACATATAATGTATAATAAATATAAATAAATATATATACAAGTTGCATAAGCTGAGAGAGTAGTCCAGAATGATCCATAGGGAAATGTGAACATCAGTCACCTCTAAATAGAATTCAGGGGGGAAAAAAAGGAGGGAAATTGAATGTTTAAAATGCTTATACTTTCCATAGTGTTTCAATTTTTTGAACTAAGTTACTTTTTAACTTTAGGAAGGAAGGGAGGGAAGGAGGGAGGAAGGAAAGAAGTCTCGGGGCAGGAAAGAGAGGGGACATTTTGGGGACCGCAGTTAGACAGGCCTCCATTCCAGACCATTTCTCTCTCGTGAAAACCACCCTGAAACAGCAGTGAAGGAATCAATTTTCTGAAAGGTATAAATACTCACAAGAAAAAGAGCAAGAAGAGACAAGACTGGATACTGCTTTTTACCACGTGGATGGGAAACGGGACGAGGCAGGGCCAAGGTCATGCCCTAAAGTTTCCGCCAAGTGCCTGAGAGGGGGTGGCCGAGATGGGGGCCACCCCCCCCCAAAGCCTTTACAGCTCAGGACTTGCAGGTGCCAAGGACCATGGAGAGCGGCCCTGCCCAGCCGTGGACACCAGAGGGGGGGGGGAGCCCAGAACCGAGTCAGAACTGCGGGAGGCCACCTGAGACTGGGCATCTGGGCTAAGTGCGCTGGGGAGGGTGCTGGGCTGGGCAGCCAGAAGTGGACGTTACTGCTGACATATAAGCCAGGAGGAGATTTTGCTATTTTGGTCTTTTCTGACAGTTCATCCTAAGACAGGATCAGAAAGTCATCAGGAATCCCTAAATCAGAAAAGTAGGATCAGTCCTTCCATTCGTGAATGCCCCCCCCCAAAGCAACTGGTCCTGTAACTATAACTAGGGTTGGGCCCCCAAGTATCCCGGCATCTCCGGCCCTGGCCCTGCCAGCCTTCAGAAGTAGTGGACGTTACTGCTGACATATAAGCCAGGAGGAGATTTTGCTATTTTGGTCTTTTCTGACAGTTCATCCTAAGACAGGTTCAGAAAGTCATCAGGAATCCCTAAATCAGAAAAGTAGGATCAGTCCTTCCATTCGTGACCGCCCCCCCAAAGCAACTGGTCCTGTAACTATAACTAGGGTTGGGCCCCCAAGTATCCCGGCATCTCCGGCCCTGGCCCCGCCAGCCTTCAGAATTCTCCCTGAGTCTTTCCCTCAACACAAGCCCACCTCCTCCCCAGCCTGCCACCCCTCTGTACCTTCTCCCCAGGTTCAAAGACAAGAGCAGACAAGCCCAAAGACTCAATGAGCATGTGCAGAAAAGACTCAGCCTCAGTGATGAGTTAAGAAATGCAAATCAGAGAGACACTGAAGTTCCTCTTTTTGGTTCCCACAAATAATGCTGACAGTTCAGTTCAGTCGCTCAGTCGTGTCCGACTCTTTGCAGCCCCATGAATCGCAGCATGCCAGGCCTCCCTGTCCATCACCAACTCCCGGAGTTCACTCAAACCCACGTCCATCCAGTCGGTGATGCCATCCAGCCCTCTCACCCTCGGTCGTCCCCTTCTCCTCCTGCCCCCAATCCCTCCCAGCATCAGAGTCTTTTCCAATGAGTCAACTCTTCGCATGAGGTGGCCAAAGTACTGGAGTTTCAGCTTGAGCATCATTCCTTCCAAAGAAATCCCAGGACCGATCTCCTTTAGAATGGACTGGCTGGATCATGGCAAAACTAAAACTACCTCATTGATTACTTTGTTTGCTGGGGAGAAGGGCAAAATCACCAGTACAACCCTAGAATAAATGCCTCTGGGAATTTACCACGTGGATGGGAAATTCAGAAATAAAGCAAGACAAAACCAAAGAAGTTTTCAGTTCAGTTGCTCAGTCATGTCTGACTCTTTGTGATTCCATGGAAGTTTAGACCCAACCTGTGTCTAATGACAGGAGACCAGGTCAAATGTACGTTTTCTTATATATATAAAATGGCATGACTACAATTATAAACACGAAGACCTGCCCAATATGGAAATAGGCATATGCTGTATTCAGTTAAAAATCAAGATGCAAATGTTGTCATACAAAATGCTTTCCATACACACAGACATAAATATAGACACACAGGGGTGTGTACCTGAGTGCACATACACACATGAGCAGAGCAGGCTTTTTCCCACTGTGTGATTACGGTCTGGGAAGAAAGTTAGATATCACACAGCAAGACAGTGTGACAGAGAAGTTTTTAAAAGCCCCAAATCTCAAAAGTAAAAAGCTGGGTCAGGGGACTTTCCTAGTAGTCCAGTGACTAAGATCACACACTCCAAGGCAGGGGTCCCCAGCTCAGTCCCCGGTCAGGGAACTAGATCCCACATGCTGCAGCCAAGAGTTCACAGGCCACAATTAAAAAGACTCCGTGCACCGCAGCTAAAACCCAAAGCAGCCAAATAAATAAATGTCTTTTAAAAAAAAGCAGAGAGCGGGGGTCAGAATTCTGACTCTGGCATGCTACCCTCTGGGGAGTCCTAACATCTTAAAGGCTCAGTTTCCTCACCTGTATACTAGAGATGAAAAAGACAAGCTACTCCACAGAGTTGTCAGGACTGGCTGAACTACTGCATACAGTCCTGAGCGCCACACCCAACCACAGCAAGGACGTCTTAAGTGTCTGTTACTGATGCCATTGCTGTTACCATTATCACTAGTAAGACTCCAGCCTTTGGAGGGCTTGAGTCAGCTCCTCTCCAATAAATGAGGTGTACCACGTGGAGAGGCATCGTGGAATTTGGAAAGTGCCTCCTATCCTGTGGGAGCCTCAGCTGGCCTTCCATCTCTAAAATCAGCAAGGAAACTTAAGCCGAGCTCAATGCCCGCCAGTTGTCCACAAGTCCACAGCAAGCAGATGATTCCATTTACACGTACTGTCTAACCCAGAGGACAAAAGTCACGCTTCCGTGTTACCAGCTGGCTTCTGCCCAGGCAGGAATATAAACCCACGTGTCTCAACTGTCTTCCCTCCAGACTCTCCTAGGTGCGAGTGGTCTGCTGGATAATGCACCCCCAAAGATGTCCCCATCCTCACGCCCAGAACCCCAGGATACGTGACCAGATGGTGCAAAACGAGCTTTGTCAGAGGAGACCATCCTAGATCACACAGGACAGACCCGATATGACCACAGGGGTCCTTATGAGAGAGAGGCGGAAGAGGCAGAGACGGAGACGTGACGGCGGAAGCAGGGGGATGCGGGGCCACGGGCCAAGGAATGCGGGCGACCTCTGGAAACCGAGGAAGACAAGAAAACCATTCGTCCCTGAGAGCCCCCTAGGAGCACAGCCCTGCCAGTTCACTGTAGACTTCGGACGTCCAGGACTCCAAGAGTGTAAATGTGCGTTGCTTTAAACCACTCGGCGTGTTACAGCAGCCACAGGAAAGTCAGACGGGCTGTGGCTCCACCGAGAGCACCTGCATTTCGTAGGCGGGACCTGGGGTCTGGGAGTCGCGCTGGGGCTGCACTGCAGCTCAGCTGGACGTGCCTGAGAGGTGCGCTTTAGCCCAGTTTCCTGGGGCGGCAAAGGGGCATGTCTCGGTAGACAGCACTCAGGGCTCCCAGGCATGCGGTCAGCACTAGCCGTTTTGAGTCATCATTTACGTACTATAAAATCCACCCGTCCACAGTATACAATTTAGTGACTCCTAAGTTCACTGGCTGAGTTGCACAACCATCACTACAATCGAATTTGAGAACATGTGGATCACCCCCACAAGAAGCCCTGTGCCCATCAGCAGGCATTTCCCCTTCCTCTCATTCCCTCAACCTCTGGCAACCACTAATTTGCTTTCTGTCTCTACAGCTTTGCCTGTTCTGGGCCTATCATATAGAGCGTCCTACCGTAAGTCATCTTCGTGACTGGCTTCTCTCACTCAGCATCGTGTTCTCAAGAGTCATCTACGTTGTAGCCTGTGTCAGCGCTTCATTCCCTTTTATGACTGAATAACATTTCATTGTCTGAATATAAAAAGTTTTGTTTACCCTTTCATCAGCTGATGGACACTGTTAACTTTCACTTTCTGCCAATTCTTCTAGCCCTGAAATGAACTTTGATAATTAAGGGAATTCCCTAGAAGAGCTGCGAATATGTATGTGTGTGTCTTTTACTATAAAGAATAGAGGTTTAAAAAAAAAAAAAAGACATAAATGAACTTATTTACAAAACAGAAACAGACTTACAGAGTTAAAACACAAACTTATGGTTACCAAAGGGGAAATGTGGAGGGAAGGAATAAATTAGGAGCCTGGGATTAACAAACACACACTACTATATATAAAACAGGGGGTTCAGGATGGGGAACATGCGTACACCCGTGGCAGATTCATGTTGATGTATGGCAAAACCAATACAATATTGTAAAGTAATTAGCCTCCAATTAAAATAAATAAATTTATATTAAAAAAATAAATAAGCCAGTCCCAAAATAAATAAATAAATAAGACAGATAACCAACAAGGACCTACTGTATAACACAGAGAACTTTATTCAATATTCTGTAACAACCTATATGGGAAAAGAACCTGAAAAAGAATGAATATATGCATAACTGAATCACTTTGCTGAATACCTGATACTAACACAACACGGCACATCAACTATACTCCAATAAAAAAAATTTTTTTAAATCAAGCCTAGTGGAAAATCCTCATGCAGGACTGACAATTCCATCCCCCTGGAATGCTGAGCCAGCATCTTTGGAACCACTGAAGATGTCTCATAGGAAGGCCCGGGGATGCTGGCCAGAACACTGCCCTAGGACCCTGGGGAAGCTTGCTGGTTTGAACCTAAATCCCTGTAATGCCTTTTTGTAAGAATGGGTCACAGACCTCTGAGGGCTTCAGCATTGCCAGACCTGGCGCTAAGGCCCACCCAGCCCCTGCCATTGGCACTCCATGTCCCCACCCCTCCACGCCTCAGTTTCCCCATCTATAAGCAAGGCTGATCATAGCTAAGCTTGTTATGTTGCTATGTTGTTCAGTTGCTAAGTCAGGGAGCCAATGAGGGGATTAAATGGCAGGCACTCATCAAACACAAACGGTAACGCTTCTCCTGCCGTGGAGCCCAGCACTGCAACATCAGGATGGTCTTTGTAGGGCCAGCTGGGGGGTGGGTGGAGCTGGAGCCCTGCTCCCTGGGGTCTACCCAGTGAGGGGGGAGAGCAGCTTTTCACCAATATCTGCAAACCAAATTTTACCACTGTTTTGAGACCCTCTGCAGACAAGGTACCCCTCACAGCTTGTGCCTGGCGGGGCGGCAGGGGACTTCCACTCCCCACCCCACCCTCTTTGGTTCACCACTGATAAATAGGTCTTGGAAACAATTCCTAAGGACTCTTTTTTGAGGTGGTTGAGAGAGGAAAACAATATCTGAGCTGGCAGTGAAAGTGATTAGTCGATTTCCAAGTCTTGACAGTGGTCAAGATTCCATCGGTCTCCTCTGGATGCCAAAATCAAACCCGGGATTGGGGAGCCAACCGGGAGAGTTGATTTCCCCCTTGGATCTGCTGTGGGTCAAGCCGACAGTCAGATTTTCCACCACAGTCAGGCACTTTCCACTCAGAGGCAGTGGCCAAGTTGGACGGGTCTGCACACATTACCCATAAAAGGGTTTTAAGTTCATTCATTCGCACAAGCCGCTCACTTGCCATGCTTTCAAAGACAAAACGTAAGAATCCCTTAGGCTCTGGTGGCTGCTACACGTCTGGAAAATGACCCACTTTTGTAAAAACAACAAGGCTGGTCGAAGTCTGCTGGCCTGGGAGTGGGTGTCTGAAGGGTGTTAAAGGAACAGCTGTGCCCAGGAAAACGGATACCTGCCTTCACAAGAGGCCCCGTGTGGACACCCTCTTCAGACTTCCTGTGATTCACCGAGATGGCTCGGGGCCACTGCCTCTGACACTCGGGACCTCTTCCGGGGACAAGCTGGACACACGCCAGAAGCGGTGGTGATTCTAAAGGTCATGAACTGGGGTCAAGTTCAGAGCATGGAGTGAGGACTTTCTGGAACAGTCACAATTTTGAGGAAGTATCAGGGAACCGTAACAAGCCCAGGGTGGGGGGTGTTATTCAGGACTTTTATCACTATATCCTTAAGTGAAACTGGCCTCTAATTTTCCTTGTTCCTCCCTTCCTTGTCTGGTTTGGAAATCCAGGTTATGCCGGCCTCATCAAAGGAGCTGGGGTGTTTCCTCTTTTTCTGTTTTCTCTGCAACCATTTGGGTATGGGAGAGATATTTCTGTTCTAGAATATTGGGTAGGCTTGCCTGTAAAACCACCTGAGTCCTGTGTGCCTTCTTCTCTCTTTTTGTGAGGGACGTGGAACAACTGATTTAATAATGGAATGTAAAAGCCAAGCCTGGAAGGCTGCAGTCCATGGGGTCGCTGAGGGTCGGACATGACTGAGTGACTTCCCTTTCACTTTTCACTTTCATGCATTGGAGAAGGAAATGGAAACCCACTCCAGTGTTCTTGCCTGGAGAATCCCAGGGACGGGGGAGCCTGGTGGGCTGTCTGTGGGGTCGCACAGAGTTGGACATGACTGATGTCCACTTTTGTAAAAACAACAAGGCTGGTCGAAGTCTGCTGGCCTGGGAGTGGGTGTCTGAAGGGTGTTAAAGGAACAGCTGTGCCCAGGAAAACGGATACCTGCCTTCACAAGAGGCCCCGTGTGGACACCCTCTTCAGACTTCCTGTGATTCACCGAGATGGCTCGGGGCCACTGCCTCTGACACTCGGGACCTCTTCCGGGGACAAGCTGGACACACGCCAGAAGCGGTGGTGATTCTAAAGGTCATGAACTGGGGTCAAGTTCAGAGCATGGAGTGAGGACTTTCTGGAACAGTCACAATTTTGAGGAAGTATCAGGGAACCGTAACAAGCCCAGGGTGGGGGGCGTTATTCAGGACTTTTATCACTATATCCTTAAGTGAAACTGGCCTCTAATTTTCCTTGTTCCTCCCTTCCTTGTCTGGTTTGGAAATCCAGGTTATGCCGGCCTCATCAAAGGAGCTGGGGTGTTTCCTCTTTTTCTGTTTTCTCTGCAACCATTTGGGTATGGGAGAGATGTTTCTGTTCTAGAATATTGGGTAGGCTTGCCTGTAAAACCACCTGAGTCCTGTGTGCCTTCCTCTCTCTTTTTGTGAGGGACGTGGAACAACTGATTTAATAATGGAATTTAAAAGCCAAGCCTGGAAGGCTGCAGTCCATGGGGTCGCTGAGGGTCGGACATGACTGAGTGACTTCCCTTTCACTTTTCACTTTCATGCATTGGAGAAGGAAATGGAAACCCACTCCAGTGTTCTTGCCTGGAGAATCCCAGGGATGGGGGAGCCTGGTGGGCTGTCTGTGGGGTCGCACAGAGTTGGACATGACTGATGTGACTTAGTAGCAGCGGCAGCAGCAGCCCTTATTCAGGTTTTCCAGTCATCTGTGAGTCTGCTTAAGTTTTGTCTTTTTAAAGGAATTGACCACTTGCTCCTGAGTTTGAAATTGATTGTTGTTGCCATTTAGTTGCTAAATTGTGTCCAATTCTATGTGACACCATGCACTGTAGCCCATCAAGCTCCTCTGTCCACCGGCTTTCCCAGGCAAGAATACTGGAGTGGGTTGCCATTTCCTTCTCCAGGAGATCTTCTCAACTCAGCGATCAAAGCCACGTCTCAGGCATTGGCCGGTGGACTCTTCACAGCTGAACTACCAGGGAAGCTCTTCAAACTGAATGGCACCTAGTTAACCTCAGTTTCTTAGGCTTGGAAGGATTATATCCATCCATCAATAAACAACAAGGATGAGTCCAAGTGGCTTCTGCCCCAACATTCCAGGGCTCCCCAGTCAGGGCGTATTTTTATCAGTGATCAGGAACTGCCTTGTACTGCCTGGGAGCCAGTTGAGCGGTGATCTAGGGACTAGCTCTGGAGTCGGCCTGCTTGGATTTCTCTCCTAGTGTCAACCTGAGCACTTGTAGCCTCAGTCTCCTCCCCTGAAAAATGGGTAGATTAACCACCGCTGCCGCTCAGGGCTGCTGTGAGGACCAAGAAAGGACTTCGTACACTCCAAGGCCTGACAGGGAAGTTCCCACATGGTAAGACTTTCGACTCAACAACTTTGTTCCACAAACTTTCACGTTGTGAATTCTCATGAAGGCAAACTCAAGATCCAGAGCAAAAGTGGTTCAGCTCCCCAGTACCACCAGCTGGCATTCCCCATCGTCTCGGGGCTTACTCGTCCAGACCAGTGGTTCTGACAGCAGGGTCCCTGAGCCAGCCACAGCATCTGTGAACTTGCTAGAAATGCAGAGTCTCAGCCTCTCTGCCACAGCGGCTGAGTAAGTAGGGGTAGGCGCCGTAATCGTGTTTTAACACGCCCTCCAGTGGATCCTGATGCCAGCTCCACACCTGAGGGTCCAGGGTTCTTGAAAGTCACCGGGCACCTCCCCTGCCCGTGCTTAGTTCTGAAGTGCTTTTAAAGCACAGTTACTCCACGAGGATCAATAAAAGGAAAAACGATAATCGTGGTGAGAGAGTGAGTAGGGAGAGATAAACAAACACGATGGAAGTGACAGCTGAGATAATTTTACAAGATCAATGGAGAAGAGACGGCAAATGTTGTGCGTTTGTGTGGGATGACTCATTCAATGATGGGAACAGTTCTGAAAACACTGAATCAGGCGGCGCCTGAGACGCAGCGCCTGTGCTCCAGAAGACAGTCATCAGGACGCGAGGACGGTGATGCCCAAAATCCAGAGAAACATGAACACGGGGCCACGGGGTCAGTGTCGACAGCGAAAACTCACTGGCTTCACGGAAACTGGGAGAACACCAGGCACCTGTGTGTTGTATTTGGAGCTCAGAGTCGGCTCTGAGTCAGGGATGTATCCACAGGTTAAAGGCTCATCTGAATCTGTCAAGTATTAATGTGTTGGGCTTCCCTGGTGGCTTAGGTGGTAAAGAATCTGCCTGCAATGCAGGAGACTGGGGTTCAATCCCTGGGTCAGGAAGATCCCCTGGAGAAGGGGATTGCTACCCACTCCAGTATTCCTGCCTGGAAAACCCTGGCAAGGAGGAGGAGCCTGGTAGGCTACAGTCCATGAGGTCTCAAAGAATCAGACACAACTGATGCTTTGGCATATTTTGATGAAACTGTGCTAACCAATTCTGGACCAGACTACAGGGGGAGTTCACTAATCCAACAGCTCTTCCGTATGGATGAAACAGGATTGTTTTAGAAAAAAAGAGAGAGCGAAAAAGAAAGAGATGCCTGGTAGAGAGTGTATGAGCAAGAAGGAGAAGTTATTTCAGGTTTTAAACCTTTAAAGAACTAAATCACATTCCTACTTACAAGCTTAAAATTCAAGGAGTAATTCTGAATCTACCAACAAAGGACGTGGACTATGAACCATTCATCACTACAACCAAACGCTTCCGTGAGAACTGCTGTATACACCATGGCTGTGAAAATTCAGCATTTAAAAGACACAACCCACACTCTGCCCCCTGAGATTCATTGATGGGCATAGAGACCATTTTTAACAAGCTCCCAAAGGGACACTGAGGCAGATGGTATCTGGACCACAGAGCCATTTGTCATTACGGGAAAAGAATCAGAAGCAAGAGCCGTCCTGGGCCCCTGCAGGCACTTCACAAACATTGCTGGAGAAACTGCTGTCTGAAACCAAAGCACCACCCGCTAGAGCCCCAATTTAGCACTTGTTCCCACAGCTCAGATCGGGGAAGTCAGCAGTAAATGAGTAACGTGTTACATAAGTTGCTTTTCTGTATGCAGAACCTTAATTCACCAAAGAGAAGTTGAAATCATATAAAAAGCAACAGCCCTCCCCCAAAACAAATGCTGGGAAAGCGTGGCCAGGATCTCCCCATCTTCTGCCAGGCAAATATGAGGGCCCTCTGTGCTGAAAACCCTGTTGCCTCCTCTTTGTGCCCCTGGGGTTCTGGGTCAGTGGTGGAGGTGGTCAGAGAAGGCGGGGCTGGGGAAAAGGGGGAAGAAGAACATTCATGGTCCGTGTGGGCATGGACACTGGCTGTACCAAGGCTTCCCTCCGGCTGAAAACATAAGTGGAATCATGTTTTGCTTGACTATACCTCTGACTCCTGGCTGGAAAGTTCTGGAACCACACAACCTCCTGTCTCAGGTCTTCTTCAAGAACTCCAAACCTTGCATTTTCTCTCTTTCTCTCTGGCGAGGATTCTGTCTTTTCCTCTTCCCAGTTACTCCAAGACCTAGATATGATGCTATCTCTAACTAGAGTGTTAAAGGCTGACCAGGGCTTGGGCATTTATCACACCACTGACCACAGAAGATGTCAACCCAGGTACAGAAAGGTGCACATTCTATGTAACAAACATGCTATTCCTAGCAGTGTGTCAGCCTCAGGAGTCTTCTCAACGACAACCTAGAGACACCCAGTTTCAACTTGCTGGAGAGCAGGCTCTAAGTTTCAAAAGGCGCAGCCCTAACCTATACTTTTATTCCTTACCTCCAAGCACCTAGCATAGTGACCAACTCTTGCGAAGAACAGAAAAAAAATTGACAGCTGATGCAAAATGTAACTGCCACCCCATTTTACCACAGGTCCCCAAAATGCAGGAGAGCCACCAGGAGGTGCTTGTTATAAACCCACCTTCTGGGCTCCACCCCAGACTTAGGAAATCAGACTCTACGGGACCTGCCTTTTAAGAAAGTGCCAGGGAATCTTACACACGACTTTGAGGACCACTGCCCTAGCCTTACAAGAACCTGAAGGACACCAATATTATAGGATGCGATTAAGCCAAAGGACCTTTCGGGGACACTCAAAGCCAAACAAAAGAAAGGCACTTCCTCCTCTCTACACAGGCGTGGGCCCGAGTGGAGTACAGAATGTTCAACACTGGGAATAAATAAGGACAAGAAGAGATCAGAAACAAGAAAGATCCAGAGAGGCACTCAGCGGCAACAAGGCCACCAGTAGGGCCGGCAGGGTTGACCTCGTCTGTCTTCCCCAGTGGCGGGGTACCGTGCCCCATCCTGGATCAGGTGGTATCGACCAGACCCGAGGACGGAGTGCACACAGCTGGCAGCCACGCCGCCTCTGGAAAGGGGCCCTGAAGGAGAGGCAAGCCTTTATCACAACCTCCACAGGCCTGGCGTCCCTCCGCCCTGTGGTCTGGCGGCTGGAGTCAGCATACGGCCCTCCCTGACACTGCCCCCCGACCCCGCTCTCAGGGCGGCCCCCTCCTGAGCAGGCGGGGGGTGGGGTGCTGCTACCAGCCAGGGCGCCCGCAGTCACCGCCAAGCCCCTGGGCCTCCAGCCGAGGAGCCGTCAAGGCTCCCCTGCCCGAGATGGGGAATCCCTCCGCTGCTGGCGACTGTCACGGGAACGTCAAACACCGGTGTTTGTGCCAGGCCTCATTCACACGAGCCCACTCCTCCCCGAGAGATGGATTTTTTAAAACAAACAGCTTTTCCATATGCTAGCAGGCAGAGTCATGTCAGCATCAGGGATCTCCAGACGGAAACGTGAATCAATCTGGAGCAGAGACTGCTAAATCAATCCCGTTTGGGTGAAATTCCTCTCTCTGGAGAAGCAGGGACCTCAAAAGCGGATTGCTCGGATTCCCTCCAGGGGGGAGTCCCTGAGGATGCTCTTCCCAGCCACGCACACCCTGAGTGCCCTGAACTCTGACATCACTATCCCCGTAACGTGCCTTGTCACCCCATCCTCCCGGGAACTCTCCCAGCCCGCCCCACCTGCTCCTGACACCCTCTGCCCACACGCACTCCAGTTCCGCCCGGGGCATCGGAGGGCCCTACTGTGTTGGGCGCAGGTTGTCCACACCCGTTGCAGGATTTCCTGATGTCCCAAGGCCTGGAGTCCTGGTGGCTAAAGAGAAAAATTCACCGCGTGGACACATGGGTATCTGAGAAATGAAGCAAGGCAGGTAACAGGTGCAGACAGCCCACCTGGAAGACGTGGCCGCTGAGGACTCAGTCAGGAAACCATCTGACTACGGAGGGAAAGTCAGACTCGAGAGCTCGAAAAACCTGGGTCACTGTCTCCTCTTTCCCCAGTTGTGACTGTGGGGCCTTGGTCAGAGGGAGGGGATGCCAGCATCTTTGCTGGGTGACTTGCAAGAGGGGGCAAGAAGGCACCAAGCCAAAGGAGCCGGGCGGGGGGTGGTCCAGGCAGCCTCTGGGACCTAATAGACCGGGGGCCTGATCATGCGTGTTAGGAGAGATGGGGGCAGGGAGCACCAGCTGAAGGGCCAGTTTGGGGAATTCCAAGTCCAAACTGGGTCTGAGAAGGAGCAGCCCCCGGCCCAGACTCCACCTCTCTGGGCTATGGTGCTGGGTTCACAACGAGATTGAAAGCAAGGGCCCTGGGAGGCGTGTGAGCCCCAGAGAGACACTGGCCGCCGGGGACATGAATCTCAAGTCCTGGGGATCAGGGACTCTGAGCTGCCCTCAGGGCAGGGCCTCAGAGCGGTTACCATGGCCTCGGGTGTCCCCGAGGCAGCTGGGGATGGTGGACCTGGGACCAGCCTTGGCCGGAGCGTCAGTGGCTTGGCCTCCCCCACCTACATAGGCGTCCGGGAGCAGTGTGGGCAAGGGATTGAGCCCGCAGGGCCCCAGGTGAGAGAGCCAGGGCAGGGGCCCTGTGTTTCCCCAGGCTGCCCGCAAGGCCCCGTCCGAGAGGAAGAGCAGCCACGTACCCATCCCATTCTCCGCCAGCGCCGCGGGGCTCCCGTCACAGTCGCCCAGGTCCTGCTCGCCCACGTCGTTCAGATCCAGGTCGGGCTGGTGGGACCCGTCTCCAAAGGGCCTCTCGTCCTTCTCGGAGCCGGCGTCCCCATTCTCCATGCCGTTCTGCGCCTTTTTCAGCGGCATGATTTGCAGGCCACTGGGGGTAGTCCTGTAAGACACCGTCTTGGCGGCCCGGTCCCCGCCGGCGGGGGGCTTGGCCGAATAGCCTTTCTTGGGCTTGGACAGGGAAGGGTTGACCCGCTTCCGTTTGTGGGAAGTCCCTTTGCTCTTGCTGGCGTCCGAGGGCCTGTGGGGGAGCTTCTCGACCGAGGGTCCTCGGCCGTCCCGCAGGAGCTTGGAGGCGCCGGGCTGCTTCCCCGACTTGAGCCTCTTGTCCTTGGCCAGGTGCAGCCCGTTGAACTCATCGATGAACTCCTCACAGTGCAGCAGGTGGTGCTCGGGCTCCCAAGTGTCCTCCGTGCTCCCGTAGCCTTTCCACCGGATCAGGTACTCCCATTTTCCCTTCTTGTTCTTCCTCTTGTCTACAATCCTTTCGACCTGGGATGTGGGAGGAGAATCAGGAAAGAGAAAGAAGGAAAAAATAAAAATCAAATCATTGCCAGATCACAAGAACAACACAAGGATAGAGGTGTCCGTCCTGGCTAGGGGGACCAGGAGGCTGACTCTCCCAGAAGCCTTCAAGAAGGCTGGTTTATTTCAGGAGATCGCTGAAGGAAACCAAAGGCACACGCGCGGTTGTTTCCCATGACAACTGCATGATGCCACGCCTGGCTGGTTGCCTCTACCTGTTCGTCCAAGGCTTACTCTTGTTCTTTTTTAAAGATTGGGTGTGGACCATTTTTAAAATCTTCATTGAATTTGTTACAATATTGCTTCTGTTTTATGTTTTCTTTTTTTTTGGCCCTGAGATATGTGAGCTCTCAACTCCCAGGCAGGGATCGAACCAGCACCATCTGAATTGGAAGGCAAAGCTTACCCCAGCTCAAAATTGCATTGTGAGCGTTCGCAGAAGGTCTTTATTCTTTCTGTGGCATAAAAGTGGAACCAGACTTTTAAAGACCAATTTGGTGTGGGTTTTCCACCCACTCTGCTAATGCGTCCTTACTTATCATAATACTAATGATTAGTAATGTTTGCTGCGCATGTGTGAGGAGCCAGACGCTACTAACTGCTGGGCACAGATGCTTTCACTTTATTTTCTCCAGACAATAACCCAGTGCTGTAGGTGTTCCTCCTATCCCCACTTTACAGAGAGGTAAAGGGGCTGAAGGATTAAGTCAGTCAACTAAGTTCCAAGCTGGTAAGAGCAGAACTGGGATATGAACCACTCTCAGCCCAGATTTATTTTCTCACTCACTGCAGCTACTGCTGCTAAGTCACTTCAGTCGTGTCCAACTCTGCGACCCCATAGACGGCAGCCCACCAGGCTCCCCTGTCCCTGGGATTCTCCAGGCAAGAACACTGGAGTGGGTTGCCATTTCCTTCTCCAATGCATGAAAGTTAAAAGTGAAAGGGAAGTCGCTCAGTCATGTCCGACCCTCAGCGACCCCATGGACTGCAGCCTTCCAGGCTCCTCCGTCCATGGGATTTTCCAGGCAAGAGTACTGGAGTGGGGTGCCATTACCTTCTCTGTCTTACTCACTAGGCCAGACCAAATCTCTCAACTATAACAGTCTTCCATATTGACCAAAACTGCCTGGAATCAGTGACGCCCAATGTCCCCCTGGTTGGCTCCCCTAGCTGCAACATACCAGGTACAACTGCCAAGCAAGGCGACAGCATGGACCTTGCGTAACCCCCCAGAATGTACATTATTACTGCTCCATTTGATAGATGAGGAATTAAGCATGAGGCAACCGGCTTACAATGCAGGGCTAGGGATGGTGGAGGTAAGATCCGAACGGAGATCTGGTTTTCAAGTCATGTACTACTATCTACATACCATCAAAGGTAAGGGAATCTCTGTTTTCAAGTATTATCATGGGAAAGCACACTTAGAAAATGCCAGTCCCAAGGCTAATAACTGGTGAACGAGGTGAAGGGAATACAAGGGTTTATTTATTACTCTCTCAACTTTACTATAGGTTTGAAATTTTTTAACTAAAAAAATAAAAGAAAATTTCCATTGCTCTACCAAAAAAAGAGCTAAATTTGAAAGGAAAAGTAAACTATTACATTCAAATGTTTATTACATTTCAATATCAACATAATTTTCTAGGATGGAACTTTGACCCAATGAAAGTAATAAGGAAAGGATATGCTCTCGAAACTCATAGAAAAAACAACAACAACAACAATATGAGAGGGGAAAAGTGGTTACACTTAGAGCTGGTAACTGTTAAAGATGGGTAATAGGTAAACGTGGGTTCATTTTCAACTGTTTATGTTTGCATATTAGAATTTTTATGTTTAAATTTTTCCATAATAAGAAGTGAAAATTTCTGAAAAGTGAAATTGTCTCCCAATATCTGGGTATAACAGAAGCTATGCAAAATAATTAAATGACTTTCATTGCTTTGCACTTAATAAATATCTTAATAGCTAGACCATATTGCCTCTTTATAATACTGCTTCTTCATAGACAATTTAAATTGTTTCCTTAATTGATTCATCTCAAATCAAATTGGCCTATTTCTATTAAAATTTGTTTCCTTCTAAAATGTGCTCTGAACATCTGTTTTGGATTGATTATATAATTTTTAGAAGTATCACACAAACTCTATAATAGCTTGAAAACATAAAATCATGCCAAACTAATCACACTTTCAATCTCTGAGTCAAGGAATGGGGCTAGCTGGGTATTCATTTGTGATAATGTTGCAGAAAGTTGGGAGTGTTTGTGGAGGAGCCCGCAGCTTTGCACATTTGTAGGAGTTTGAAGGGGAAACCCTCTGCAAGTTTACAGAGGGAGGAAAGCGCACAGCAGAACAGCACGGCTGGAAAGAGCAGCATTCTGGAGAAGGCCAGCCTAGGAGTGTCAGGAGGAAGCCCAGATATGTCTAAGGGCTATGAGTTAAGGCATTTGTGTGGGCATGGAGGTCTCCAGCTTCAGAAAGCATGTGCTTGACCTCCAGGATGGAGAAACTTCTTCCCCAGGATGAAGCAGAAAAACCATGCTAGACAAACAGCCGATACAATCGTTGGTAGGTAGGTGGATGGATGGAAGGATGGATGGTTGAATGGATGAATGAACAGATGGGTGGATAATGGGATGGATGGATGGAAAAATGGATGCTTGAATGAATGAATGAACAGATGGGTGGATAGTGGGATGGATGAATGGATGGATGGATGGAGAGAGAAACAGATGGGAGGATTGTGAGATGGGCAGGTGATGGAAAGATATATAAATGGACAAATGACTAGATGGATGGGGGATGGGTGAAAGGGCAGGCAGAGAGGTGAGTTTAGGAATAAATGGGTGGATGAATGGATGGCTCACACTCATCAAATGAGCTTAGTATAGTATTTAAGAATGCAGGCTATGGAGCAAGACTATCTGGTTTAAATCTTCTAAGGAGCTGTGTGTTCTTGATCAAGTTACTAAATCTCTTTGGGCCTCAGATGACTTGCCTAGCAAGAGGGAAATAACAGCACCTACCACCTAGGGCAACTGTGGAGAATATACAAATAAGGTGTTTAGCATTCCAGGGTAAAGGTCACTTCACCTTGCATATCCTCCAGTGAATGCAAACCTGAGTAGTAGCTAAAGACAATGTGTCCCCACCCAGCAGAATAGACATCCTGAGGGTATTCAACTCCTCCCTAGGAGAGTCCACCTACTTGGGTAAGTCCTGAGTAGGGGAGATGCCTACAGAGGAGAGAGGCTCAAGAAGCCTTTAGTCAGCAAGGGTGCAGTGTCTGCACGGCTACTTGGGGCCACACTGGGAGAGCAGCTGGTTTTCTTCCCTCCTGGTTACTGGTTACTGGAGGATTCAGTCACAGTTGGCTTTATGGGAGACAGAAAGGCCACTGCTTCCACCTCTGGTCCTATCCAGAAAGCTACTGGGTGACTTGACAGTCATTTCTACTTAAGTTAACCCAATGCCAACAATGAACAGTGTTAGCAGGATCATTACTAGCCTGACGTGCAGGGAAAATACTATTGGCTCTTCCACTTTGTATATACGTGACCCTGGGCAAGCTGCCTACCCTCTCTGTGCCTCCCTGTCCCCATCCGTTAAACAGAAATAGTAATACTAATAATAAGAGCTTCCCGCAAGGTTGTTGGGAGAATTAAAAGGAATGAGGTGTGATGAGAAAGTAAAATGTCTTGAACATCAATCACAAAGCACTACAAGATGAGTGGAACTGCTCTGAGAAGTACAAAACTTCAGGTGACAAGAGTGCTTTTAAATACATTTTTTCCTTCCACAGTTTACGCACTTTGTTAAAAAAAAAAAACAAAAAACAGTTTGTTTGTTTTTTTTCAGGTTTAGAGAAGCAACTGCTTTTTCGAAAGACCAAAATGCCCACGAGGCGCTCAGAGGAAATCTAGCTCCCAGACACCCCCTGAGACTTTGAATGCACCATCTCCTGGGACCTAATCTCCTTCTTTACATCCCCGTACAGGTTTTCTGATCCTCTTTTCCTCTTCTTCTCAGGAAAGCCTCACATAGAACCAGAAAGCTAATCTGTTCTGTGGATAACAAAAGCCCACGTTATTTAGGACTTGAGTGTTAAATGACCGCAACATTCTCTCTGGAAAATCTCTCTCCCTGAAGCTCCCCCAGCCTCCTCCACTGTCCCTGACTCCTTGCACCTGTTGAAAACAGAGACCTGGGCCCCCAGGTGCTGGCAGCTCTGCTTCTGAATCCCCACCCTACCTGCACAGCCCTCCTGCACTAGCTGAAACTCACCTTCTAAATGGACACAGTTGTCAATTCCCTTAACCTGCAGTTACCTACCAATGCATGTTAAAGTCACTCAGTCGTGTTTGACTCTTTGTGACCCCCATGGACTATACAGTCCATGGAATTCTCTAGGCAAGAATACTGGAGTGGTTAGCCTTTCCCATCTCAGGGGATCTTCCCAACCCAAGCATCGAACCCAGGTCTCCCACATTGCAGGCAGATTCTTTACCAGCTGAGCCACAGGGGAAGCCCTACCTACAAATGCATGAACACTATTAAAAAAGCACGTACCCACACACCTGCCACCCTCTCTTTTCAAAAGTAAACAATCTGAGGCCCTGAACGATTCCTTGGAGTTCAACCAAATCATTAATTAACATTTCCCCTCTGTGATCCCAGCTGATACAGATGGTATTCTACTGCAGGTGGGGGCAGGGAAATTTTGAGGCAGTTATTACCAGCGCTGCAATGACAAGCGGACGGCTGTGTCATTAGGAACAGGATGATGATGCCAGTCGCCTTCAGTGGTACATGCTAAGTGAACATGCCCGGAACTGTCCTAAGAACTTATAAGGCGTCAGATTTCACCTTTCCACCCGAGCTTTCCCCTGAGGAGCATTCTCACCACTGACAGCTGAGGAAGTTGAGGCTCAGAGCAGGGAGGTAACTTTTCCTCCATCCCACGGTCAGCAGGCAGTCAGACAAGAGTGGACCATAGCTGGTCTGACTCCTCGGCAGGAGTCCTTGGCCACTGGCGACAGCTCACGGGTGGGAAGCCACTGGAACCACGCAGGCAAGATGCCAAGCATGTGCACCAGCAAAGCAAAGCGACGGGCACTGAGGAAGCAGACGGCTTCATGAAGTTGCTCACCCAACACTCTAATGAGTTCACACACAAGGCACCGCAGGCCCTGGCGGACCCGCAGACCGCCAGGACGGCGCCCACAGGCTGCGGGAAGCAGAGCGCTTCGGCGGGGCGGCACAGAGGCAGGGGGAATAACCATGCAAAGCGCTCTGATGGAGGAGAGAAAGGGGCCGTGACAAGAATGGCTACTTCAAATCGGATGGGCAGGGAGGCTCCTCTGAGAAGGAACGGGACCTTCAGAGATGGAGAAAATCTGGACACTGAGAGGCCTCTCCGGGCAGCAGGACAGGTGCTGCCCACGGGCAGGTGGGCCAGACCACAGCAGTGCCACCTACAACTCGCTCAGCATCGACCAAGCGCCAGCCTCCGGCGCACGCGATCGCTGCATAGCAGATTAACACTGTATATATTAACTCATTTC
This sequence comes from Cephalophus harveyi, assembly GCA_006410635.1. Lineage (NCBI taxonomy): Eukaryota > Metazoa > Chordata > Mammalia > Artiodactyla > Bovidae > Cephalophus > Cephalophus harveyi. Next base: position 485,315 of record SJYT01002523.1, on the reverse strand, counting down.
ACCTTCAAAATAGCCAAACGACATAGGTAACTTTATCCTCTTTCTTATAGAAGGCAAAACTGAGGCACCCAGAGGTTAAAGACTTTGACCAAGACCCCACCTCTATCAAGCAGTGGACAGCTAAGACTTGGTCGGGAATGTCTGAGCTCCAGACCCCATGCTTTCAGTGATATAACACTATATTCATTTCACTCCCCACCCTTACTCAGCGAGCCCAACCTGACTGAGGCTGATGGTGTATCTGCAGCTGCTGATGCTCCCCCAACTCCTGCCAGGTCCCAGAAAACTTACAGCAGCTTTACATGGCTTAAAAGTGGCCTTCTAAAGAGAACTCTAATTTGAAAAGATACAAGCACCACGTATTCATGGCTGCACTGTTTACAACAGCCAAGACATGGAAACAAATGTCTATCAACAGATTAATGGACAAAGTGGATGGAGACACACACACACACACACTCACACACACACACTCACACAATGGAATATTACTCATCCATAAAAAAGAAAGAATGCCATTTGCAGCAACATGGATGGACGTCGAGATTATCACCGAGAAGAAAGTCACACCAAGACAAATATCATATGATATCAATTATATGTGGAATCTAAAATTAATAATACAAATTAATTTATTTACAAAACAAAAACAGACTCACAGACATAAAAAACAAATTTATGTATGGATGTGAGAGTTGGACTGTGAAGAAGGCTGAGCGCCGAAGAATTGATGCTTTCAAACTGTGGTGTTGGAGAAGACTCTTGAGAGTCCCTTGGACTGCAAGGAGATCCAACCAGTCCATTCTGAAGGAGATCAGCCCTAGGTGTTCTTTGGAAGGAATGATGCTAAAGCTGAAACTCCAGTACTTTGGCCACCTCATGCGAAGAGTTGACTCATTGGAAAAGACTCTGATGCTGGGAGGGATTGGGGGCAGGAGGAGAAGGGGATGACAGAGGATGAGATGGCTGGATGGTATTACGGACTCGATGGACGTGAGTCTGAGTGAAGTCCGGGAGATGGTGATGAACAGGGAGGGCTGGCGTGTTGCGATTCACGGGGTCGCAAAGAGTCGGACACGACAGAGCGACTGAACTGAACTGAAGGGGAAAGGTGGGGAGGAGGGATAAATTCAGAGTTTGTAATTTGCAGATACACACTACTATAAATAAAACAGATAAACAACCAGGTCCTACTATATAGCACAAGAAACTATATTTAATATCTCATAATAACCCACAATGGAAAAGAATCTGAAAAAGAATATATACATATAAGTGAATCACCTGCTGCACACCTGGAACTCACACAACATTGTAAATCAACTGTATTTCAATAAAGAATAGTGGCCTCCTGAGTTTGTCTCTCCTGGGGTCCCCAGCACGCCATGTGGAATTCTCTCCCTTCCTGCTCCCATGCTCCATCAGTTCAAAGGGAAACAGAACAATTATCAGTCATCTTCCCTCTCCCAGCTTCCCACCAAACCAAAAGAGTACGTAAAATGACAACTGCTCAGGAATACAGGTTCAGGTCGTCCAGACTCCTAAAAGAATGCCCCTCACACCAGATGGGGTTGGATTGAGAAACTATGGTTACTAGTACATCTTATCCTCTGAATGCAAAGAGCCAGGCCGAAAAGGGATAAAGGAAGGTGATGTCCACTTGAGCTCTCTGCCCACACATGCACCAGAGCAGCCATCCCTGGACATTTCCAGAATCCTGGACCTCAGACCCGACAACCCCGAGGGCCTCTCTATCTGCACCCTTTCAGTATCCTGGGACAACTGCCTTGGAGGTAGAATGGCACAGGCTCCCATCATCTGACATGGGGGATGAAGTCCTTGGGTTTCCCTGGTGGATCAGTGGTAAAGAATCTGCCTGCAATGCAGGAGACCTGGGTTCGATCCCTGGGTCAGGAAGATCCCCTGGAGGAGGGCATGGCAACCCACTCCAGTATGCTTGCCTGGAGAATCCCACGGACAGAGGAGCCTGGGGGGCTGCAGTCCATGGGGTCACAGAGAGTTGGTCATGACTGACGTGACTGGGCACGCAAGCACACAGGAAGTCCTCGGGAAGAATTAAGATGGAGCAAGTTCTGAAGACAACTAGGCATGGACTGTGTCCGGGTTAGAAGACTATGGTTGTTTCAGATTATCTCATCAGAGAATAAGGCAGCACCAACAGGTGGCATGTCCTGCAGCTGAACTACACTAAGGAAATGGAGGGAGAAATTCGGCTCAGAGCCATACAATTCAAGCTGGCTTCCGGGTGAGGGTCAGAATGGGGGACTTGACAGCATCTAAGTGAGGAGAGGACCAAGAGGAATTCCCACACCCACTCTGTTGGAAAACACTAAACCAGAGACTCCTCTTTGATCGAGAGCACACAGACAAAAACTGGTAATGTATTTATAAAAACTTCTAAAACATACCAGAACACAATCATAACTAACAATTCTCAGTAGCACAAACTAGAAGTGCTACTGTATATTTTTGGATAGCATTTGTGTTGTGATTTCAAAGACTATAGAAAATGTGACCTCTTTTTTAAAAAGATTGAGGAAAAAGGAGAAAAGATAAATGATGATGATGAAATCAATAGGTTGAGAAGGGAATTGAAATGAAAGAAGACTCATTTACATAAGAAAGAATGTAAGGATGCTAAAGGAAAAAATGCCAGCAAAGAAATAAAATTCCCACTGGAACCAGAAAAGGACAGAGCCAACAAGCAGAAAATCAAATCAGTGATGTAGACAACATACTTGCAACACTCTCCAAGAATCCAGAAGAAAAGGACACGGAGGTTTTTAGAGAAAGCATTGAGGAAAATGAGAGTAGACATATAGGAGGGTTAACAGAGATCCAAGAAATGTAAGCCTGGCAAACAGAAAAAAATCAAAATAAGACAAGAACACTAACAAGGAATAACAAGAGAGATCTCTGTATCTTGAGTCTGCACATCCAAAAAAGATCTCTTTGGGGGGAAGCAAAGGTTGAGAATAAATCAACTTAATTTCTATTTTTGCAAACTTCTTGGTTTCAAAAAACTAAACTCCTCCCCTCACACCCCAGCCTGCCTCCATCCAAAATGGTATACAAGTTGAAAGCATAAATAATGTGAACTTAAGAAGTCTAAAACCAGTCAAGTGGACCTTCAGCTGAGAAGGAAGGAGGAAGACATTTTGTTCGTTAGGGCACAAAATAAAAAATAAACCATTTTTTTAAAAAAGAGTCTGGAGGATCTCGTAATGCCAGAAAATAAGATAGGGTTTAATAATCAATAAACCCCAACTGATGAGGAAATGCCAAAGAAGCCAACTGAAACTGAAGGAGTGCCCAGTGGCTGGAACAATTTGAAAAAAGCAAATAGGGATAATACTACATTTATAACCTAAAAGAATGAAATAAATATCCATGAGGTCACCTGATATAAATAAATGAATTATCAGAATTGGTCACAGGCCAAATCTGGTCCAGGGTCTGTTTTTAAGAATAAAGATTCATTAGAACACACCACACCCACTCATTTATGTATTAACTATGGCTGCTTCATGCTACAAGAATAGGTGGTTGTGTAACATAAACTGTGTGGCCCACAAAGACTAAAATAATTGCTATGTGGTCCACTGCACTAAATGTTTGCTGATTCTGAAATAAACAAGTGGAGGATAAGGGACAAACATTCCTCATAGAACAATTTGAAATAATAAATGTAAAGGAATAAGGGAAATAGAAAAATCATCATTAGAGCACCACAGTAATAATCGCTACAAACAAGACCCACAGATGGATGCTAAAATTAGTGGGTAAAATTTTAAAGAGAAACAGGATATCTGCATAGCCTGAAAATATTTCCCCCAACTACCACAGCAGTTTTAACAGCCCTCCAATTAACCCCCCCCCCAAAAAAAAGTATGCAAAGAAAAAAGAGTAACTATACAGTGCAGAAACCTGGCCCACATCAGTGATCAAGGTTACATCACCTGTGATAAATCGTGTTGACGTCACATATAGTCTGATCTGATTCACTGAGAAGAGCACTTATTCCCTGTGGAATAATCCCCCAAAACCCATAACCCATTGATTAAACATCAGACAAATCCAACCTGAGGGAACTCTACAACATACTTGACCAGTATCCTAGAAAAGTGTCAAGGTTACAAAATATAAGACCAAAGTATGGCCTTAGATTGGAGGTGACTGAGGAAGAGTGGTAACTAAGTACAACGTGGTATCCTGGACTGGATCCTGAAACAGAAAAAGACACTCATAGGAAACACGGCTGTGCTGTGCTTAGTTGCTCAGTCGTGTCCGACTCTGCGACCTCATGGACTGTAGCCCTCTTGGCTCTTCTGTCCATGGGGATTCTCCAGGAAACAATACTGGAGTGGGTAACCATTCCCTCCTCCAGGGATCTTCTCAACCCAGGAATCGAAGCCAGGTCTAAAGAATCTGATGTATACATATGATGGTTGATCAAGAAAATATTGCATGTATTTGAATGAACACAAACTTTTAACTCCGTAACTTGTAAACAAAATAAACTTGACAGAGGGGTGGGAGGTGGGAGGGGGATTCAGGATTGGGAGCTAAAAAAAAAATAATAATAATAATAAACTTGACAGAATTTCAAGAAAATCATCCATAGAACACATCAAAATCAATTAAATACTAAAATATCAGAGGAAAAAAATCCTCTAATGAATGTCAAAAAAGAAGGTACTTTATGAAGTATGATCTCTAAACACACAAAATGCTAATATACTAGATAACACATGGCCCTAAGTAACCATCAAATAAAGAGCTAAGAAAATAACTAAAGTAACAATTTTTAAAAAAATAAAAAAAAATGAGGACATGCATAATCAACAGTTGGGCAGGAGAAGGAAAGAAGAAAGGAGTTAGACATCTGCCCTGAGTAATCAGTGAGAGAAACACACTCTCCTGGGAGGAAAGAGAACGGAATACATATCAAAGTAGAAATTAATAAACCAGAAAATGTAAAAAAGCTGCACTCATTGACATTCAGAAACTGATTCTTGAAATAAAGAGCAAAAAAATGGAAGAGTAGGCAGCCCTGAGGGCTTGTTTCCCCCACAGAAACACTGAAAAATCAAGCAAAACATCAGAATCAATCTTCTTAGAATTCTGGAAAACAAGGTTTGTAACAACCAAACTGAATGCTGACTCAAGAAAAACCCAACTCAAAAATAGTAGGAAAGTTTTTTTTTGTCATTTTTTTTACCTACCGTTGCTCCACCCATTCCCCAGCTCGGCAGCAGTCTTGAATAAAGCAGCCCACATTCCCAATATAGAACCATGGTCCTTGGTTCTGGAAGGAGCAGATCAAACCTTTTCTTCAAAGAATTGTGTTTGTTCTAACCTGTCTAGGGGCTACATGAAGAACTGACATAAGCACTTGTTTTTATTTTGCTTCAAAGTTATTCAGGTTGGTAAAACATTTATGGAGACTAATTCTTTCAGAACAATGTAAGATTGCAATATCGGCTGCCAAATGGGGCAAAAGAGTACAGTTGAGAAAAACAACAAAGTACAAAATCCTGGGAAGAAAAGATGGAGAGTTTTCTTGGGAAGTTAAGGCACTCAAAAAACCCTGACTGTACCAAGAAATTTAGAAAGCTACACACATTCCCGAGGCAGGATGCATGCTCAGAAAAGACCAAGGATGGCCCTAAAGCTTTCACCTGGGGCTAATCTCTAGGGTTCATGCATGCAGGAAGTGAAGACTAAGGCAGAGTTGTAAATGGCCTGGCTGAGTACTGAAAGAATGTCCCAATACAGAGCCAATCTGAGGCTCCTTTTCTTCCTTCTTTCCTCCCTCTCTCCCTCCCTCCCTCCCTCAATTCCTCTCTTCTTCTTTTATTTCTATTCTTTATTAACTTCTCCTGGCATGCAAGGAGATCTGTCACAACTAGCTTAACACATGCCAAAGGAACAGAGATTTCATAGATTACCCATAATGAAGAATACAGACTTTATAAAAACTGTTTAGAAAAGCCTCTAAACAAATAGCAATAGTCCACAATGAGCAATAAAACAAATCCTTAGAAGTGAGAAAGCCTAATTTCCAGAGTTACCAAATTATAATATTCAAACTATCTATTCTTCAACAAAAATTATGAAACTTTCAAAGAAACAAGAAATATGACCATTCACAAAATAAATTAACAGAAATTTTCCCTAAGGAAGGAAAGATATTGGACTCACTAGACAAAGACTTTGCATCAACAGTCTTAAGTAGGCTCAAAGAGGTAAAGAAAACTATGGACAAAGAGTTAAACTAAGCTAGGACAGCAATGGCTTAACAAATAGAAAAATAAAAAAGACACAAAATTATAAAAAAGAACCTAAGATATCTAGGAGACAAAAAGCACAACAACATAAATGAAAAATTCATTAGAGAGTTTCAGTAGAGAATGTGCACAAACAGAAGAAATAGTTGGCAAATTTGAAGATAATTCAATTTAAACTGTCCAGTCTGAGAAGCACAAATGAAAAAAATTAAGGAAAATAAACGGAGCCCAAGAAACCTGTGGAACACAACTAAGAGTAACAACATACATACATAATAGGAGTTCCATAAGGAAATTCCAGCTCACTGCTTTACAACAAGAAGAACAAAAGTCCAGACAAACTCATGTTCATGACTTGCCTAGAACTCACCACAGAATAGACATTGAGGGAAAAACAACTTAGCCCCAAATCTCAGATGTTTGTAGAAGGAGACTGAATTTGATACACCTCAAGTGATGCCACTAGTCACCAGCTCTAATGGAAAAGATGAACAATGCAAAATCAGAGAGAAAAACTCAGTGGAGAGAAGGAAATTACAAGAAATAATCAAGCAAAAGTGCTAGAAATCAACAAAATAATAAGAGATCAGGTAGACTGATCAGTAGATTTAACATAGCTGAGGAAGGAAATCAGAAAACTTGAAGTAGGTCAATAGAAATTAACCAAATTGGAACACAAAGGAAAAAAGCAGGGGAAAAAAACAGGGCATCCTAAGGGCTATAGAATGATATAAAATAGTCTGACACACATGTCAGTGGAATCCCAGAGGAAAAGAAAGGGTAAATAGGCAGAAGAAATATTTGAAAAATGAATAGCCAAAGTTTTTCAAACTTGACGAGCGTGTCAAACCACTAATCCAACAGTTCAGAAAACACTGAGCAACATAAATACCTCCACACCCGAGAGAAAACAATATAACACAAGGCAATACACCAACTTGCATCATATGGAAACTGCAAAAAAATACAATCAGAAAATCTTGCAATCAGTACAAAAGAGACCTATTTCATACCAAGGAACAAAAATAAGCATTACGGTGAAAAAGTAAAGTGTTAGTTGCTCAGTTCGGAGAAGGTGATGGCACCCCACTCCAGTACTCTTGCCTGGAAAATTCCATGGACAGAGGAGCCTGGTGGGCTGCAATCCATGGGGTCTCGAAGAGTCGGACACAACTGAGCGACTTCACTTTCACTTTTCACTTTCATGCATTGGAGAAGGAAATGGCAACCCACTCCAGTGTTCTTGCCTGGAGAATCCCAGGGACGGGGGAGCCTGGTGGGCTGCCATCTCTGGGGTCGCACAGAGTCAGACATGACTGAAGTGACTTAGCAGCAGTTGCTCAGTATGTCCACCAGGCTCCTTTGTCCATGGGACTTTCCAGAATACGGGAGTAGGTTGCATTTCCTTCTCCAGGAAATCTTCCCGACCTAGGATCGAACCTGGGTCTCTTGCATTGCAGCCAAATTCTTTACCATCTGAGCCATTTCAGACCTCTTATCAAAAACCATGCATGATAGCACAGTAAAATAACATCTTAAAGGTGACAGAAAAAAAAAGATGGTCAATCAAGAACTTGATACCCAGCCAAAGTATCTTTCAAAGATGAAAAAGGAAGAATATATCAGAAAAAAACTAGGGAGTGAATCTCCAGCAGACCTATTCTACAAAAAATGTTAAAGGAATTTCTCAGATAGAAGCAATATAATAACTACACAGAAACTTGGATCTATACAAAGAAATACAGAGCCCTGGAAATAGGATACATGAAAGTAAATTCCTTACCTTGAATTGCTCTAGAGTTAAATGACTATCTCAAGTAAAAAGAGCAGCAATGCATTGTGTGTTCATGGCATATGTACAAATAATATGTATGACAACGATGGGACAAAGGTAGAAGGAAAATAAGAATATCTTATTGTAAGGTCACTAACCTGCAATGAAGCAGTGTAAGTTAAATAAAAGTAAACTGAGTAAAGACATGGAATGGAAACTTTAGTGTAGTTTTATAAATAAACAAGAGTTATAAATAATTGCCAAAGAACTGATGCTTTTGAACTGTGGTGTGGGAGAAGACTCTTGAGAGTCCCTTGGACTGCAAGGAGATCCAACCAATTCATCATAAAGGAAATCAGTCCTGAATATTCATTGGAAGGACTGATGCTGAAGCTGAAACTCCAGTACTATGGCCACCTGATGCGAAGAACTGACTCATTGGAAAAAACCCTGATGCTGAGAAAGATTGAAGGCAGGAGAAGAAGCAGACAACAGAGGATGAGATGGTTAAAATGGCATCACCAACTCAATGGACATAAGTTTGAGTAAACTCCAGGAGTTGGTGATGGACAGGGAGGACTGGCGTGCTGCAGTCCACGGGGTCACAAAGAGTTTGGACACGACTGAGCGACTGAACTGAACTGATAAATAACTGCAGAGATAAAAAGAATAATGAGAAATGCTAAAACTTTTTTGAAAATTTTAACCCAAAATAAGGCAGAAAAGTGAAACAATGGGTTAGGCGAACATAAAATAACAATATTTTAATACAATTATATAAATAATTACATTAATGCAAAGGGCATAAACATCAAATTAAAGGACAATATTGAATTTGATCTTAAAAATGAGACTCCACGATATGTTGTTTCTAAATAATCTACTTTCAATCTAAAAACATAGGTTACAAGTTAAATGATAAGAATATATATTAAGAAAAAATTTAGAGTTATATTAATATCAAACAAGTAGAGTTCCAAACAAAGAATATTACTAGAGACAAACGGGAACATCACATAAGAGTCAATTCTCCAAGAATATACAACAATACAAAAGATTTATACACTTAACAACAGATACAAATATGTAAAGCAAAAACAGAAAACTGGAAGAATTAGACAAATACACAATTATAGTTGGAGACTTCAATATTACTCTCAGTAATTAACAGAATAAGAAAAGATGAAATCAATATGGATACCAAATTCCTTAAAAACACTATGAATCACTTTGACTTAATTGACATTTATAAAAAAAACTCACACAAAATATACATTCCTTTCAAGGGCACATGGAACATTTACCATACTTTAGGCCATAAAGCAAACCTTAAAAAGTTCAAAAGAATGGAAACCATGCAAACTATGTCCTCATAACAAAATTAAACCACAAATTAACTAAAATATATCTGGAAAATCTCACCCCTAATATTTGGAAATTAAAGCACCCAGTTCTAAATTATTTCATGGGTCAAATAAGTCTCCTTGAGAAGTTATAAAATATTGCAAATTAAATAAACATGAAATTAATACAACATATCAAAATTTGTGGGAAGCAGGTAAAATAGTGTTCAAAAGGCAATTTATACCATTATAAGCTGTCATAAGAAGAAAATGAAGATCTAAAATAAATAACCTAAGCTTATACCTTAAGAAACTAGAAAGAAGAACAAATTAAACTCAAAGCTAACATAAGGAAAAGTAATAATAATAAAGGTAGGAATAGAAATAAAGGAAATTAAAAACAGTAACAATACAGACAGTATTAATAAAGTCAAAAGCTGATTCTTTTAGAGAATGATAAAATTGATAAACTTCTAGCCAGACATAACAGCAAAAACATGAAAACTCAAGTAACCTATAATAGGAATGAAAGAGTGGACACACAGAGACCCTCAGATAAACATTTAGAACTGCCCTGATGGCTCAGATGGTAAAGAATCTGCCGACAATCCAGGAGGTCCCAGGTTCGATTTCTAGGTCAGGAAGAATGACTGGCTACCATACCACTCCAGTATTCTTGCATGGAGAAGTCCATGGACAGAGGAGCCTGGCGGACTACATATCCCCAACATTTAGGGACTTCCCTGGTGGCTCAGATGGTAAAGACTCTGCCTGCAATGTGGGAGACCTGGGTTCAATCCTTGAGTTGGGAAGATCCCCTGGAGAAGGGAATGGCTACCCACTCCAGTATTCTTGCCTGGAGAACCCCATGGACAGAGGAGCCTGGTGGGTACATGGGGTTGCAAAGAGTTGCACACGACTGAGCAACTAACACTTTCACTACTTTCATGATGATCCATGGTTGCCAAGGGTTGGGGAGGGAAAAATGAACAGGTGGCACACAGAGAACTTGTAGGGCAGTGAAACTACTACGTATGATGATAGATATATGTCATTATACATGTCTTCAAACTCAAAGAATGTACAGCACCAAAGTGTAAACAATGTGACAGTGATATATCCATGTCGGTTCAGCAATTAAAAAAAAAAAAAGACAAATGACAGAATGACAAATAGTGACATTTATGGCAAAAGTGTTAATGTCCAAATCCTTTTTTAAAACTTTGAAACCAACAACAAAAAAATTAAAACAATAAAAATGAGTAAAGAATAAGAATAAAACATTCAAAGAAATAAAAATGGATATAACATGCAAAAACATGATCAATCTCATCACTAATCAGGAAAAGTAGCAATGGACAGAAATAAGGTTGATAATATTCATTAGCAAGAGTGTGGGGAAATGAACAGCCACGTACGCCTTTTATCAGAGTGTAACACCCTTTGTTGTTAGTTTCTAAGTCCTGTTCGACTCTTTTGCAACCCCATGGACTGTAGCCCACCTGGCTCCTCTGTCCATGGGATTTCCCAGGCAATTTCCTTCTCCAGGGGATCTTCCCAACCCAGTAATTGAACCTGCATCTCCTGAATTGGCAGGTGGATTCTTTACCACTGAGCCACCAGGGAAGTTTTTGTAATATCCTTAAGAGTAATTTAATAGATACCTATAAAAAGTTTAAATGCACATATAACAGATATCTTAAAATTTATTAACTGCACACACACAGAGTATTTATATTTAGGGTCGTGAACATTTCATGCAAGGATGGGCTCGATAAAGGACAGAAATGGTATGGACCTAACAGAAGCAGAAGATATTAAGAAGAGGTGGCAAGAATACACGGAAAAACTGTACAAAAAAGATCTTCACGACCCAGATAATCATGATGATGTGATCACTCATCTAGAGCCAGACATCTTGGAATGTGAAGTCAAGTGGGCCTTAGAAAGCATCACTACGAACAAAGCTAGTGGAGGTGATGGAATTCCAGTTGAGCTGTTTCAAATCCTGAAAGATGATGCTGTGAAAGTGCTGCACTCAATCTGCCAGCAAATTTGGAAAACTCAGCAGTGGCCACAGGACTGGAAAAGGTCAGTTTTCATTCCAATTCCAAAGAAAGGCAATGCCAAAGAATGCTCCAACTACCGCACAATTGCACTCATCTCACATGCTAGTAAAGTAATGCTCAAAATCCTCCAAGCCAGGCTTCAGCAATACGTGAACCGTGAACTCCCTGATGTTCAAGCTGGCTTTAGAAAAGGCAGAGGAACCAGAGATCAAATTGCCAACATCCGCTGGATCATGGAAAAAGCAAGAGAGTTCCAGAAAAACATCTACTTCTGCTTTATCGACTATGCCAAAGCCTTTGACTGTGTGGATCACAATAAACTGTGGAAAATTCTGAAAGAGATGGGAATACCAGACCACCTAACCTGCCTCTTGAGAAATCTGTATGCAGGTCAGGAAGCAACAGTTAGGACTGGACATGGAACAACAGACTGGTTCCAAATAGGAAAAGGAGTGCGTCAAGGCTGTATATTGTCACCCTGCTTATTTAACTTATATGCAGAGTACATCATGAGAAACGCTGGACTGGAAGAAACACAAGCTGGAATCAAGATTGC
>SJYT01002523.1:374890-472926 GCA_006410635.1 Cephalophus harveyi | reverse complement strand
TATGGTTTTTCCTGTGGTCATGTATGGATGTGAGAGTTGGACTGTGAAGAAGGCTGAGCGCCGAAGAATTGATGCTTTTGAACTGTGGTGTTGGAGAAGACTCTTGAGAGTCCCTTGGACTGCAAGGAGATCCAATCAGTCCATTCTGAAGGAGATCAGCCCTGGGATTTCTTTGGAAGGAATGATGCTAAAGCTGAAACTTCAGTACTTTGGCTATCTCATGCGAAGAGTTGACTCATTGGAAAAGACTCTGATGGTGGGAGGGATTGGGGGCAGGAGGAGAAGGGGACGACCGAGGATGAGATGGCTGGATGGCATCACGGACTCAATGGACGTGAGTCTGAGTGAACTCCGAGAGATGGTGATGAACAGGGAGGCCTGGCGTGCTGTGATTCATGGGGTCACAGAGAGTCGGACACGACTGAGCGACTGAACTGAACTGAACTGAACTGATCCACTAGCTCAGGCCAATGAGCAGAAGAACTGTGTGTCCCCTCTGAACAAAAACATTATTTCCTGCTTTGTCTACTCCATGCTAGTAACCATGAAAGTATCAAATGTTTCTGGTACAGCTAGGATAGCTAATACTCCATCATCAGCCTGGGCCCCCATGGGACTGGGTGGAGCCGATCCTCCCCACCAACCCGCCCTGCACTTGAACCATGAATGAGAAATAATCCTTTGTTGCATCAAACCACTGGGAATAAAAACCGCTCAAACCCTGGACCCAGCAGTTTGGCTTCTGGGTACCCATCCCCACTATACAACAATGATCAAATAAATTAAAATAGAGCTGTATGCTTTGATTTAAATATTTTGATATTTGATATTTGATTTTGATATTTGATTCCGTTCATGTTAAAATATGCATATGCAAATGAAGACAGGGCTAGACTATTTCACTGGTAATTGTCTCTGACTATTGCCTCATCCTTAACACGCTTGGCCCTCAGGCTGGGAGTGGGACCAGGGAAGAGGCAGTAAGGGGTTCTTTCCCTTTTATTCAATAGTCTTTTGTACTGCTTAACTTTTTTCAATGCACGCTATTTATATAGTATCTGTGCCACTGTTAAATCAATAAAAATATTTTTAAATTAATGCATTTCCTATACAATCTACATGACCAGTTAGAAGATATAATGGGAAAACAGCCCATTCCAAAAAGCAACCAGAAAGATTAAATAGCAGAGGTTAACTTTTACAAGAAATATTGAGAAACCATAAGAGGAAAAACCACAAAATTCTGCTGAGATATTTTAAAGGGCTCAAATGAATGGAGCTGTATGTACAATGTTTCTGGATGGAAAGTCTTAATATATTAAAGATGTCAGATCATGACAAACTGATCGATAAAAATAATGCAGTTACAATCTAAATCCCAATAGGTCCATTTACAGAACTGTTCAAAAGGATTCTCAAGTATCTCTGGGAGAATTAAACAAAAATAGTCAAGAGACTTTGAAACAGAAGAATGAGGAGGTTCTTTCCACAGTTATAAAATAAAACCCAATATAAAGTCACAATCACTGTGAGCCAAGTATTTGGGCAAGAAAAAAAAAAATCAAGTGAGTAAGGGAGGAAGCCCAGAAACAATCCTTAGTATATTAGGAAATAGAATCTGAAGGGGGAAAAAAGTTGCATCAAAAATTAATGCCCAAAGAGGAACTTCCCCCGGTAGTCCAGTGGCTAAGACTCCCCACTCGCAATGCAAGAAGCTCAGGGTGGACCCCTGGCCAGGGAACTAGATCCCACATGCCATGACCAAGAGTTCAGGCGCCACACTAAGACGGAAGACGCTGCATGCTGCAACGAAGACCCGCTGCAGCCAAACAGACGAATGAATAAAATGAGCGCCGGAAAGAAGACTTCCTGGATAAGTGGGACAATTCAACAGAAATGGGGTGAGAACAGATCCTCACTTCACAACAGAGGAATCAGAGTTTGGTGTTTCTTTAAAAACTAATTCCAGGTGGTTCCAAGAGCCAGAAAGCTGAAAGACACACACACACACCACATACACAGCTGAAAACCTAGAATAAAATGGAGGTGGATAGCCATCTGAGTTTTAGTTGAAAGACATTGTATATTTTAAAAGAATAATTTTTTACTCTGAAACAAAAACTGTTTATAAAACTAGAAAAAAATCAAAAGGTACACAATAAAATGGAAAAAAATCAAGAGACATGCAAGAAACATGTCAGAGGAAAGCTTAAATAATTACCACATGAAAATCTCAGGAACATCATTAAGAAAGGTACATAAATAAGCAAAGGGCATGAAGAAACTATTCACAGAGAGTATATACAAATGGCTACTAAGTATGTAGAAACACTTTAATGAATGAGCAAATAATGTAAACAAAAATAAGAGTGAGATTCTGGTTTTTAATCCATCAAATTAAAGCTTTTTTCTGAAAATCAATAATGCTTAATGCTGACAAGGGGATGGACCCCTTGATGTACTGTTGTGAAGTGTTACAACTTTCAGAAGAGATTTTCACAATATCTATTAAGAGCCTTAAGGCACCCACTCTTTGACCCAGTCATGCCTCTTCAAGGACTCCAAAAACTTGGCAAAGCACCACACATGGAAGTATACATGAAGTATGTATACATGGAAGCAGACTAAAATCTAAATCTCTAACAAACAGGTTAAAATGAAACATGGACTCTCAAAAAAAAAAAAAAAAAAAAAACAAAAAAACAAAAAAACTGCATCTACAAATAGGTTTTAATGATGTGGGAAAGTGATGAACTATTAAACGGAAAACAAAGATTTTTCATAGCTTCAGGGAATCCTAGATTGTTCCAGTTATGGCCCTTAATAAATAACATCTTTCTGTTGCCACCCCACTTTGCAATGGGATTTCACCCCTCTTCTTATCAAAGGGTGGAGTGTATTTTCCAGCCCTGGAATCCAGAATAGGCCTGTGACTTGCTTTAACCATCAGAATGTGATAGAAGCGAGGTCATTCACTCCAAACTCTAAATAAGCCTTAAGAGACACTGGGGCATCTGATTTCACCGCCTTGGTCCACTGCCCTGAGACCACCAGGTCCAGCCCACAGAGAGTGAAAAGACCAGAGGTGCCCAGCCAGCTGCCAGCACCATGTGCCAAGGGTGGGTGAAGCCACCTTGGACCTTCCATCTCAGCTGCATGAATGAGTCTAAGATACCCACAGAGAACCACCCAACCCACC
Organism: Cephalophus harveyi; assembly: GCA_006410635.1. Classification (NCBI taxonomy): domain Eukaryota; kingdom Metazoa; phylum Chordata; class Mammalia; order Artiodactyla; family Bovidae; genus Cephalophus; species Cephalophus harveyi. The sequence continues at coordinate 469,727 of SJYT01002523.1, read as the reverse complement.
CACTGAATCATGAGAAACAATCAGCTGTCATTTTCAGCTACTAAGTCTGTAGCTGATGTACCATGATATAAAACTGTATTAGAGAATTAGCTCAATCACGGAGCATCTTAGACAAGAAGACAAGAAGGAAATATTAATAGGAAGAGAAAACCTTAACATGTAGAATACATACCCTTGGGCAAAAAGAAGAAAGGCTGTTAAGGCCTTGTCCAGGGAGTAGGATTTGAGTTTATACCCTTTATATTTATGAATTTCCTTTCATTCACAGGAAACCAGATGTACATAGAATTGTGTCTTAAAAATTCATTTATTTCCCCAGACTAGATTGTGAACTCCTTGATGCTAAGTAAAGACTGTGTTTTTCAACTGTGAACCCCAAGTCTTGTCACAGAGCACATGAACAACAAATGTTTGAAACATGAAAACATGGAGCACCAGGGCTTCCCTGATTCGGGACTGGGGTGCAGTTCCAAATTGTCTTGCTCCCTGGATTGCTCCTAACGTCCACTGGACTAGATCTGGTGCCCAGGGGTCAATGACCACTCGATCAAGTTGCCAGATGGCAGGTCTCCTGGTCACCCTGCCCTGGCTCAGGCCAAAGGGCCCTCTTGTGGGGTCCTCTAAGGACTGTTCTGGTTACCCTGTTTTATCATATCATTTCCAGAATAACCATATAATAATTACCATTATTATTATTTCAGTGAGACACTCCAGGCAGCCACAGCTACTCTCTCAGAGATAATACTAAAGATGTAACTCGTTCACTCAACAAACACTTTATTGAGTGGTTATCACATGCCTTCCCTTATAGCTCAAGAATCCGCTGCAATGCAGGAGACCCCAGTTCGATTCCTAGGTCAGGAAGATCCACTGGAGAAGGGATAGGCTACCATCTTCAGTATTCCTGGGTTTCCTTTGTGGCTCAACTTATAAAGAATCTGCCTGTAATGCAGGAGACCTGGCTTCAATCCATGGGTTGGGAAGATCCCCTGGAGAAGGCAAAGGCTACCCACTCCAGTATTCTGGCCTGTAGAATTCCATGGACTCTATAGTCCATGGGGTCACAGAGTCAGACATGACTGAGCGACTTTCACTATCACATGCCAGGCACTGTGGTAGACACCAGAGGTTCAGCAGTGAGTAAAGTCAAATGTGGTCCTTTCTCTTGAGCCTACAGTCTAGTGGGAGACAGATACTAGTCAACACACAGGTAAGTGCACTAAATGTTTGGAAAGAAGTCACTGCTGATCCTAGCTTCCAGAAAACAATGAGCTATCACTGAATTATCAACCTGGAAGCATGGGACAGCCCCATAGGAAACCATCCCCATTCCACAAGTAATTAGCACAGTGACAAGAAAGCTTTGGGTTACAGAAAATATGGAGAAGAATGAGGTTGAGGTCTACAGTGTAGGCAGGGACCACCTGGAAAAAGGGAGAGGAAGAATCAAGGGCTGAGGCTGCAGGGTGGAAAACACGCTCAGTCGTGTCCAACTCTTTGCAACCCCATGGACTGTAGCCCACCAAGCTCCCCTGTCCATGGAATTCTCCAGGCAAGAATACTGGAGTGGGTAGCCACTCACTTCTCAGGGGCCCTTCCCGACCCAGAGATGGAACCCAGGTCTCCCGCATTGCAGGTAGATTCTTTACCATCTGAATCACCAGGGAAGCCCCCTTAGTTCCCTGACCAGGGATCAAACCCACAACCCCTGCATTAGGAGGTGGATTTTTAACCACTGGACCGCCAGGGAAGTCCCCCTGGTTCTATGATTTTAAATGCTCTATCAGAGAAGTAGTCTCATAGAGGCCAGAACACAGTTTCCCCAGGTTGCTGCTAAGTCACTTCAGTCGTGTCCGACTCTGTGCGACCCCATAGACGGTAGCCCACCAGGCTGCCTCGTCCCTGGGATTCTCCAGGCAAGAACACTGGAGCGGGTTGCCATTTCCTTCTCCAGTGCATAAAAGTGAAAAGTGAAAGAGAACTCGCTCAGTCGTGTTCGACTCTTAGCGACCCCATGGACTGCAGCCCACCGGGTCCTCCGTCCATGGGATTTCCCAGGCAAGATTACTGGAGTGGGGTGCCATTCACCAAACTACAGATACTTTAGTGGTGTCAATCTAATGCCTAAACCTACACTGAAGTCATAATCTTTTCCTTGTTTTTATCAGCTTTTGTGTTTGTACAAAATAACCCATTTGCAACAGAATGGCCACACCTAGCCCTCCAGAGAGATAGCCCTGTTCAGCTAGGGGACGTGGCTCCTCTAAACCCTGGCACAGGTCAAAGGCTGGTACTTCAAGGGGGCTGTCATGCATGGCACAGTTGTTTCACTGCCCTTCCCTGGGGAAATTCCAGGGAGAGACCACTGATGTCTCTTTCGCCACAAGTGTTCTCTATTCCAGTACAGTGTCAGGGTGCTGAGAGTGTCTAGGTCACCTTGCGATTATCCAGAAAGCAAGGCCAGTGGTTCCTCTTCTGCAGAAGGGCTCCGAAGACCAAATTCCTCATTGATGGGGCAAAGACGGAGCCTTTCCCTCCCCATGTTGCTAAGGAAGGTTGTAGGGGATGTTAGGTCATCGGAAAAACCAATATGGGATGGAAGGATGTGGGGAAAAACTCCTTCACCCAATAGGAAATGGAAAAGACACATTTCTTATCTTGCTACAGCCTCATCACTCCCTTATGAGGACACCAACACCATCCCATTTTGAGGATGAGCCTCAGAGAAGATCTGCATCAAGAAGAAAAAACCTGTCCCTTGAGAATGCAAAGGGCATCACTGTACCCAGGAGGCAATCAATAAATATTAGCTGGTAGTCAGACCTCCTCTTAAAAATGAACAAACAATAAGAGGCATGGTCCTTTTTTCTAAACTTAGAAATGGAAAATACAAGACACTCATTTTGTAGTTCAAATTGTTCCCAGCTCCAAAGTATGAAGACAGAACAGAGAAGAATCTAGTAATGATGGAATCTGTATTATAAAGTAAAATTGATGCAATCCTTATTTATTATAAAGCAAAATGAGGCAATTACCTATCTACATTCCTATTTTTTAAATACAAAGATAAAAACCCTCTTCAGGAAACACAGCGCCTATTTGCAAATTGAACAGAAGCATAAGACACCAGCCCAACAACAGGAAATACAAATAGAAAAAAGCACAGTGAGTTCTGCTTATAACTTGTTTTGAAAACACAAATTTGTTCCAATGTGATTGATTTGAAGGTACAATTTGAACAGAATGCAAATTTTGTGTTTGCATGTGCACAATCTTTACCCATTAGAAACTCACTAGACGAATGCAGAATCCCACATAAAATATGTATACATGAGCATGCGCGTGCATACACACACACACACACACCCCTCATGCATCTACCAGCAGCCTCAGCTCACCATGTGTGTTATGAGCCACAGCGATCCTCAAGCTTCCTCCATTCAGATGACCTCCTTCCAAATTCACAATCCCTCTTCAGCTGCTGCTGCTAAGTCGCTTCAGTCGTGTCCGACTCTGTGCGACCCCATAGATGGCAGCCCACCAGGCTCCCCTGTCCCTGGGATTCTCCAGGCAAGAACACTGGAGTGGGGTGCCATTTCCTTCTCCAATGCATGAAAGTGAAAAGTGAAAGGGAAGTCGTTCAGTCGTGTCCGACCCTCAGCGACTCCATGGACTGCAGCCCACCAGGCTCCTCTGTCCACGGGATTTTCCAGGCAAGAGTACTGGAGTGGGGGGCCATTGCCTTCTCCCTCTCAAACCCACTTCTGCAGGCCAACTTCCGTCACAGGTACTGTCGAAGGTGCGAGTTTCTTAGGGCTCTGCAGGTGGCACAGCGGTAAAGAATCTGCCTGCCAATGCAGGAGCTGCAGGGTACATGGGTTGGATCCCTGGGTCAGGAGAATCCCCCGGAGGAGGAAATGGCAGCCCACTCCAGTATTCTTGCCTGGGGAATCCCATGGACAGAGGAGCCTGGCGGGCTGCAGTCCACGGGGCCGCACAGAGTCGGACATGACTAAGTGACGGAGCAGGCGTGCACCGTGTGTTTCTTAACCATTTCACGTGTGCAGAACTGTGCTGCCTTCTTTCTTGGACTGTGTCACTGACAAAGTTTTCGAGTCTTGTGCCCACTTCTATAAACCCTGTGAGTTTTTTATCGTGTGATTCTGGATAGCACGGTGATTTTTAGGGACACCAAAGTCACACTCTAACAGAACTTGCTGTACGTGGAAAAATGTTCTTCCATGGTTGATTTAATTTTTAAAGGAGATACACAGTATTATTATTGATAAACTGGCCCAGCCCTTCTTGTGGTCATCTGGCAATATATACTGTTATGCCCATGTGTTTTGACCAAGTAATCCCATTCGAGGAAACATTAACCACATTCAACCAGAATTACAGACATAATTTAAGAGGAAAAAGGAGACAAAAGCATGCATTTAAGATGTTCATTGTGAAAGCAGCGTGTGTGTACATGTGTGCTATGTCTGTGTGTGAGCACGTGTGTGAAGGCAAAGCCCTGGAACATTAGAATTACAGACAGTATGTAACCAAATATTAATAGAAAATGACTTTAATATATTGTTTGTTAAATGAAAAAGGAAAACAAATGTATGTAAACTGATTAACAGGATCAAAACAAAGGCTGGGAAAACAATAATATTTGTTTACACAAGTATACACACAGGCACACAGAGCTGTGTTTTACATTTTTAAAAAGCTAAGTCACCAAGAAGGGTTTTCAATAGGCTAATTTTCAGTTTTGCTAAAAAATCAGAAATAGTTCTTCACTGCATATCACATACACAGCACCCTATTTATTTCAAGACGTGAAGGAAGTAATTTGAAATTTTAGTTTTGTGAACACATATTTTCGTATGAGCACCAGTCTGAATCCTGAACTACAGCTGGTTATCTTCAGTCTGTCACTAAAACTAATTTGCAGCCTGCTGCTTGATGTAAATACGGAAACAATGGTCCCTTCGCAACATGCAAACACGCAGGGCAAAACATACCAACAGGAAGGAAAGGTTTTGTTGAAAGGCTGGCCAGTTGTACAGGCTTTCAGGCCGCCTGTGTTAATGGGAGAAGAAGAGGTGGGAGGGTTTGATCAAGCAGGGCCATTACCAAGAAGACAACTTTCTGGACACAGCAGATGGCACAACGGGAAGTGAGGGTTTCTCACGTTTAGCACAGAAGGAACCACTCGATGGGTTCCGCGAACTATAAAGTCTGTGTCTTGAACCATTCATGTCAGAATCTCTGAATCAGTAAAAATTCTCATGCTGGGAACCAGACACTGACGACGTGGAGGGAGGTGGGTCAACACGCCTGTGTGCATACCTGGGAGGGGCAGAGATGGGAATACTTTGCGTGTTTAACAGAAAGTTCCGTTTTTATTAACACTTCATGAGTTGGCTCTCCCATACCAAAAAGCTGGCTCCTTCTCTGACCACCTGGGATGCAGAGTAGAAGACAGCGCTCAAGCTTTGGATCCCAAGAGCTCTGGGGTTTAATTCCATCTGCTCGTTGTGTGACCCTCAGCAAACTGCTGGACTTCTCTGAGCCTCCCTTTCCTCTTCAGGAATGTAGGGATAACAGTTTCTCTCTCAAATGTTTGTTCTGAGGATTGCACGTTTTATAAAGCAACACCCTCTGGCTCTGAGAGGGCTTCCCACGTAGACTGGTGGTAAAGAATCCGCCTGCCAATGCAGGAGATTCGTGTTTGATCCCTTTGGTCAGGAAGAAGGAAATGGCAGATGGAGAAGGGAATGGCAGCCCACTCCAGTGTTCTTGCCTGGAGAATCCCATGGACAGAGGAGCCTGGCGGGCTACAGTCCACGGGGTCACAAGAGCTGGACATGACTGAGCAACTGAGCACACATCGGCACGCTGGCCCTAAGAGGAGCTTAGCCAATAGTCACTAAGCCTGAAACCTGACATTTCAAGAGACATTCAGACTGCCTCTGCTCTTCAGCTTGACCCCATGCCTGATGTCCCCAGAAAGAACAAAATGCCCTGACCGTATTCAACATGGCACCGAGAGACGGACACCACAACAGGATCTTGAATTATCATTCATCCAACCAAAGCTGGATTGGATCAGCCAGCTTCACTCACTCAATCACCCAAGCCAAGCGTGTGGGGAATGATGAGGCTGTAAGGTTAAGAGGAGACTGAGTGCAAAGAATTATTCTTCACACTTCAAAAAAAAAAAAAAGAAAGAAAATATCCAAACCACTGTGATTCAACTGCATGCAATTACACTTGTGTCTGTTTTAAAATAATGCCCCAAAGTTCTTCCAAAATAACCACTTGGCCACCTGGTGACTGTGCACAAAACCACCGGTATGAGCGATTGCTGCCTAGTGTCCTCTGTCTGCCCTTGAAATTCTCTCTGATTCATTCATCAGCATCACAGCGATGCAGGTTGCTGGCTCCTCTACGTGTCAGCTAGCCCCTCATGTGTCCCAATGCCTCACCACGGCGGCAAGAAACTGAATACTCACGGACATGAATGCGGGGAAAACAATCCCATCCCAAGCAGCAGCGGCCCAGGGGCAACCGTGTCTCCTCCCCACCGCATGGGAGAAGATGGGCGGCCAGGAGGAGTGGGGGAGGAGGACTCCTGAAGTCTGAGCAGCTGCCTGGAGTGAGAAATTGTAATGCATAATACCCTCCTTGAAAGGTGCGTATGGTAAGGCAGCCCTGAGCCGCCGTGCCCAGCTCTGGGAGCAAAGGGAAATGGGCAGTGAAAAGAAAATGCAGTTGCTACCAGACACATCTGTTGCCCTTCATCTGATTTATGTGGGATGCACAGCTGGCTCTGTCAGTTTGCTATCCACTGGGTGCCACAAGCTCAGTGACATCCAGCCCAGGGGCACCAGCCAGTGCCCCTTGGTAGAAAATGTGGACTTTCTGCCAATACCCAACCGAGGGATGAGCCCGGGTGGCCACTGGATACTGGAAGCCGAGGGCACTGAGGTCCAGTGGGTGTGCCAGCGTTAATAAAGGGCTCAGCTATGGCTAGACCTCTCCACTGCCCCCAGATGCCCTACTCACTACTGCAACTAGACTCTGTCTTCTTCTCTTCTTCTCCTCCTGCAGCTCGTAATGCCCTATGCAATTCACAGCACACAGCAGACGCTTAATAAGTGCTAGGAGGATGGGAGATGGTGCAAGGGTGGGCAGAAATGTGGATGGAAGTATGGGTAGATGGAGAGCTGCCGGGCCGAGCTTAGTCACTTCAGTTGTGTTCGCCTCTTTGCAACACCACGGACTGTGGCCCGCCAGACTTCTCTGTCCATGGGCTTTTTCAGGCAAGAATACTAGAGTGGGTTGCCATGGCCTCCTCCAGAGGATCTTCCTGACTCAAGGACTGAACCCGAGTCTCCTGCGTCTCCTGCACGGCAGGTAGATTCTTTTACTGCTGAGCCACCGGGGACAGGCTAGGGTTTTAAGAGAAGCCAGGAGGGGCTGTGCGAATACCACCCTGGGGGAAATTCTGAAATTGTTCAGGTGACTCGATCAGATTGTCATCTGGAAACATCCAGGAGATGGGCAGCATTTTTAATTAAATCAAATGGCCATTCAGATGCACTGCGGCAGTCACCACGGGTCATTATTTAAGATGTGCCATTTGAACCATATTGAGGTTTAACCCAGAGCTCAAAAGATCCCTCTAAAGCTCTGATTAGCTTCAGTCAGTCAGTGGAGGATGACCAAGACCTTGATATTTGCTCCACCACCCTTCCTCTATCAGTAAAATTTATGGAAGTGACCCTTCTACGCCTGGACCATGAAAGCGCCATTCATCTCCACCGTGCTCTCCTGGGACACGCATTCTTAGAAGCCGGCAGCCACGTTGTGAGGAAGCCCTAGAGAGGCTATGTGGAGCAAACACATGTGAGTGTTCCAGGTGACAACACAGCTCAGGTCCCAGCCAACCAGACATGCAAGCAAGGATGCTTCCAGATGATTCCAGCCCCTGGCCATAGAGCCACCCAAACCCTCAGGTCTTCCCAGTGGACGCCCCAGACACTGTGGAGAGCAGACAAGTCGTTCCCAATTTCCCTGTTTGAATTTCTGACTGCAGAATCCACGAGCATTTTTAAAATGCCTTACACCATGAGTTTATGGGGTAGTTTGTTTTACAGCCATGTTAATTGGAACACTGGAACTGAAATATTATCCCCAAACCCAGACCACTTAGCTCAAGCCTTGACACTGAACCTCAATCCTGTGTGCCCCTAAGCTGCAGGGGGCCCCTTTCCTCCTGTTGTCTTAAATACTTTTAGGGGTCTTACTGCATATCATCATAAAGTAAATAAGTCAAGAGACTGCTGCCCATCTGGCTTGTCACCCACCATGTACACATCTGTTCTGTGGCTCATGCATTAGATCAGACTTCCTATACCTGCCATGGTTCTGGCTGCTTCAGTAAAGCCTGTTACCCTATCTCTGACCCCAGCTCTCTTTGTTCACCCCACTGTTCTCCTTCATAAATCCCAGCATACCTCACACACACACCAACCTGGGAACCCCAAGAAGAAATACCATCTCGCTTTCTCCATTCAATCAACTAACCCTGAGGCTCACCCAGGGTTGCCCAGGGAAAGGTAAATTAGCCAAAAGTAGGTTACCACGGCATTTGATCTAAGCTCCGACTTCGGAGATGAGATGAAAGGTGAGCATTTGTAACGCTCCTTCAGTGGACAGACAGATTCCACAGAGCAGCATCGATATGGCATATCAATCAATCCCACCAGGTAGGAGGTAGCCAGAAGCTCAGAGCAGGCCTGAAGGCACTTGGGAGCAGAGACAAAACCCTGAGGCAGAAACATCAGCAGACACAGAGTGGGTGGTTAAGCTCAGCAAATGAGTGATTACATCTGACTCACCTAGAGGACCAACGGAGGTGAGGCGGAGTGAGCGTAACTGAAGCACAACACACAGACCCAAGCGGGACCTTGGTTCACGCCATGTGACACGGTGGTTGCAAAGAGCAGGCAGCAGAGAGGAGGTGCTGTGTCTGACCCAGGCCCCGAGGAAGGAGGGACTCACACACACCGCACCCCTGCATCTGGACACTGGCCTGAGAACACAGGAATCCTTGTGGGACCCCAAGTCACGACCTCTGCACAATCACCAGGGACCCATGACTTGGGAAGACCACAACCACTCTCAACATCCCAACTAAGCAGCTACGTAAGAGGAGTAGCTATTCCAACACTCAGAGCATCCACCAGGGTCAGGGAAGCGACAAGTATTCAAGAGACCCGCTGGGGACAGGGAACAGTGAAGTGGACAGACAAGGCCCCTGATCTTGAGGGTTAGCCAGGACACACAGAAGACAGACGGCAGGTAAGTATTTAAACTAAATGATCGATTGCAAGTGTGCAAAGAATAGGACGTGCAAGTATATTTGGTGGTGGGGGTGGGGTGCACAGTGCAGGGCAGGGTGAATCTCTATCATATTCCCGAAATTCCCCGGCATGCAAAACACGGCTCTTGGAACAGTGCTTCCATGTGATCTGTGGAGACAAACGAGGCCTGTGCTGAGCAGATTTACTCCTAACAAGCTTCTCACTGAAAAGGCCAGCGGTGCAGGGTGGGACCCATAGAGATGCGCAAGGTACCTGGCTCTGCACAAACAGAAGCGTTTGCTGTTTGGCGCCTGCTGGGTGCTTTCCCCACCTCTGCCGCTAAACCACTCAGACAAACCCACAACAGGCGATTATCCCCACTTCACAGATGCAGCAACTGAGGCTCAGAGGGGGGTGAGATGAGTTGGTCACAAAGCTGACACAAGAATGCACCCCGAGTCAATCTCACTGCTTTACTGGCCACGTGGAGAGTGAGTAGTGGGCTTTGCTTTGTCGTTGCATAAAATTAAGGGACCTAATTTAAAATAAAATGTGAATATACAGCACTCATTGTTAATATGACCTGCAAGGAAAACTCACAACTTGTTTAATGATAGGTGGTAAACTCACATAATAGATACAACAGTGATAACCTGTGGCTACCAAAACACTGAGCACCTCATACAGGTGATTCCATTTAATCCTCACATCACCCCCTGGGAGAGACCATCGTACCTGATTTACAGATGTGGTAACTAAGGCTTTCAGAGTTACAGTGCTTGCTTAAGGGTCGAGAGTTGAACTTGAGCCTATCCTCTCCAGGGCCTAATAGCACCTGACCATCTTGACCAGCACTGACTTACTGCTCCCAGGCGAGCCGGCCAGGATGGTGGCCAGACTCAAGAGTAGGACTGTTCATTATGGGGAAAGGACGCAGCAGAAGGAGCTGGACATCCAATCTGGCCAACGTGACCTGACACCCAGGCTCCAGTGGCAGGTGTGTGGGGGGGGCAGTGATCACAGGATGGAAAATCCAGAACAGGGGACTGGCAGGAGCCTCAGGAAAGCCTGTTCAGGTTAGAGGGTCCTGGCAGCCAGGCCTTGGTGGGAGACAGAAGCCTGGTCCCTAAGAAAGGGACTGACCGGAGGCAGGGAAGGCCTGGGACCTAGACAAACAGGCAAGGATGAAGGACTTAGGGCCAGGCAAGAAGGCAGCAGTCCAGGCACACTGCTCTAGGGCATGAGCTCTGGCCTTGATGCCGCAGTGCTCCCGGGGAGCTGGGCAGGAGTCCCTGGGGCTCCCAAGGGACTGCTTGGAAGAGAACAACACTCATCCGTCCTTCTGATAAGTACTGATGGAGCACGTGATGTGTCCCTGGCCCAGGCCAGGCCCTAAAAATGGAGCCTTGAACAAGACAGACACAGCCCTTGCCTCCTGTGAACTTGAAGTCTAGGCAGTGTTTCTCAAACTAGAGTCTGGAGACCCTCTGGGGTCTTTGGTTTAAAAAAATGTAGATTCCTGGGCCATGCCCCAGAAGGAGGTTAGAAGCAGGAGCCTGTGTGGCCTTGAGTAAGCCATCTAACTTCTTAGAGCCTCAGGTTCCCCATTTGTAACCAGGGAATAAGCCTGGCTCACGGGTTGCTGTATTAAACGTACTCAGCATACAGTAGGGATTTAACACAAGCCAGGATCACCAGGACCATCATTGACATCTTCAGCATCACCGTCTCGGAATACAGTCTTCGAGACTTCACTTGAACAAGACCATTAGTCACTGGCATGCACTAAATTCCAAGAATCTCCGCATTGTTTTTAGCTCTGCAGGCAGTTCCCGCTTTTCCAACACGGGGACCAGCCAACAACCCAAAATTGAGACAAACAAGTGTCTGCCCTGGAGGGAAACGAGGCCACCTGGGGACCCCAGTTCTGAGCCCCTGCGCGCTGCTGTGTCTCCTAGGAGCCCAGACACAGTGACAGGAAGCCAGGGAGGCCGTCACCGGCCAGTTTCACGCTGTGCAGTCACGGGGACAGGAAGCACCTTGCTCTCAGCTTGCGTCTGTCTGAGCAGAGATGATGACTCGGCCCGGGGGAACCCGAGGAGTCTCCGAGTCTGCCCTGGCCACCTCTTTCTGGCCCCAGCCTGCCTCCCCTGGCATCACTGCGGTGAAGCCCCATGAATTCAGGAGGTGTTTCAAGAGCATCCTGGATATTCCCTGTGCTGGGTCATCTCCCAACAATGTCCCTGCTTCCCACACCCTGACATTCTAAAGCTATTACAGAGCAAAACAACACACAGGCAGAAACAGGCAGGTCACGAATGAGGGTATAAAGAAAGGGGAAATCAGGTTTTCCCCAAGGGCTCTGAAACTATGCAATATTCCCACCAACTGAGGAGATATTCGCCCTGGACTGTCTCCCCCAACCTCCACTTCCACCTGCCACTTCCCCTCCCTGTGGACATACCGGATTCCACGTTGGACCCTGTAAACCATGGACAGTCATCTGAACTCTTAATGCCAGAGACCAAAGGAAGCAAGGAGACAGAAACAAGGAACGAGGCTTGCCCTGCAGAGGTGATGCCATTCCCACCACGTTTATGAAAGACCCCCACTGAGTGCCCAACGACCAGGCAGTGCAAATTTACCCGTGCACAACACCCCCGATGAACCTTGTCATTTTCATCTGATCCCAACAACAGGAAGCACCCTGGCAAAGGGTGTGCACTCTTTAGACAAAGCAAGGAGCACGATGCTCTGCTGGCGGTCTTGAGACTCTGAGGGACTGTGCTTGGTGGGGACTCGACTCTCTACCCAAGCCTTCAACCTGGCTTCTGAGACAGTTGTTGCTGTGGGGAACACACTTCCGGCGTTTCTACTTGAGACTCAGGATGCATTTTCCTCCGGGACCAATGTATTATACAAATGTGGGAGGCCGACACGCTGCTCTGATGAGTAGAGTAACCTGCAGCTTTAGCTGGAGGCGGACTTCGGTGGGCTGGCCTTGGAATCCAACTTGTGATATGGTTTCTGGTTTAAAATTAAATCCCAAGGGCCCAACCACTTCAGAAATTGAATGTGTGTGGTTGCTTAAAGGCTTTCTTTAGAGTCACCAGTGGGGTAACTTATCTTAAATAAGAGAATAGACTAAAATAGCCAGAGAGAACCCACATACATCATTATGGGGAAGTGGCTACAGAGACGGTGCTTCAGCCTGAAGAGATTCTAAACACGGTGAGCACACTTCCGCTGAGACCCCCGGGAAATGTCACCTTCTCCCAGGCGGTCTGGGGCTTCCTCTAAAGCCCACGCAGTGTCTCCCACGCGTGGCCAAGACAAGGAGGGACAGTACATGAACATGAGAAGAAGCCCCCAGGACACGAGCACCCGGACAACCAATCACTGCTGTTCTCTGGCTGTCCCACGTGCCTGTCAGGCCCCTGAGAAACACTGCACTTGTGATAACGTATCAACTCCTGGCTGTTCCCATTTGACAGGTGAGCAAACTGAGGCTCAGGAAAATCAAGGCATCTGCCCAAAGTCATAGAGCTAACACTTGCTGGAGCCTGGATTTGAACCCAAAATTATTTGAGCTCCTTCCCAAGACCCTGAGCAAGTCTGAGTGGAGAAACGCTGCCCCGCAGGAGAGTCCTTCTGTCGGGGCTGCCGGGCTAGGTGGTGGTGAGGACTGGCCACACTGCTCCTACAGCTGTGGGCTCTTCCTTGTCCATGAGGCTCACACTCAGCCTGTGCATCTGTGGCCCCCTTCTGCTAGGCAGGTTTATCATCTAACATACAACCCACTTGGAGGAGGGCACGGCAACCCACTCCAGTATTCTTGCCTGGAGAATCTCACAGACAGAGGAGGCTGGCGGGCTACAGTCCATGAGGTCGCAGAGAGTCAGACATGACTGAGCAACTAAGCACATACAACCCACTCTATTTCACTGAGTCTAAAACACACACAATTTTCCATGCTATCGTTTCTGCAACCAGGATTAAAACCAAGGGTGCCGTGACCCCATCCTGCCACAGGGCGAGGACCTCTGACCTGCCAGGGTCAGCAGAAGCACTGAATATCCGTCCTCTGGCCCTGTGCATTATGGTACCCGTTTCAGGCACCTGCTTAAAGTTACTGTCTGCCTCAGCGCATTTAGGCGTGTGGCATGGGTCCAGGAATTCCTAGAGAGCGGAAAAGTGGCCTGGAGAGCCATCTCAGGCCATCTCCTCTTAAGAGCTGTTTCTCTCTACACAAAGGCTGCATTCCCTGCGCATGGCCAGACAGCAGGGAACTCTGCCCAGAAGGGTTGTATTAATTAATCCCTGGCCTGGTGTCAAGTCCAGCTTTGGCCTCACAGCCCCAAGAAACTAAGCCGAACATCCAGTTTACAGTTTGCCTTCTGTGTGTGGCTGACTCTGAGGCTGGGAGATGAGACCTTAACTTCAACTGCTTCTGCAACCCAGACACCCCACATGCAAACCCTGAGTCTAAGAATGCACTGTGGTCCCAGCAGAACTTTCTCAGAAGGGCCACCACGCTCCAGCTGCTCTGATCCCCCTGGAGGACCACGTGGGACAAGTATCATCCCCCACGCTGACTTTATCTCAACAAATCCTCCTTCCTCACAAACCCCACAAATCATTCCCCTCCCTTCCTCGGGACAGGGGTCAGCAAGCCACAGCCTGCCAATCTGGCCCACTATTTGTTTTTATAAATAAAGTTTTATTGATAACACCACCACATCCAGTTTTTACATATTGTCTTCCTGTGGCTACTTGCCAGTCTTGAGAGCGGACCTGAGTAGTGGACAGAGATAAAATGGCCCAAAAAGCCAGAAATACTTTTCCTCTTGTCCTTTTTCCAACTCCTACCAAAACAGAAAAGAAAAAAAGGAGGAGGAAACTTAAAGAAATTATTTATGTGCTCCTGTCATAAGACTCTTTTCCTGATTGTTATTTTCTATTATCATTAGGGTTATTTCTCTCAAAGAACAAATCTGTTTTAAAACTATGGTGAATTAAAAAAAAAAAAACAACAACCTTGGTGATATCCCACTTCATACTGGATGAAGATCCAGATTTATTGATATGGCCCATAGAGCCCCATAATACCCTCTCTCTGCCTATTTCAAACATACACACACACCATGAAATATTGCAGTGTACCTCAGCTATAGTAAAAACGTTGTTTTACGAAGCTTTTGTTCACATGTATATACATATACACGTCTATGAATTCACTCTCAGATCTACCCACTTCTCTGCAGCACTAGCTCACAAAATTTCTCACCCAGACCTGCGCTGCAGACACCTGCTCCTCCTGCTTTCAGTCCTCACCCTCGCCGTGCATTCTGCACATGGTGATCAGCTCTGAAAGGCCCCATTCTGAAACCCTAAGGTGGTTTCCCACTGCCTTAGGAGTAACATCCAGGCTTCTCACCACAGCCCATAGACAAGCACGGTCTGTGGCCAGCCTGCCCCTCTCCTGTACCCACCTCCAGTCTCACTGCCTCCTATGGGGTCCTTGGCCAGCTTCAGCTCTTTTTTCATCGCAGCGTCTCTTTGTGGGTATTATCCCTTTGGATACTGGGGTTGAATTAGGCTTAATTAAGTAAATGTTTTACCTTGAATATTCTTAATTCCCATACTCACCTTTAACACACATGCATGTGTGTGCAGGCACACACACACATACACATGCCTTGCCTCACCTAGTTTAATAAGACTTCCTCAGAACATCTTCCCTGATATCCCAGACAAAATCAGGGATGTATACTCTGAACATTCTTTTCCATCCTTTGCGACACATCACAATGTCACTGGTGATTTGTAGGATTCATGGTGACTGTCCCCTTATACTCCAAGATGGCAAGACCCATGTAGCAGGGTCTATGCATCTCCCACCCACCACTGTGTTCCCAGCACAACCTCTGGCCCACAGCAGGTACTCAGGAAACGTTTGTTGAATGGCTGAGTCAACAAATCTCCTTCTACAGACTGCAGATCTCAACCCACAAATTTCAAATTCTCATGAATTTGAAATGTCTAGGAATTACACTCAGTCACTGGAGCCTAAACTAGATCTGAATTTCTAGCAGTCCACAAGAAATTCTGGCAACGGGTGTGTTGGCCTGACCTGAGAAACCTGAACTCGGGCTGAACTGCAAAATGCTTGGCATATTTTGTTCCCCAAAGCCTGCCAGTGTGAGTGGCATGCTTTTGTGACAAGCATGTGCACTGCTATTTAAGAAGAGTGAGATCTGAGTTCTAGATGAGTGAACCTTCGTTTGTTCAAATTCTCACTTGTCCTGAACATTCTTGGTGTCACTCTACCCACAGGCTCCTAAGCTCTTTTATCTTCTAAGGTGGGATGACACTTAGTTACTCATTGGCTCTTAAAAGGCCAACTGTGAAATGTTCTTTAGCATATACGCAAGCTTCTTCCATTATATATCTGTGAGTCACAAAGAAGTAATGATATCTATTTCAAGTTCAAAATTATGTGCTAATCAAAAAAAAAAAAAAAAGCCAAGTTTGGATGAATTAAGATTGGCCATGAGTTCCAATTATTGAAGATGATTGATGGGTCCTTGGAAGTTTAGGATATTGTTCTCTGTATTATCGTGTGTGTTTGAAATTTTCCACATGAACACTGAAAAATTATTTGATGAGCATTTAGTGACTCAAGTAAATATTCATCCATATATTTGCTCCCAATAATAAACACGTGGTTTTAAAACTGGCAATGGAATGAAGGCATTTGTAAAATAGACTGATTTTAGCACAACAAACAATAATTATATTATGACCCTATCTCCAATTTAATTATAACCCTTTACTAAAATAACAACAAATTATGAATGAATTTCCAATTAGTATGTGTAAAAATAAGTGAAATTCTATTTAAAGCAAGTTTTAAATAACTAAAAACATGACCACAAGTACAGAACTTGACATTCATTATGTATTTACTCAATAAAAGACCAGCTGAGGCATCCTTCTAAAAGAGTAACTATTTTTAGATTAGGCACAAAAAGGATTAAGAATGACTAGGGTTCAGATCTTGGTTCCAATATCATTCTCCAATAAAAAGTACAAGGACTCCTTGAAGAAACAGCTGATACTAGGGTTAGGACAGGGAATATACAAAATAAGCCTGGAGCATCTTGTGCTGCCAGAAAGTAAGGTAGTGATAAAAAAAAAAAAAAAAAGGAGATATGTCAAAGCCATATCACAAGCCAAACTGAAAGAGCTTCCAGTGGCTGAAACCGGAACAACTGGAGTAAATAAAATAAGTAATGTAGTAGTGGATTATATCCCATATTACAAAATAAAGATTCACAAGTCCAATCATGTAAATTAGTACTTAAGTAATTAAACAAATTAGGGAGAAGAGACAAATGTACCACACAGAAGAACTCCAAATAATCCATGTGGATATGCTCCCCTGAAGAAGGTGACACTTAACTCCCCACCCTTAGGTGTGGGCTGAGCTTAGTGATTTAATTCCAAAGAACAGGATAACAAGAGGAAGGGGTACCTTTACAGTGGAAAAACCAGACACAATCTCAGTCCCATGATCAAGGCCAGCATCAGCAGTGGTAAGTCATGTTGATGGCATGCATACTTGATAGGATGAGAAAAGAACGGTACTTTCTCTCTAGGATCTTCCTGGTAAAAACCCATAACCCAAACTAATCATGAGAAAAACATCGAACAAACCCAAACTGAAGGACATTCAACAAAATACCTACCTGGTATTCCTCAAACCAATCAAGGGCATTAGAAATGAGAAGAACCTGAGAAACTCTCACAGATCAGAGGAGGCCAAGAAGACATGACAATTAAATGTGATGTGTTATCCTACATAGGGTCCTGCGTTATACAAATGAACCACAGAGAATTAGTTCAGCCTGGTCATTAAATACATAATGGCCAAATACAAACAACAACAGGTGGTTGGGAGTGGAGGGAGAGAATCAGTATCTGGTTTTGCTACAATATATGATCTAAAATGCCTAGTTTTCAACAACAAGAAAGAATTATGAGACTTGTGAAGAAATGTGAAAGTGTGATGAATAACAGGGCAGAAAAGCAAACAACAGAAACTGTCTTTGAAGGGGCCCAGATTTGGACATAGCAGACAAAGACTTTGAAACCACTGCTATAAAGTGTTCAAAGAAGTCAAGGAAACCACGTTTAAAGGAACGCTTGATGACTATAACACATCAAACAGAAAATATCAATTAAGAGATGAAACTCATTTCTTAAAAAGAACCAAATTGAATTCTTGAAGTTGAAAAGTAAAATAATTAAATGAAGATGTCATTAACAAGGCTCAAAAACAGATTTGTGTTAGTAGAAGAAAGAGTCCATAAACTTCAAGATAAATCAGTAGAGATTATGCAAACTGAAAACAGAAAGAAAAAAAAAAACAGAACTTTAGAGAAATATGAAATACCATTAAAAACAGATATATGCATAATGGAAGTAGAAGGAGGGGATGAGAAAATATTATTAAAATAAATAATAGCTGAAAATATCTCAAATTTGATGAGGAACACTAGTCTACAAATACAAGAAGCTAAAAAAAACTCCACATAGAATAAGAACAAAGATATCACACCCGATACATTATAGTCAAATACTGCAAGCTGAAGACAAGGAGAAAGTCTGTAAGGCAGTAAGAAAAAATGACTCATCACATACAAAGGAATTATAAAAAGATTAACAGCAAACTTCTCATCAGAAACAATGGAGACCAGAGGGCAGTGGGGTAACATATTCAAAGTGCTAAAAGAAAAAACTGTCAACCAAGAATCCGCTATCTAGAAGAGATAACTTTAAAAAAATCAAAGGCAGAGTAAGGACATTCCAAGACAAACAGAAACTCAAAATATATGTTGTAAAGATAAATAACTAAAATAAGAAAACATATATAAGATATATAGCTAATACTCCAATAAAAGAGATTTTAATTTTTAATTATACAATTAATACAAATGAAGGTGGAAGAAAGGAACCATGTACCAATACAACAAACAGAAAACAAACATTAAGGTGATAGAAGTAAGCCTACTCATGTCAATAACAACATTTCATATAAATGATCTAAATACCCAAGTAAAAGAGATTATCAAATTGGATTTAAAAAAACAAGAACTACATGCTGACTACATGGAACATTTTAGTTTTAATAGAGACATACCAGGGAAAAATCATCCCATAATGATAAAAAGGGTCACTTCTTCAAAAGCACATACACTTAGCATTCAAACTTCAAAACACAGAAAATAAAAAACAGATAGAAGTGGAACGACACATATCCACAATTACTGTTAAAAGCTTAAACAGACTTCTCTTAAAACTTAATGGAACAAGTACACAGTAAATCGGTACATATAGAAAATCAGAATTTAGAAAAATCTGAATACTACTATCAATCAATCTGACCTAGTTGACACTCCATCATTACCTGTGATTCCTGACTAGTACACTCAGCCCTATAACACCATAATAAACATTCTTTCCAACTGCATACAGAACACTTGCCAATATGGCCCACAGACGGCCATAAAACAAGTCTCGTAACAGAACTTTAGAGAAATATGAAATACCATTAAAAACAGATATATGCATAATGGAAGTAGAAGGAGGGGATGAGAAAATATTATTAAAATAAATAATAGCTGAAAATATCTCAAATTTGATGAGGAACACTAGTCTACAAATACAAGAAGCTAAAAAAAACTCCACATAGAATAAGAACAAAGATATCACACCCGATACATTATAGTCAAATACTGCAAGCTGAAGACAAGGAGAAAGTCTGTAAGGCAGTAAGAAAAAATGACTCATCACATACAAAGGAATTATAAAAAGAGTAACAGCAAACTTCTCATCAGAAACAATGGAGACCAGAGGGCAGTGGGGTAACATATTCAAAGTGCTAAAAGAAAAAACTGTCAACCAAGAATCCGCTATCTAGAAGAGATAACTTTAAAAAAATCAAAGGCAGAGTAAGGACATTCCAAGACAAACAGAAACTCAAAATATATGTTGTAAAGATAAATAACTAAAATAAGAAAACATATATAAGATATATAGCTAATACTCCAATAAAAGAGATTTTAATTTTTAATTATACAATTAATACAAATGAAGGTGGAAGAAAGGAACCATGTACCAATACAACAAACAGAAAACAAACATTAAGGTGATAGAAGTAAGCCTACTCATGTCAATAACAACATTTCATATAAATGATCTAAATACCCAAGTAAAAGAGATTATCAAATTGGATTTAAAAAAACAAGAACTACATGCTGACTACATGGAACATTTTAGTTTTAATAGAGACATACCAGGGAAAAATCATCCCATAATGATAAAAAGGGTCACTTCTTCAAAAGCACATACACTTAGCATTCAAACTTCAAAACACAGAAAATAAAAAACAGATAGAAGTGGAACGACACATATCCACAATTACTGTTAAAAGCTTAAACAGACTTCTCTTAAAACTTAATGGAACAAGTACACAGTAAATCGGTACATATAGAAAATCAGAATTTAGAAAAATCTGAATACTACTATCAATCAATCTGACCTAGTTGACACTCCATCATTACCTGTGATTCCTGACTAGTACACTCAGCCCTATAACACCATAATAAACATTCTTTCCAACTGCATACAGAACACTTGCCAATATGGCCCACAGACGGCCATAAAACAAGTCTCGGGTTAATAACACCAAAGTCACACAAAGAATGATCTCTAACCAAAGTGGAATTAAATTATAAATTAATAACAGAAGGAGCTCTGGAAAAATCTCTAAATATTTTTAAATTAAGAAATATACTTCTAAACAATACATAGGTCAAGGAAGAAATCCAAAGGAAATTAGCATTTTAAACTAAATAAAAATTAAAACAAAATATATCAAATTTGTGGTATGATGCTAAGAACTCTATTGGTAAAGACATAAGGGCTCAAGTTAACCTCATGTTCTTTCTCTAAACATTAAAACAGAGAACAAATTAAACCAAAAGAAGGAAAAGAAGAAGTGAAATTAATGAAAAAAAAAACAGAAAAATAAGAGAAAAATCAGTGAAACGAAAAGATGGTTCAATGAGAAAAAAAATGGATAAACCTCTATCCAGACTGATCAGGAAAAAAAAAGAAAAAAGAGGAGATACAAATTCATAACATCCATAACAAGGGAGGTGACATACTACAGATTCTGCAAAGACAAAACTCTTACATTTCTCAGATAACCTAAATAGCTCTATGTCTACTAAATAAATTGATTTTGTAGCCTAAGATCTTTTCAGAACAGAAAGCCCAGCTTTATCAATCATTTACTCCTACTAGCAGTAGTACTTCAGTACAAACTCTCCAGAAACTGAAGAGGACAGAATAATTCCCATCTTGTTCTATCAGTGCAACCCTATCCTGCCACCAAAACTACACAAAGATAGTACAAGAAAGAAAAACTAAAAGCAGCCTCCACTATGCACATAAATGTAAAAGTTCAGTAATTTTAGTAATATCATCCCATCAATTATATATCATGACCAAATGAAACTTTATCCTCGGGATATAAGTTGATTTAGCATTCAAATAAATCAACATAATTCACCATATTTCCCAATAAAACAAACAAAAACCATACAAACAATTCAATGATCCAGAAAAAAACGTTTGAAAAAGTCTAATATCCACTCTTGAATTTTAAATTTCAGCACATTAAGGACAGAAGATTTCCTCAACTTGATGAAGTGCATCTACAAACAAACAAAAACAAAAAAAGCCTACATTTAGCTAGCATCACACCTAATAATGAAAGAATAAATGCTTGCCCCCTTACATCATGAACAAACAAGACAAAGGCGTCTTCTCTCACTACTTCCACTTAACATTTATTGGAGGTTCTATTCATGACTCAATGGATGTGAGTCTGAGTGAACTCCGAGAGATGGTGATGAACAGGGAGGCCTGGCGTGCTGCGATTCATGGGGTCGCAAAGAGTCGGACACGACTGAGCGACTGAACTGAACTGAACTGAACTGAATTGAGTCATCCAAAAAAGCTACTAGAACAAGTGAATTTATCAAAGCTGCATGACATAAGATGAATATACAAATATCAATCATATTTCTATATGCTAGCAATGAACAATCAGAAATTTAATCCTTTTGAAAAATACCATTCACAACAGCATAAAAATATATGAAATACTTAGGAATCAATCTAATAAAAGATTGTTAGACTTATACACTAGAAACTGCATTACAGAGAAAAATTTAAGAGGACTCTCTTTTAGTCTTCTTAAGAGTCCAGAAATAGACCCACACACAAATATCAACAACTGACTTTTGACAAAGCAGCATAAGCAACTGAGTAGAGAAATATATATATACACACACACACACATATATATGTAGTCTTTTCAACATACAGCACTGAAACAATTGGAGAGCCGTATGATGGCTCACAGCTTCCCTGGTAGCTCAGCTGGTAAAGAATTCACCTGCAATGTAGGAGACCCCAGTTCAATCCCTAGTTCAGGAATATCCCCAGTTCAGGAATATCCCCTGCAGAAGGGACAGGCTACCCACTCCAGTCTTCTTGGGCTTCCCTGGTGGCTGAGAAGGTAAAGAATCCGAGTTGGATCCCTGGGTTGGGAAGATCCCCTGGAGGAGGGCATGGCAACCCACTCTGGTATTCTTGCCCAGAGAATCCTCATGGACTGGCAGGCCACAGTCCATGGGGTCACAAAGAGTCGGCCACGACTGAGTGACTAAGCACTGCATGGCACATGGTGGCTCAATCAGTAAAGAATCCACCTGCAGCAGAGGAGACCCAGCTTCTGTCCCTGAGTCAGGAAGACCCCCTGGAGAAGGAAATGGCAACTCGCTCCAGTATTCTTGTCTGGGAAATCTTATGGACAGAGGAGCCTGGCAAGCTACAGTCCATTGGGTCCCAAGAGTCGGACATGACTTAGCAACAAAACCACCATCAGTGCAAAAAAGAACTTCAAATCACACTTCACACTACATACAGAAATTAACTCAAAATAGATCACAGACCTAAATGTAAAACCTAGAACTATAAAACTTACAGGAGAAAATCTCTGTGACCTTAGATTAGACAAAGATTTTGGTGTTCTTAAATAGAACACCAAAAGCACAGTCCATAAAAGGGAAAAAAAGGAAAACACTGGACTTTATCAAAGTTAAAACTTCTGCTCTTTGAAAGAAACCATTAAGAGATTGCAAAGACAAGTTATGGACTGAGAAAAAATATTTTGAAACGTATATCTGATAAAGGATTTGTGTCCAGGATAAAGAACTCATAAATATCAATAATAACAAAACAGTCCAATTTTTTTAATGGGTAAAAGACTTGAGTCATCAAAAAGAAAAAGTATGTAGATGGCAAATAAGCACATAAGACTCAACATCATTAGTCATTAAGAAAATGCAAATTATAACTATAATGAAACACCATTCAGTTTAGTCGCTCAGTCATGTCCAACTCTTTGCGACCCTATGAATCGCAGCAGGCCAGGCCTCCCTGTCCATCACCAACTCCCAGAGTTCACTCAAACTCATGTCCATCGAGTCGGTGATGCCATCCAGCCATCTCATCCTCTGTCATCCCCTTCTCCTCCTGCTCCCAATCCCTCCCAGCATCAAGGTCTTTTCCACTGAGTCAACTCTTCTCATGAGGTGGCCAAAGTACTGGGGTTTCAGCTTCAGCATCAGTCCTTCCAAAGAACACCCAGAACTGATCTCCTTCAGAATGGACTGGTTGGATTTCCTTGCAGTCCAAGGGACTCTCAAGAGTCTTCTCCAACACCACAGTTCAAAAGCATCAATTCTTCGGCGCTCAGCTTTCTTCACAGTCCAACTCTCACATCCATACATGACCACAGGAAAAACCATAGCCTTGACTAGACGGACCTTTGTTGGCAAAGTAATGTCTCTGCTTTTGAATATGCTCTCTAGGTTGGTCATAACTTTCTTTCTAAGGAGTAAGCGTCTTTTAATTTCATGGCTGCAATCACCATCTGCAGTGATTTTGGAGCCCCCAAAAACAAAGTCTGACACTGTTTCCACTCTTTCCCCATCTATTTCCCATGAAATGATGGACCAGATGCCATGATCTTCGTTTTCTGAATGTTGAGCTTTAAGCCAACTTTTTCACTCCCCTCTTTCACTTTCATCAAGAGGCTCTTTAGTTCCTCTCCACTTTCTGCCATAAGGGGAACACCATTACATATCCAAAACTGGCTAAAATATTTAGCATATCAAATGCTAGACATGGAGAAACTAGAACTCTCATACATTGCTGGTGGGAATATAAAATGGTAAAACCACTTTGGAAAAAAGTTTGGCAGTTTCTCAAAAACTTAAAACATACGTCTTCTATATGATTCCTCTATTCCACTCCTATGCATTTAACCAAAAGAAATAAAAGCATACATCTTTAAAAGTCTTATACATGAATATTCATAGCAGCTTTATTTGCAATAGCCAAAACCTGAAAGCAATCCCCATGTCCAGCAATAACTGAATGGATGAATAAACTCTAGTGTATCTATTCAATTGGATATTACTTAGAAATAAAGGGAGTGAACCATCAGTACACTCAAGAACTTGGATGAATCTCAAAATAACTATGAAATGAAAGAAGCCAGACAAAAGAGAGTACATACTGTATGATTCCATTTATATAAAATTGTGGAAATGAAAATATTCTGTAGTGACAGAAAATAGATCAGTAGGTGAGTGGGGTGGGGAGACAGTGAAAGAAGTAGGAGAAATTACAAGGAGGCAAAAGGAAACATCTGGAAGGAATAGATATATTCATTAGATGGACTGAGGTGATAGTTTCACAGGTACCTACTATGTCAAAATGTACAAAAATTTTGCACTTTAAATATAAGACCTAGAGCAACCAAAAATAAATAAACATTTTAAAAATATTTAGAAGTCTAAATCCAGGCCTTAGGGGTGATGAAACTGGCTCTGAACTTCCAGACAGTGGTATAACAACTTCCTTTGGTTCCATTTGTTTTGATCTGTGCACTTCCTTTGGACCCGTGATAGCCCTTCCTAAACAAGAGTCAAGTTGGGACCTTTGAGGAATAGGAAACACATACACGTGCACACCCTAATTCTGTTGCCTGCATCAAGGTATCATGGTCTACTCAGTCTATGAAGAGATGTGACCAACACAGACTCAGAGGCATCTCCAGGAAAGGGTGAAGGCTGCAGCCAAACCAATGTATCCCAAATCTCTGCGTTCCCACAATCACCCCAAAGCCCTTGGCCTCTTGTCTGGGGGTGCAGGTAGCTTACTGGGAGGAGTATGGAGCTAGAAGGAAACTGAGGAAGTAGGATTCATAAAAATCAGTTATCAAAAAAAAAAAAGTATTCTAGAATCTGCTGCATATTGTTTTAGATACCCTGAGAACCTCAAAAGGGCCATCATTGCATCCTAGTTGGAGAATGGGCAGGGATGGAACAGGTAGGAAACCCATTTCTCTATCTGCTGGAAGCACAGTAAGTAGTTTCATAATGCCATCTTGGCTATGCGGTGGCCTCATCCTATTCCAAGATTCTGAAAATGTTGAAAATTCTGGACCTTCCCCAAGCCTCCCTGGACAGGTTGACTGCAGCTTCCTGGAAGGCATCTGTGACCTCGCTTCACAGCCAGTAGGACATGGCAGTGTCTAAACTCCCATCCCTCTGGGGACATCACCACTATGCCAGGATGGAGAAGCACCTGTCCAAGAGCAAACAGAGGATCGTGGAGGTGCCTTTTCCCCAGTGCAGGGTCAATAAGCCCAAGTGAAGCCATCCTCACTACAAAGGAAACAGCCCTGAGGATAAAGGGATGCAACAAGGAGCCGGTCAAGGATTTTAGACGTTTGCATAACAGACCACAGGCACAGCCACCACCTTGGATCAGAACTGTTCAATGGCTCCTAACTGATTTCTGCTTCAGACGCCTTCCCCCAGTCTCCACTTAGACACCAAGTGGAGCTTTCTAATACATAAATCTTACTGCCTTGTGTGTGCGTGTGTGTGTGTGTGTGTGCGCTCAGGTGCTTCAGTCACGTCCAACTCTTTGCAACCTCATGGACCGTAACCCATGAGGTTCTAACTGATTTCTGCTTCAGACGCCTTCCCCCAGTCTCCACTTAGACACCAAGTGGAGCTTTCTAATACATAAATCTTACTGCCTTGTGTGTGCGTGTGTGTGTGTGTGTGTGCGCTCAGGTGCTTCAGTCACGTCCAACTCTTTGCAACCTCATGGACCGTAACCCATGAGGTTCCTCTGTCCACGGATTTTTCTGGGCAAGAATACTAGAGTGGGTTGCCACTTCCTCCTCCAGGGGATCTTCCTGACCCAAGGATTGAACCTGTGTCCCCTGCACTGCAGGCGGATTCTTTGCCACTTGAGCCATCAGAGAAGCCCCTTACTGCCTTATCTGCGTCTTAAAAATATGAATGGCTTCCCAATAGGAACTAAGTCCCATCCTGAAGGTAAAAGATATATGAAGTTCCCAAAATTAGAAAGGGAGACTGGCTTTACTAACTTGAAGCTAGTAAAAGTTAGTAGTAGAAGGTCCATTTTAGTAAAAAGTTGGTAAAAGAAAGAAAGTCCATTTTATTCTTATTATCAAGAATAAAAGTAACAGATAAACTAGGATATACAAAAGGTTAGGCTCAATGAACTTAACAGCAAGCCACCATACCTCTTACAGATACCTGAGTGACACTGTTAACACAGTTGTGTTCTCATAGACTATATTAGGAAACACCATCGCTCAAAGTTTGGTATTACCAGAGTGTAACTTGGAGACTTTACTTGGCCAATGTGTAAATCTTGCTGAATCTACTGGGGGTGGAAAAAAGCTTTCAAGTTAGACCAACAAGAACCAGCTATGCAGAGGAGAACTCTGGGGACCCCTTATGTGTTTGTACCATGGAGCTTCAGAGGGGCATGCTAACTGGGCATGCTGCTGAGATGCTTGGGATGTGGTCGTGAAAACAAGAGGATGCTGGAGGTATGCTGGGTAGGGGCGAGGGGTGAAGGAACAGTTGGAAGGCAGATGCACTGTGGATCGAGAGGAACTGAGGCAGGACACTCAGGTAGAAAGCAACTAACTGCACAGAAACTCAGAAAAGAAAATTAGGCTTGGGAAGGAGAAAAGAGGAAGGCCTTCTCATAAGAAGTCCATCTATTTGGCAATCAGAAGCATGGGGTTTGGACCTACTCATTTGATGAGGTTTATTGCATCAGCACTCACTATGTGAAAGACACTGTGTTGGGCCCTGGGGGTACAGATATACCCCTTTAAGTTTAAGGATGTATTCTGGGAAATGGAGGTGTTGAGTGACTCATTGCCATCTGCACATTCACTACAGAGCTTGTCCTCAATTTTGCAACCCAGCATTATTGTTTCTTCAATTGAAGGTGGCGGAGGTGATGAAGGATCTCCCACCACAATGTGTTCTAACTCCTGACAGTTACTGGAACTCCCAGGCTCTGGTGATACTGTTGATGTCCCTCCACTCACAGCGTTCCCGGGGATCCCCAAGTTTACTCTGTATCCCTTGCCCACTCGGTGAGGTGTGCCAGCCTCACGTCACCACAAAATGAGCACTTACCACCCAGCTCAGCCCTCTTTCTTGGTACTTAGGTGGTTCTTCCATGCACCTGGCTTACCTGCTCTCCACCATCAGGAGCAAGAAAAAGAGCCCCAGTGAAGTAAACAGACCGAGATGTTCCTCATAAGCAAGGGACGTGCTAGAACCTGCCAGCCAGGAAGACAAACGGTGCTCAAACTACTGAACTTGCCAAGAAGCCACAAAGAAGATGCATACATTAGTTGCACTCTTCTGTATTATAATGGGTCTATACACAGATTGGGCTTCCCTCATAGCTCAGGCGGTAAAGAAACTGCCTGCAATGCAGAAGACCTGGGTTCAATTCCTGGGTCAGGAAAATCCCCTGGAGAAGGAAATGGCAATCCACTCCAGGACTCTTGCCTGGAAAATCCCATGGACAGAGGAGCCTGGCGGGCTACAGTCCATGGGGTCGCAAGAGTCAGACACGACTTAGCGACTAAACCATCACCATACATAGATTACAAAGCTACATGAGAGGAAGCAGTGCTGCTTAGAGCAGTTCTAAACAAAGCACAGTCTGATCACATCTTTACAGGCTCTGGCAAGTTTCCCCAAGTCTGCGCATCAGTGTTCTCATCTGTAAAATGGGGTTGATAATGACCACCTCGTGATCAGAAAGAAACCCACGAGCTCATGTCAGCACTTAGCTCTGTGTCTGCCCAGAACAGGAACTCACTGAATGGCAGTGATCACCATGCCTGATGTGACAAGGTGCCAAGGGGGTTCTCAGAGGCAGCCAGGCCCCCAGAGGACTGCCCCCCACAGTCCAACTAGAGGCCTAGAAGAGCACCTGGAAATTTTGCTCCTGGACATTTTTCTCAGGGCCCTCCTAGAAATAATCACTGGACTCCCTGCAGAATGCTCTGCGGGCCATGCTGCTGCCTTCAGACAACACTGTTCATGTGCACTGTCTCCAAAAGAATCTTAAGTCAGTCGAGGAGCTCTGATCAGCTCTGACTTTCAGACATGTGTCATCTGCCAGCCTCAGACATGGCCTGTCCACGAGAGAGGCTAGAGACCCATGGTACAGGAGGGACTCTGGGATCACCCAAGGTCTGGATCAGCACTGGCGGGCTCAGGGGTCCCGAGCAGGCCAACAACCACTCGCGACCTCGGTCAGCTCCAGCCTCTGGGCTAAGGGTCAGCTAGCTAGCTTGCCCTCAGTCACCAGCCCTTTATGGCATGGCATGGGTTGGTGACCTTGAGACTGTGGAAAGCCCAGCTGTGGCAGCTGGCCACGAGCCCAGGGCAGCGTGTGCAAACCTCCATCGTGCAGGCCGTTCATCAGCTCCTCAATCTAATTGCAAATGGGGACATATCCCCACCGTCAGTGCATTTATAATTCACATTGTTTCAGAGCCCCTTTAACAGATATGTCTCATTCATCTGTTCCCATTTCTAATGGCAAAACATGACATGTAACTGTCCCACACAGAACACTAAAATACGAATAACCCTTTGTGTAAGTTTAGTGTGCAAAACTGTCCAGCACATAGCATTCGGGAAACTAAGTGCTTATTTTTAAATAGCTGATTTTGAATTTACTAAGCACTCACCATGTGCCACCACAGCAGTGGACAACAGAAGTTTGAAGCTAAATCTCCACCGTTTGATACGAGGAGCTGGAAACACACAGCAAGTTACCGTGGACCTGAGGCACCAATGCCTGCCATAACTGGGTGAGCCTTGAAACCACTGTGCCGAGCGAAAGAAGCCCGTCCCCAAAAGCCCCAGACTATGTGACTCCATCTGCAGGAAATGTCCAAAACAGGCACATCCATAGAGAAGGAAAGTGGATCCGTAGTTGCCAGGGGCTGGGGGGAAAAGGGATGTGAGAGTGACTGCTAATGGGTACTGGTTGCCTTTCTGAGCTGACAAAAATGTTCTAAAATCGACTGTGGTCATGGTTGCACAGAGTGTGATGAATACACTAAAACTGCTAACTTGAATCTTTAAGTGGGGGAGCTATAAGGTAGGTGAATTATATCTCAATAAAGCTGTTCTTTGTCTTTTTTTGGCTGCCCTGGGTCTTCACTGTGGGGCTCGGGCTTTCTCTATTTGCAGAGCACAGGCTCTAGAGTGTTTGGGCTTGGGTCCCCCAAGGCATGTGAGGTCTTAGCTCCCCAAACAGAGATGGAATCCATGTCCCCCCACATTGGAAGGTGGATTCTTAAACACTGGACCACCAGGGAAGTCTAAATAAAGTTGTATTAAAACAAAGTAAATTGGGGGAAATCAGGAGCTTCATTCACCAAGCTTCCATTTCTTCCTCTACAGAATGGAGATGATAATAGTGGCAGACTTTAAATAACTGGAAAATTCAGAAGGATAACACCGTAAAAAGCACTCAGTTTGACCCATATTATTATCAGCTATAATCAGAGGATCAGTCATACCAGGCAGAAGGTGGAAGCAACCCAAGTGTCCATCAGTGGATGAATGGATAAGCAAAATGAGGTACACACACACACACATGAGATGCTTAGAGGAGTCTGATTCACAGAGCCAGAAAGTAGAAGGTAGTTATCAACAGATCAGGGGAGCGGGGCTGGGAAGTCAGTATTTAATGCGACAACTCACACAATTCAGTCTTGCAAGACGAAGAGAGTTCTGGAGATGGGAGAGTGGTGATGGTCCTACAACCACGCCACAGAACTGTACACTTAAAAATGGCTAAGACAACGAATTTTATGTTATGTGTATGTGACCATAACTTTAAAAAATTAAAAATGGGGGGATATAAGAGCTGGAGCAAGGAACACTGTGGGGAGGAGGGGAGAAATTTGGAGAAGACCTCATAGGACCAAAGACCTGGGAGCTAAGGCATCATCGGGGCAGACTGAAGGAGCATCTCGAGGGGAGGGATGAGGAGCACCTCGAGGGGAGGGGATGAGGGCCAAGGAGAAATTATACAGCACAGGAGAGTTTCTTATAGGTCTCTGACTCAGAAAAACAAAAAGAGAGAGAGACTAAACTAGGCAGGGTTGCATCCACATGACTCGTTCATCTCTTTAGTGTCCCTTCTCAATCCTGGCGCAGCCTGTGGAATAAGCAAGTCTGGGAAGATACAGCAAAAACCAGGGTGCCTGAAATTTGCTACTTACGTTCCCTACTGCAACCCTCATCCTTCCAAGGCCCAAGACCCTACAGGTATACTTTTTCTCTGTATCCTTTAAGTCTAAAGTGGTAGAGACTGGGGGAAAGAAGGAAGGACTACAGAAACAGCCAAATGTAAGCATGGGCAGCCAAATGTAAGCATAGGCATAAGTATCTGGAAAGCCTGATCCAGAGGTACAACTATAACACCCACCCCTTTGGAGCTTTGTAATGCATAAATCTGCTCCATTCAAAATGAAGACTTGACTCCTAAAATCATTGTTTTAAATATTGTTTTAGAACTTCCAGCCAATGCAATAAGGCAGGAAACAAAAATAGAGAGGTAATCTATAGGAAAGAATCTAAAAAAAAACCATTTGCATAAATCATCATACATCTAAGTAGCTCAAGAGAGATAAATTGAAAGAATTCAGAATAAGAAAATTCAGAAAGATGTCTGATTACAAATAAAGATCTAATTAACATTCAGCAATAACTGGTTAGGAACTATAGTAAGAAAAAAAAAAAACCCATGTCATATTTATGGAGGGAGCAAAAATACAAAATGCCTAGAAATAAGCTTAGCAAAAATGTGCAGGATTAAATGAATAAATCCACAAAACAACTGTGATACATCAAAAAAAATGATTTTACCAAATGAAGACACTTCTAAATTTGTAGATGGGACATTTCAATACGATAAAAATGTCAATTTTCTCAAGATTAACTTTAAATTTAAAGCAATTTCAATCAAAATCCCATCTGGATTTTTTAAACCTGACAAATTTATTTCAAGTAAATAAGA
Organism: Cephalophus harveyi; assembly: GCA_006410635.1. NCBI lineage: Eukaryota > Metazoa > Chordata > Mammalia > Artiodactyla > Bovidae > Cephalophus > Cephalophus harveyi. The sequence goes on along the minus strand of SJYT01002523.1, from coordinate 438,753 downwards.
AGCAGGAATAGCCTAGACATTTTTGAAACAAGAAGAAAAATGAATTCAGGACCTGCACTACCACTTATTAAAACACAAAGTTATAACAAAGAAGCAACTGATGTAAGCAGAGATAAAAACTGAAATTGCATAAAAAGCTCAAAAATGGACCTGTATATATATGTGTGTGTGTGCGTGCGTGCGCATACATATTTATTAGAATTTTATATATAATAAAAATGTCATTTTAGATTCTAAATTCAGTAAAGAAAGTGGGTTTGTATAACTGGTTTAAAGAAAAAATTATGAGATATCTACCTCCAAACAACCAACATGAATACAGTTTAATTCAGTAATAGGTACAAATAAATACTTCACACACATATGTGATTTAGGGATAGAGAAGGTCTTTCTAAGTTTACAGGAAAATTTTTAAGCTTTAATTACATAAACATTTAAAAATTCTTATATCAAAGAGTGTCACAATCTAAATTTGAAAAAATAGTGTGAGGGAAAGACTCTTGACATAAATGGTAGATAAACATTTATTATTTTATCATTATTATTTTTATTGAAATGATTCAGTAAGAAACAGATGAGCACATCAATGGAAAAGGTGAGGTGGAAAAGGTGTAGAAGGAAAAAAAAAAAGTGAAATGACCAGGAAATAAATGAAAGATATTTAAACGCACCAGAAATAGAAGCTTGAAAAATAAAACAATGAATTGACATTTTTCACAACACTGGCAAGAGTTAAAACAACTGACCATCATTAGCAGGTGTTCAGGTAAATGGGCACTGTTACACACTGCTGGCTAATTTACAACATTCCTGGAGGGCCATTTGGCAATGCGCATGAAAAACCTTTGTGGAATGGTCACAGCTTTTGAGCAGTAATTCCACTTCCAGAAAATAGCCTAAGGGAATAACCAGAACTATGTGCACAGTTTCAACATCGTCATATGTTTTGGGCACCATGCGTACTTACTAGACACAGTTCTGTGCTTTCAATGGACTGTGTAACTTAATCCTCAGGAAGGTACTATCTAGATTCTGATAAGATCTCCACTTTTACAGAGGAGGAAACGGATGCACAGAGAGACCAAGAAGTCATTCAACATCATACAGCTAGTATGTAATAGAGCCTGGATTGAAACCCAGGCAAGTGTGACTGCCTTGACCCAGACTAGAAGCCATCAGGGGAACATCGATACCAATAGTGGAATCTGACTATTACCTAATGTCCAACAAAAGGGACTCATGGAAGTACATTCCAGCACATGCACATGACAGAATTAATGGGTCGATGGATGGATGGAGAGATGAGGGGTGGGTGGGTGGATGGGTGGGTGAATGAACGAATGGCTGAAATCACAAAGCATCTGTTTCGAAATCTATGCTTGTTTGTATTTCTACTCACATGTATTGAACCTCAACGTCATGGCAGGCACATTCTCAGGTACCATTTTAGCCCTCACCAAAACAAGCATGCAACAATTAAACAAGACTTCTGCTCCCAGGAGTAAATGCTGAACAAAGAGAGTGTGAGGCTGCCCCCCAACCCGAAGATGTTCTCTTCCCAAAGTTCTTAAAAACTTCTTCGTTTCATAAAAGAGAGAGAGGTCCAAAGAATTCGCAGACTATGAAAGTCTTTCATTAAAATCTGGGTCTCCAAGAACCACAGACAACAGGCCTGGCAATTGTATGCACTGATCCAGTATCTCTGACAGAAAGAGGCAGCACCCCAGCGTACGCTGGGATATCTGGGACAGAGGATTACCAAGGATGCTGTGGAAGTGAGGGCGAGAGGAGCCTGAGCAAGTCGGGAGAGATGTTCCCCACACGGCTGTGCGGGGACTGGGTCTCACCTCCATCCGGTGAGAAGGGCTTGGCAGTGAGCCCCAAAACCATGACACCTGAGCCTCGTGCTCCATTATTTGTTATTATCTTTAGCCAAGTAAGATTATTTCCTATAATAAACACATTCATTGGAAATTAAAAACAATTTTTTTTTTAACATTCAACCTCTTCATGTACAATTACGGATGAAGACAAGTGACAACAGAAGGCAACAGACCCGGGAGAAGGAGAAACAGAATAAACCAAACGAAAGATGAGGTCTCTGAACACAGGAGAGGCATCTACCACGTGCTTACGACCTCAGAGGAAGTGGCTGGGGTGGTGGTGGGTCACACTATTGATACTGGCTCTGCTGGCCCCTAAATGAAAAGGGTACATCCCGGGTGACTGTGTCATATAGATGTTTTACACCTGTGCGTGCTCAGTCATGTCCGACTTTTTGTGACCCCATGGACTGGAGCCTGCCAGGCCCCTCTGTCCATGGGATTCTCCAGGCAAGAATAATGCAGTGGGTTGCCATTTCTTCCTCTAGGGGATCTTCCTGACCCAGAGATCAAACCCAGGTCTTTTGTGTCTCCTGCACTGGCAGGCGAGTTCTTTACCACTAGCGTCACCAAGATCTACAGTCGAAGTCCACGTGGGGATCTAGAGCAAACTAAGCTTTGAGAGCATGCATCAACACAGCCAAGGGACTTCCAGTTAACTGAGCTCCGGCAGGCTCTCTTCTTGGTGGACAGGGTAGCAAAGCAGTAACCCTATCCTGTGACAACAAGCAGCACATTCACACATAATCAGGGAGGTGACAGTCTTGGACCATTCCCCTCCTGCTGTGAGTTACACAAGCTCAGCACGGAGGATACAGCAACACTGAGCCACCTGCCTCTTCTGCTCCGGAAAGCTCTGCACCCAAGAGGCCTTTGGGTGCCACAGACGTGCAAAACCCCTGGCCTCTAGGGTGAGTGACAGACATGGAGCAATAAAAATGTCATTGCTGGAGACCCTCTGGGGGATGAAGTACATTCACAACACTTGTTCCCTTCTCCTACACAAGCACCTCGAAGAGCCAGGTATTACAGGCATCCTGCCCATTGAAACAACCAAGGTAAGAAGTTCAAACAACCTGCCCAAGGGTCCTGTGGCTAGAATGGGGTCTGGGATTTTTAACCAAGACTCTCTAATTCCAACTCCCCTGATCTGTGCCCAACACCAGTCAACCTCTTTTGCATGAACTGAACATCTGGAAAGCCAGATGTCCACTCCCGAGGACCTTAGTGACCCTGAAACCAGAAGCCCAAATGAAACCCCGTCACAGCTACTCAAAGACCCCAAGGCAAAAGGCAGTCAGAATGGAATAAAGAGCACCTGGGCTACATAATCCCAGTCCGACCACTTACTCGCTGGGTGACCTTGGGAAAGCCACCTAACCTCTCTGTGCTTCAAGTTTCTCATCGGTAGAAGGAGAAGAACAGAGCCTACCTCTTAGAGTCAGTACGAAGATTATATGTGCTAAAAGTTGGCTTAAAGCTCAACATTCAGAAAATGAAGATCATGGCATCTGGTTCCATCACTTCATGGGAAATAGATGGGGAAACAGTGTCAGACTTTATTTTTTGGGGCTCCAAAATCACTGCAGATGGTGACTGCAGCCATGAAATTAAAAGACGCTTACTCCTTGGAAGAAAAGTTATGTCCAACCTAGATAGCATTTTCAAAAGTACCTCAGATATGCAGATGACACCACCCTTATGGCAGAAAGTGAAGAGGAGCTAAAAAGCCTCTTGATGAAAGTGAAAGAGGAGAGCGAAAAAGTTGGCTTAAAGCTCAACATTCAGAAAACGAAGATCATGGCATCTGGTCCCATCACTTCATGGGAAATAGATGGGGAAACAGTGGAAACAGTGCCAGACTTTATTTTTTTAGGCTCCAAAATCACTGCTGATGGTGACTGCAGCCATGAAATTAGAAGACGCTTACTCCTTGGAAGAAAAGTTATGTCCAACCTAGATAGCATTTTCAAAAGCAGAGACATTACTTTGCCAACAAAGGTCCGTTTAGTCAAGGCTATGGTTTTTCCTGTGGTCATGTATGGATGTGAGAGTTGGACTGTGAAGAAGGCTGATCGCCGAAGAATTGATGCTTTTGAACTGTGGTGTTGGAGAAGACTCTTGAGAGTCCCTTGGACTGCAAGAAGATCCAACCAGTCCATTCTGAAGGAGATCAACCCTGGGATTTCTTTGGAAGGAATGATGCTAAAGCTGAAACTCCAGTACTTTGGCCACCTCATGCGAAGAGTTGACTTATTGGAAAAGACTCTGATGCTGGGAGGGATTGGGGGCAGGAGGAAAAGGGGACGACCGAGAATGAGATGGCTGGATGGCATCACTGACTCGATGGATGTGAGTCTGAGTGAACTCCGAGAGATGGTGATGAACAGGGAGGCCTGGCGTGCTGCGATTCATGGGGTCGCAAAGAGTCGGACACGACTGAGCGACTGAACTGAACTGAACTGAACACTTTTGTGCAGAAGTACTAGAGAATTTCATTTATGGAGTATTTATCCACTGTTCCTTCAGTACTAGGTATTTAATGAACTGTATTGAAGAGTATATTTTGCAGAATGCCCAAGCTAGAAGAGTGAGAGAGCCAGAATTATTAAAATCCAAGTACCCTAGGGATCTACTTTTTTGTTGAATGCTAAACAGATTGTTTTATTGTGCATTATCTTTCATCAGATTCACTTCTAAGACAGCTTTCACTTACTATCTAGCAGATTTCCACATTTCTGCTCTGTGTTCCAAATCATTGTATTCTCAGCAAATGCCAGCTATTCTTGATATTGGCCAGGGCTTGTACAGTTAAGTAGATAAGATGGTCAGTGGACTTACAGTTAAGTAGTTAAGATGGGCTGTAGTAGTAATGAACCTGCCTGCCAATGCAGGAGACTAAGAGATGTGGGTTCCATCCCTGGGTTGGGAAGATCCCCTAGAGAAGGAAATGGCAACACATTCCAGTATTCTTGCCTGGGAAATCCCATGGACAGAGAGCCTGGTGGGCTACAGTCCATAGCATTGCAATGAGTCAGACAAGACTGAAGTGACATAGCATCATCATCAAGATGATCTGTAAGAATTATTTGTCATAGCCAAATGCAATTAATTTTTTTTAATCTATTTGTGTCCTCTTTGATTTCCTTTATAGTTTTCTATATAAAGGTTTTTGGTTTCTTTAGGTAGACATATTCCTAAGTATTTTATTCTTTTCGTTGCAATGGTGAATGGAATTGTTTCCTTATTTTCTCTCTTTTTTTTTAATGTTTTATTTTTTTAATTTTTACTTTATTTTACTTTACAGTACCGTATTGGTTTTGCCATACATTGACATGAATCCACCACGGGTGTATATGAGTTCCCAATCCTGAATCCCCCTCCCAGATCCCACCCCATATCCTCTCTCTAGATCATCCCTGTGCACTAGCCCCAAGTATCCTGTATCCTGTATCGAACATAGGCTGGTGCTTCGTTCTTACATGATAGTATACGTGCTTCAGTGCCATTCTCCCAAATCATCCCACCCTCTCCCTCTCCCACAGAGTCCAAAAGTCCATTCTATACATCTGTGTCTCTTATGCTGTCGTGCATACAGGGTCATCATTGCCATCTTTCTAAATTCCATATATATGTGTCAGTATACTGTATTGGTGTTTTTCTTTCTGGTTTACTTCACTCTGTATAATAGATTCCCATTTCATCCATCTCATTAGAACTGATTCAAATGAATTCTTTTTGATGGCTGAGTAATACTACATTGTGTATATGTATCACAGCTTTCTTATCCATTCATCTGCTGATGGACATCTAGGTTGTTTCCATGTCCTGGCTATTATAAACAGTGCTGCAATGAACATTGGGGTACATGTGTCTCTTTCAATTCTGGTTTCCTCGGTGTGTATGCCCAGCAGTGGGATTGCTGGGTCATAAGGCAGTTCTATTTCCAGCTTTTTAAGGAATCTCCACACTGTTCTCCATAGTGGCTGTACTAGTTTGCATTCCCACCAACAGTGTAAGAGGGTTCCCTTTTCTCCACACCCTCTCCAGCATTTATTGCTTGTAGACTTTTGGATCGCAGCCATTCTGACTGGTGTGAAATGGTACCTCATTGTGGTCTTGATTTGCATTTCTCTGATAATGAGTGATGTTGAGCATCTTTTCATGTGTTTGTTAGCCATCCGTATGTCTTCTTTGGAGAAATGTCTGTTTAGTTCTTTGGCCCATTTTTTGATTGGGTCGTTTATTTTTCTGGAATTGAGCTGCATAAGTTGCTTGTATATTTTTGAGATTAGTTGTTTGTCAGTTGCTTCATTTGCTATTGTTTTCTCCCATTCAGAAGGCTGTCTTTTTACCTTGCTTATAGTTTCCTTTGTTGTGCAGAAGCTTTTAATTTTAATTAGATCCCATTTGTTTATTTTTGCTTTTATTTCCTGTATTCTGGGAGGTGGATCATAGAGGATCCTGCTGTGATTTATGTCAGAAAGTGTTTTGCCTATGTTCTCCTCTAGGAGTTTTATAGTTTCTGGTCTTACGTTTAGATCTTTAATCCATTTTGAATTTATTTTTGTGTGTGATTTTTGAAAGTGATCTAGTTTCATTCTTCTACAAGTGGTTGACCAGTTTTCCCAGCACCACTTGTTAAAGAGATTGTCTTTACTCCATTGTATATTCTTGCCTCCTTTGTCGAAGATAAGGTGTCCGTAGGTGTGTGGATTTATCTCTGGGCTTTCTATTTTGTTCCATTGATCTATATGTCTGTCTTTGTGCCAGTACCATACTGTCTTGATGACTGTGGCTTTGTAGTAGAGCCTGAAGTCAGGCAGGTTGATTCCTCCAGTTCCATTCTTCTCTCTCAAGATTGCTTTATAGCCAAATGCAATTAATTTTTATCTTATGCTCACTGATGCTCCATTCATTAAATAAAAGTTTGCCATCCATTTTTAGACCTTCTTAATGTGTTTTTCCCCAAGTCATTTTTTTTTATTTTGTCAGTATACTTTTTATTCAAAATTTAGCTTCTTACCAGCAAAGTAATAGTTGTTAAAAATAAATTATATTTTTAAATACTTCATTAATAGGAGTAGCTGTAATTTCATTTTACAGAATTACTAAAGTTTGATTTCAAACCACCTCAATAAAGTCAATCACAATAAAGTGAATCACAAAGATTTTTGGTTTCAAGGTGAATATAAAACTTATGTTTACAAGATACCATGGTCTATCAATTGTACAACATCATCATGTCTAAAACATAATGTACTTACTTTAATTTAAAAATACTTTATTGCTAAAAAATCCCAAGTCATTTTTTAAATTGATGTATAATTAAATGGCAACACACTCCAGTATTTTTGCCGGGAACAAGAAGGTGGTGTCTGGGCTTCAAAGGGAAGTAAGGTATTCACAGCAGGATGAAAAGAGTTAACGTTTGGTGAGCAAATGTATGCCAGGACATCTAAACAATGGAACATAGGTAAGACTTTGATCTAACCAGTTTGGTAAGTTCCTCCTTGTCTATCACGCCTAGTTCATATTTCACTATACTATTTATGGTGTGAGCTCCTTCCTCAAACAGGTCTTATATCTTAAATTCTTTTAGTTAATAAGTGGTGGGAAGTTCAAAGATTCTTCCTGAGTCTTTTCAGCGTTCCAGAGTGGCACATCTGGGGGCAGCCTGCTAAATCAGTGCTAAACCAACTTTGCTTCTGTGGGATACATGCTACTCAGTTATGATATGTTATCCCTTTTATATATTTCTGAATTCTGTTACTATTTTATTGAGATTGTATTTTTTTCATATGCCACTATCATCACCAACTCCTAATAAAACCTGTCTTTTTTTTTTGGATGATCAGCTTTAACTAGTGAAAAAGCTCCTGGGTGTCATAGGGGTCCAAATGACCTTTAACTTTTTTTTGACGGTTGTGCAATACCTCATACAGCTGGAACTCATGCTGTTCACTTGCTAAGTTTTGAGCTAATAATTCTTCTGTTGTGGCTTTGCTATACAAATATTTGACCTGGAAGATACATAGTTACCAACATTTGGTATGTATATGCAACACCGTAAGCCACTGTTGTGGGTCCTTGGTGATTCAGTGGTTAAAAAAAAAAAAAAAAAAAAATTTCCACCTGCTATGCAGGAGACAAGAACTCAATCCCTGAGTTGGAAAGATCCCCTGGAGTAGGAAATGGCAACCCACTCCAGATTTCTTGCCTGGGAAATCCCATGGACAGAGGAGCCTGGCAGGCTATAGTCCATGGGGTCGCAGTACAGTTGGATAGTACTTAGTGGCTAAACAAGAGCAATGCCATTTTTACTATGTAAGAACTTCTAACGATTATACAGTGGAAGTGAGAAATATATTTAAGGGACTAGATCTGATAGAGTGCTGGATGAACTATGGACAGAGGTTAGTGGCATTGTACAGGAGACAAGGAGTAAGACCATTCCCAAGAAAAAGAAATGCAAAAAAGCAAAATGGCTGTCTGAAGAGGTCTTACAAATAGCTGTGAAAAGAAGAGAAGCAGAAAGCAAAAGAAAAAAGGAAAGATATACCCATTTGAATGCAGAGTTCCAAAGAATAACACGGAGAGATAAGAAAGCATTCCTCAGAGATCAGTGGAAAGAAACAGAAGAAACAATACAATAAGAAAGAATAGAAATCTCTTCAAGAAAATTAAAGATACCAAGGGAACATTTCATGCAAAGATGAGCTCACTAAAGGACAGAAATGGTATGGACCTAACAGAAGCAGAAGATATTAAGAAGAAGTGGTAAGAATACACAGAAGAACTATATAAAGAAGATGTTCATGACCCAGATAATCACAATGGGGTGATCACTCACCTAAAGCCAGACATCCTGGAATGTGAAGTCAAGTGGGCCTTAGGAAGCATCACTACGAACAAAGCTAGTGGAGGTGATGGAATTCCAGTTGAGCTGTTTCAAATCCTAAAAGATGGTGCTGTGAAAGTGCTACACTCAAAATGCTAGCAAATGTGGAAAACTCAGGAGTGGCCACAGGATTGGAAAAGGTCAGTTTTCATTCCAATCCTAAAGAAACGCAATGCCAAATAATCCTCAAACTACCACACAATTGCACTCATCTCACACGCTAGTAAAGTAATGCTCAAAATGCTCCAAGTAATGCTCATAATGCTTCAGCAATATGTGAACCGTGAACTTCCAGATGTTCAAGCTGGTTTTAAAAAGGCAGAGTAACCAGAGATCAAATTGCCAACATCTGTTGGAACATTGAAAAAGCAAGAGAGTTCCAAAAAAACATCTTTTTCTGCTTTATTGACTACACCAAACCCTTTCACTGTGTGGGTCACAACAAACTGGAAAATTCTGAAAGAGATGGGAATACCAGACCACCTGACCTACCTCCTGAGAAATCTGTATGCAGGTCAGGAAGCAACACTTGTAAGTGAACATGGAACAACAGACTGGTTCCACATAGGAAAAGGAGTGTGTCAAGGCTATATACTGTCTTCCTGCTTATTTAACTTATATGAAGTGTACATCACGAGAAACGCTGGGCTGGATGAAGCACAAGCTGGAATCAAGATTGCCAGGAGAAATATCAGTAACCTCAGATATGCAGATGATACCACCCTTATGGCAGAAAGCGAGGAAGAACTAGAGAGCCTCTTGATGAAAGTGAAAGAGGAGAGTGAAAAAGCTTACTTAAAGCTCAACATTCAGAAAACAGAGATCATGTCATCCGGTCCCATCACTTCATGGCAAATAGATTGGAAACAGTGGAAACAGTATCAGACTTTATTTGGGGGGGTGCTCCAAAATGACTGCAGATGGTGACTGCAGCCATGAAATTAAAAGACGCTTACTCCTTGGGAGAAAAGTTATGACCAAGCTATACAGCATATTAAAAAGCAGAGACATTACTTTGCCAACAAAGGTCCATCTAATCAAGGCTATGATTTTTCCAGTAGTCACGTATGGATGTGAGAGTTGGACTATAAAGAAAGCTGGGTGCTGAAGAATTGATGCTTTTGAACTGTGGCATTGAAGAAGACTCTTGAGAGTCCCTTGGACTGTAAGGAAATCCAACCAGTCCACCCTAAAGGAAATCAATCCTGAATATTCATTGGAAGGACTGATGCTGAAGCTGAAACTCCAATACTTTGGCCACCTGATGTAAAGAACTGACTCATTTGAAAAGACCCTGATGCTGGGAAAGATTGTAGGTGGGATTGTAGGTGGGATTGTAGGATTGTAGGTGGAAAGATTGTAGAGGGGGATGACAGAGGATGAGATGGTTGGATGGCATCACTGACTCAATAGACATGAGTTTGAATAAACTCTGGGAATTGGTGATGGACAGAGAGGCCTGGCATGCTGCAGTCCATGGAGTCACAAAGAGTCGGACACGACTGAGTGACTGAACTGAACTGCACTGAAGAACTTCTAAAAACCTGATATAAAGAATTCAAAATTTCTGCTGGAGACTAACTTCAAGAATTATCCTGAGTGTATTAGTTTGCTGCCATAGCAATGGAAATGGGTGGCCTAAAAAATAAAATGGTACTGTCTCACAGTTCTGGAGGTTAGAAGTCCGAGATCAAGTTGGTAAAACTTTGAGATCAAAATTTCCTGTTTTTCTCAATAAGTCAAAATCCATTAATATCATTATTTATATTTATAAACATATCAGAAATATTTACAATTCATAGGTATATCAGTTGGTTGGTTTCTTTGGAGGCCTCTCTCCTTGGCTTGTGAGTGGCTGTCTCTTACCTGTGCCTTCACATGGTCCTCCCCAATGCGTGTCTGTGGCTAACGTCTCTTCTTACAAGTACACCAGTCATACTGGGTCAGGGCCCACCACAATGACCTTATTTTAACTTAATTACCTCTTTAAAGATCCCATGTCCAAATAAAATTGTTTTGAAGATGTGTATTTGAGGGGCATACAATTCAGCCTCAAAACTATTTCCTCTGGGCCACCAAATGCTTGTCCTTGTACTATGCAAAATACATTTCACCCATCACAATAGCTCACAAATCTTAGCCATTTTAGCATCAACTCCAAGTCCAAAATTTTGTCTAAATATCTAAATCAGGTATAGGTCAGAATTGAGGTGTGAGGCATCCTGAGGCAATATTCCCTTCCAGCTATGAATCTGTGAAATTAAAAAGCCATAAAATTAAAAGAAGCTTGCACCTTGGAAGAAAAGCTATGACAAACCTAGACAGTGTGTTAACAGCAGAGACATCACTTTGCTGACAAAGGTCTGTCTAGTCAAAGCTAAGGTATTTCCAGTAGTCATGTAGGGATGTGACAGTTGGACTATAAAGAAAGCTGAGTGCTGAAGAATTGATGCTTTTGAACTGTAGTGCTAGAGGAAACTCTTGAGAGACCCTTAGACAGCAAGATCAAACCAGTTAATCCCAAAGGAAATCTACCCTTAATATTCATTGGAAGGACTGATGCTAAAGATGAAGCTCCAATACTTTGGCCATCCAATGCAAAGAGCCAACTCGCTGGGAAAGACCCTGATGCTGGAAGAGTTTGAGGCAGGAGGAGAAGAGAGTAAGAGAGGTTGAGATGGTCGGATGGCATCATCAACTCAATGGACATGAGTTTCAGCAAACTCCATGAGATAGTGAAGGACTGGGAAGCCTGGCATGCTGCATTCCATGGGGTTGCAAAGAGTTGGACATGACTGAGCAGCTGAACAGCAACAACAGTGAACCTGTGAAACCAGGTAACAAGTTATCTGCTTCCAAAGCATAACGGTAGGACAAGCCTAGGATATACATCCCTATGTCCAAAGGGGAAAATTGAAAGAAATCAAGGGGTCACAAGTTCCAAGCAGCTCTGAAATGTAGCTGGGCAATTTCCTTTAGATTTTGAGACTTTTGGTGTGATGCTCTGTCCTCCAGGTTGTGGATGGGGGTCGGCTCAGGAGAGTTTGTAGGTACTTGACTGGAATGACATGGGCATCCAAGCACGGGAGGAGATAGTGGTGAGGTTGAGAGGTTGAGAAGAGAAGAGAGGCTTTCTTCTTTTTTAGCAAAAAGAAAAATTATGTGGAGCCGACCAAAACAGATGGAGCAAAAGGGTGAACGTAAAAGTGTACCCAAGGAAGTGTGTTAGTGGTCAAACCAATGTGATTAAATTGGTTCAAAGTAGAGGCTTGGCACTGGGAACAGGAAATGCATCAAAAGTCCAGCAAACAAGCAAAAGCAGAAAAGGAGATTATGGTGACCAGTAGGACTTGGACAAAGTGAGATCACTTAGGTTGTCTTTGTAAAGAAGGCCAGATCACTGTTAGAGCCGGCTTTCAGACAAATAGTTAGGTCTGCCTGGAGGATGAGTCCAGAGTAGTGCGTCTCAGAATTGGAGAGCTCTGAAAGCCAGGATGGGTAGTTTGAGTCAGCAGCTATTGAGACCATCATTTTGGGTGTATGAATAAAGGAGTGAACTTTGAGGAAGACAGAAACCTTCCCAGAGCCCCCCCAAAAAACCCCAAAATGCAACAATATAAAACAGAACCATTTGGTTTTGAAGACATACTGCCTTAGATTTGAAGATTAGGGAGTGTACCTACTTGCCTAAGGATAGGGTATAGCAATTCTAATGGAAAGCTGGAAACCCTAGAAGTTGAGGATGGAGATGAAACAGCTTAGAATCTTTGGAGGCTGGGAGTAGATGGGTCAGTTTGCTACTGTTGTTGTCTTCTCGCCCTAGCTTGCTGATGCCTGTCTTAGTTGAAGTCAGGTGTAGAAACAGGGGTCAAAGACCATTCAAGTGGAGGAGCCTTTCTAAAATGAGAGATGTGAATCCATGAATCATTGTCTTTCAATCTGGCTGTGCATGGATTAGTTTTTAACAATGATATCTTTTAAGGTTCTTCCATTCTGATTGTAAACAATCTTTTATTTGATGCCCGTTCCAGTAAACAAAATCTTTAGGTTGAAATTTATGATCCTTTTCATCTCCTGGGAGGTTTCTGGAAAAGTCATTACCAATTTTTAAAGTGTCTTCATGAGACCCTGTCAATAATGTAATATACTTCCTTTTGCACCATTGTGGGTGAAAGTTTCCAAAATACTGCTTTCCCCCTATAACCATTTTTTCAGATGCTCATTGGGTTGAAGGATGTACTGGTGTAGTGGCAGTTGGGCTTCAGTAGACACTATAAATTTGTTTTGTCCTATCTAAATCATCTCCCAGAGAAGTATTCTTGCCTTGAAAATCCCATGGACCGAGGAGCCTGGTGGCATACAGTCTATGGGGTCACAAAAGAGTTGGACATGACATAGTTATTAAAACGAAACAAAAAACCTCCTAAACCACTTTTAGTTTAGTTTAGTTTAGTCATGGGGTCAAGATTCCCTTCTTTTGTTGCCATATCTGTTTCCCTTCTATGGTGGCAATTTCTTGAGTCCCTAGGAAAGAAATCTATTATTGGCTTAGCAGGGCTACTGGAGAGCAGTGGACATTCTCAAGGCTGCACAGGATGCATATTTAAAGCTGCTGTTGGGCTGCAGCATCAGCAAGTTGTTTCTTTTAGTTTCTCCAGTGTCAGGCTTGGAATGCCCTGTTGTTTTAATAATTGTTCAGCGTTTTGGCAACTGTATAACAATTAATAACTGTGCAACCTATATTTTAAAATAGATTGTCCTGAAGAGGTTAAAAACCTCATTGTTTTCTTAGCACTCCAAAGTTGTTATGTCACTTCAAAAGTATACTGATCTCATTATAAATTCTTGTTACATGACCTTGTTACCTTACCAGGGGTTTTCATGGTAGCACAGCTGGTAAAGAATCTCTTGCATTGCCGGAGACCACAGTTTGATTCCTTGGTCGGGAAGATTCCCCTGGAGAAGGGATAGACTACCCAATCCAGTATTCTTGGACTTCCCAGGTGGCTCAGCTGGTAAATAATCTGCCTGCAGTGTGGGAGACCTGGGTTCCATTCCTGGGTTGGTAAGTCCCCCTGGAGAAAGGAATGACTACCCACTCTAGTATTCTGGACTATATAGTCCATGGGATTGCAAAGAGTCAGACATGACTGAGTGACTTTCATTTGCCTTCACTTCACCTGACCTTTAGCTAATTGACAAGCTAGAGTAAAGACAATCCATGTGACTTGTTCTGCTGACTTTGTTTCTGGCAAATAAAAGTTTTTAATTGCATGCAGTGTGGACATTATTGCATTTGCAGCTCTGTAATGACTCTGCTTATCAATTAATAGGACCCATCTGTAAATCTGGTTAGATCAGCTTTATGAATAGGGTTTCTTGTGAATCATTCCTGGGAGCAAGAAGATAATTGGTTAACAAAGTGCAGTCACAGTTGTTTTCTTGTGATGCTGATAGCAAAGTTGCAAGAATAATGTCATTACATCCACAAGGTGATATTAAGGGCAGAAAGCAACCATAGTTCCTGGGAAGTTTGTTGGCTTACAGAATTGTGCTGAATGTGGTAGAGTTTAGAAGCTCTCGACTGAGTGTGGGATATAAGTAGTTAAAGGAAACCCTGTTTTTATTTCTTTAGTATTCTTTCTGAAATAACCCTCGTACTTGCTACCAAGTCTAATTTAGTTTTGGAGCATTAAGTCATGTCGTCTACAAGAATTTTCATAAAAGCGTCAGTTCAGTTCAGTCGCTTAGTCTTGTCCAACTCTTTGTGACCCCACGTACTGCAGCACGCCAGGCCTCCCTGTCCATCACTAACTCCCAGAGTTTACTCAGACTCATGTCCACTGAATCTGTGATGCCATCCAAGCATCTCATCCTCTATTGTTGCCTTCTCCTCCCATCTTCAATCTTTCCTAGCATCAGGGACTTTTTAAATAAGTCAGTTTTTCTTATGAGGTGACCAAAGTATTGGAGTTTCAGCTTCAACATCAGTCCTTCTAATGAACATCTAGGACTGATTTCCTTTAGCATGGACCAGTTGGATCTCCTTGCAGTCCAAGGGACTCTCAAGAGTCTTCTCCAACACCACAGTTCAAAAGCATTAATTCTCTGGCACTCAGCTTTCTTTATAGTCCAACTCTGATATCCATACATGACTGCTGGAAAAACCATAGCCTTGACTAGATGGACCTTTGTTGGCAAAGTAATGTCTCTGCTTTTTAACACACTGTCTATAACTTTTCTTCCAAGGATCAAGCATCTTTTAATTTCATGGTTACAGTCACCATCTGCAGTCATTTTGGAGTCCTCAAAAATAAAGTCTGTCACTGTTTCCACTGTTTCCCATCTATTTGCCACGAAGTGATAGGACCAGATGCTATGATCTTAGTTTTCTGAATGTTGAATTTTAAGGGAACTTTTTCACTCTCCTCTTTCACTTTCATCAAGAGGCTCTTTAGTTCTTCTTCAGTTTCTGCCATAGTTGTGGTGTCATCTGCATATCTGAGGTTATTGATATTTCTCCCGGCAGTCTTGATTCCAGCTTGGGCTTCTTCCAGCCCAGCGTTTCTCATTATGTACTCTGAGTATAAGTCAAATAAGCAAGGTGACAATATATAGCCTTGACATACTCCTTTTCCTATTTGGAACCAGTCTGTTGTTCCATGTCCACTTATAACTGTCGCTTCTTGACCTGCATACAGATTTCTCAGGAGGCAGGTCAGGTGGTCTGGTATTCCCATCTCTTTCAGAATTTTCCACAGTTTGTTGTGATCCACACAGTCAAAGGCTTTGGTGTAGTCAATATAACAGAAGTAGATGCTTTTCTGGAACTCGCTCACTTTTTTGATGATCCAACAGATGTTGGCAATTTGATCTTTGGTTCCTCTGCCTTTTCTAAAACCAGCTTGAATATCTGGAAGTTCACGGTCCACATTTTGCTGAAGCCTGGCTTGTAGAATTCTGAGCATTACTTTACTAGCATGTGAGATGAATGCAATTGTGTGGTAGTTTGGATGTTCTTTGGCATTGCCTTTCTTTGGGATTGGAATGAAAACTGACCTTTTCCAGTCCTGTGGCCACTGCTGAGTTTTCCACATTTGCTGGCATTTTGAGTGCAGCACTTTCACAGCATCAGCTTTCAGGGTTTGAAATAGTCCAATTGGAATTCCATCACCTCCACTAGCTTTGTTTGTAGTGATGCTTTCTAAGGCCCACTTGACTTCGCATTCCAGGAAGTCTGGCTCTAGGTGAGTGATCACACCATCGTGGTTATCTGGGTCATGAAGATCTTTTTTATATAGTTCTTCTGTGTATTCTTGCCACCTTTTATTAATATCTTCTACTTCTATTAGGGCCATACCATTTCTGTCCTTTATTGTGCCCATTTTTGCATGAAATATTCCCTTGGTATCTGTAATTTTCTCGAAGATATCTCTAGTCTTTCCCATTGTATTGTTTGCCTCTATTTCTTTGCACTGATCACTGAGGAAGGCTTTCTTATCTCTCCCTGCTATTTTTGGAACTCTGAATTCAAATCAGACTGAGACAATAACTATCTATAAATGAAAAAGACTTAAAAAGCATGGTTAAAGACCTGATTACAGTGCAATTCTTAAGGTAATTTGGCAATTTCTGTGACATACAACATTTTAAGATGATAACTAGAATTAACACTGACAAAATAGTGGAGCTCTTAAAATTTTGGCAACTTCTTATGATTTCTAAAGCTTCTATATTAATATTTACCTATACAACTTAAAAATGTATTATTACTCATTTGGCGATGTTCCCCACGTAATTTAATTTACCAGATAAGTTTAGTTAGCATAATATCTTTCTTTGGGGTATTCAAGAGCTCTTTGAAGCATCCTGAATTTAGCAAGAGGTCAAAAGGACTTCATGAACATGATTTTAGAAAGATTGTCAAGACAGCAAAAGCTTTTAAACATTTGGCTAAGGTGGGTCATGTCAGTGTGAAGCCATGCTTTTTCATACAAACAAAATGAGGATAAAATTTGAAAGGCAAGTGAGAATAGTTACTGGTAAAGAAGCTTTACAAATCTGTTATCAAAAACAGAACAATATTTCAAGAAAACTTTGTCTTCTCAACAGAGAAGTAAACCAAGTTACAGTTTTACCTCTTTTCACCTTTAAAAATAAAACTCATTCATTATTTATGTATGTAAATTTATTTGTTATTGGAGGATAATTACTTTACAACATTATATATGTTTCTGCCCTATATCAACATGAGTCAACCATAGGTAATCATATGTCCTCTTCCTCTTGAACCTCCCTCCTACCTCCCACCCCATCACACCTAAATTCAATGTAACCCCTAAACCAAACTATTTGAAAGGGCAGTCAGCCAGTTCACTCCAAAGATCCCCCTAGGTCCCTGCCTAAGAAATGTACTGGTAGCCTCTTAAGACTCCAAATCCCAAGAAAAACTGCTGGAGTACAATTCAAGACATTTAAAGCAATGATGCTCAGAGATCAAAAGGACTCACCAAAGCACTTGAGGAATACCAAGGAAAGGGTAGAACTCAAATGGCCCATGTTGGCACCAAGCACAGGTTTAGGGTAGGCTCCTGGTGTCCTCTGAGGGTATCCTTGACATTCTGCTGACTATGCCAAGAAAGTGTTGACAATAATGCAGTTACCTATCAAGTTAAAAAAAAAATGGAATTTTATCTGAGCCAAACTGAGGATTATAAGCTGGACAGCACTGAGAACTCTTCTGCCTGCAGAAGTTGAAAGAACAGCCATATACATTTTCAAGACAAGGGATCATACATCAAAATGTGGTGCTGGAGAAAACACTCGAGAGTTTTTTGGACTGCAAGGAGATCAAACCAGTCAATCCTGAGGAAATCTATGCTGAACAATCACTGGAAGGACTGATGCTAAAGATGAAGCTCCAATACTTTGGCCATCTGATGCAAAGAGTCGACTCATTGGAAAAGCCCCTGGTGCTGGGAAAGCTGAGGGCAGGAGGAGAAGAGAGTGGCAGAAGTTGAGAGGGTTGGATGGCATCATCAACTCAGTGGACATGAGTTTCAGCAAACTCCATGAGACAGTGAAGGACTGGGAAGCCTGGCATGCTGCATTCCATGGGGTTGCAAAGAGCTGGACATGATTGAGCAGCTGAACAGCAACAACAGTGAACCTGTGAAACCAGGTAACAAGTTATCTGCTTCCAAAGCATAATGGTAGGACAAGCCTAGGATATACATCCCTATGTCCAAAGGGGAAAATTGAAAGAAATCAAGGGGTCACAAGTTCCAAGCAGCTCTGAAATGTAGCTGGGCAATTTCCTTTAGATTTTGAGGCTTTTGGTGTGATGCTTTGTCCTCCAGGTTGTGGATGGGGGTCAGCTTAGGAGATACTGACCCCCTACAAACCGGAGAGTTTGTAGGTACTTGACTGGAATGACATGGGCATCCAAGCATGGGAGGAGATAGTGCTGAGGTTGAGAGGTTGAGAAGAAAAGAGAGGCTTTCTTCTTTTTTAGCAAAAAGAAAAATCATGTGGAGCTGACCAAAACAAATAGAGCAAAAGGGTGAACATAAAAGTGTACCAAGGAAGTGTGTTAGTGGTCAAACCAATGTGATTAAATTGGTTCAAAGTAGAGGCTTGGCACTGGGAACAGGAAATGCATCAAAGTTCAGGAAAAAAGCAAAGGCAGAAAAGGAGATTATGGTGACCAGTAGGACTTGGACAAATTGAGATCACCTAGGTTGTCTTTGTAAAGAAGGCCAGATCACTGTTAGAGCCGGCCTTCAGGCAAATAGTTAGGTCTGCCTGGAGGATGAGTCCAGAGTAGTGCGTCTCAGAATTGGAGAGCTCTGAAAGCCAGGATGGGTAGTTTGAGTCAGCAGCTATTGAGACCATCATTTTGGGTGTATGAATAAAGGAGTGAACTTTGAGGAAGACAGAAACCTTCCCAGAGCCCCCCCCAAAAAACCCCAAAATGCAACAATATAAAACAGAACCATTTGGTTTTGAAGACATACTGCCTTAGATTTGAAGATTAGAGAGTGTACCTACCTGCTTAAGGATAGGGTATAGCAATTCTAATGGAAAGCTGGAAACCCTAGAAGTTGAGGATGGAGATGAAACAGCTTAGAATCTTTGGAGGCTGGGAGTAGATGGGTCGGTTTGCTACTGTTGCTGTCTTCTCGCCCTAGCTTGCTGATGCCTGTCTTAGTTGAAGTCAGGTGTAGAAACAGGGGTCAAAGACCATTCAAGTGGAGGAGCCTTTCTAAAATGAGGGATGTGAATCCATGAATCATTGTCTTTCAGTCTGGCTGTGCATGGATTAGTTATTAACAATGATATCTGTTAAGGTTCCTCCATTCTGATTGTAAACAATCTTTTATTAGATGCCCGTTCCAGTAAACAAAATCTCTAGATTGAAATTCATGATCCTTTTCATCTCCTGGGAGGTTTCTGGAAAAGTCATTACCAATTTTTTAAACTGTTTTCATGAGACCCTGTCAATAATGTAATATACTTCCTTTTGCACCATTGTGGGTGAAAGTTTCTAAAATACTGCCTTCCCCCCATAAATATTTTTTTCAGATTCTCATTGGGTTGAAGGATGTACTGGTGTAGTGGCAGTTGGGCTTCAGTAGACACTATAAATTTGTTTTGTCCTATCTAAATCATCCTCTAGAGAAGGAAATGGTAACCCACTCCAGTATTCTTGCCTTGGACATCCCATGGACAGAAGATCCTGGTGGGCTACAGTCCATGGGGTCACAAAAGAGTTGGACATGACTTAGTGATTAAAACAAAACAAAACAAATCTCTAAACCACTTGTAGTTTAGTTTAGTTCAAAATTCCCTGTTTTTGTTGCCATATCTGTTTCCCTTCTATGGTGGCAATTTCTTGAGTCCCTAGGAAAGGAATCTATTATTGGGTTAGCAGGGCTACTGGAGAGCAGTGGACATTCTCAAGGCTGCACAGGATGCATATTTAAAGCTGCTGTTGGGCTGCAGCATCAGCAAGCTGTTTCTTTAGTTTCTCCAGTGTCAGGCTTGGAATGCCCTGTTGTTTTAATAATTGCTAAGTGTTTTGGCAATTGTATAACAATTAATAACTGTGCAACCTATTTTTTAAAATAGATTGTCCTGAGAAGGTTTTCTTAGCACTCCAAAGTTGTTATGTCACTTCAAAAGTATACTGACCTCATTATAAATACTTGTTACATGACCTTGTTACCTTACCAGGGGTTTCTCTGGTAGCGCAGCTGGTAAAGAATCTGACTGCAAAGCAGGAGACCGCAGTTTGATTTCTTGGTTGGGAAGATTTCCCTGGAGAAGGAAATGGCAACCCACTCCATTACTCTTGCCTGGAGAATCCCATGAATGGAGGAGCTTGGTGGGATACAGTCCACAGGGTTGCAGAGCCAGACAGGACTGAGTGATTTCACTTTCACTTTCACTTTCCCTGGTGGCTCAGCTGGTAAAGAATCTGCCTGTGATGTGGGAGACCTGGGTTCGATACCTGGGTTAACAAGATCCCCTGGAAAAGGGTATGGCTATGCACACAAGTATTTTGGACTTAAGAATTCCATGGACTGTATAGTCCTTGGGGTCACTAAGAGTCAGACATGACTGAACGACTTTCACTTCACTTCACTTCAACTGACCTTTAGTTGACAAGCTAGAGTAAAGACAATTCATGTGACTTGTTCTACTGATTGTGTTTCTGGTAAATAAAAGTTTATAATTACATTCCTTGTGGATATTATTGCATTTGTAGCTTTGTAATGACCTTGCGTGTCAATTAAGTAAGACCCATCTGTAGATCTGGTTAGATCAGCCTTATCAATAGGAGTTTCTTGTAAATCATTCCTGGAGCAACAAGATAATCGGTTAACAAACTGGAGCCACAGTTGTTTGCTTCTTGTGATGCTGGAAGCAAATTTGCAAGATTAATGTTATTACATCCAACCAAGGTGATATGAAGGGCAGAAAGCAACAGTAGTTCATGAGAAGTTCGTTGGCTTACAGAATTGTGCTGAACGTGGTAGAGTTTAGAAGAGACTCAACTGAGTGTAAGATATAATCAGTTAAAGGAAACCCTGTTCTTATTTCTTTAGTATTCCATCTGAAATATCCCTCATACCTGCTGAGAAGTCTAATTTAGTTTTGGAGCATGAAAACAAGTCATCTACAAACATCAGAATAAGACAGTAGCTGACTACAAGGCAATTATTAAGGAAATTGGCAATTTCTGTGATATACAATATTTTAATATAATAACTAGTATTAGCACTGACAATATTCCAGAACTCTTCAAATTTTAGGAACTTCATATGATTTCTAGAGGCTTTATATTAATCAGATTTACCTATACAACTTAAGAAAATGTATTATTACTCATTTGGCAATGTTCCCCATGTAATTTTATATACCAGATAAGTTTAATTAGCTTAATGTCTTTCTTTGGGATATACAAGAGCCCTCTGAAGCATCCTGAAGTTAGCTGGAGGTCAAAAGGATTTCATGAATTTGATTTTAGAAAGATTGTCAGGAGAACAAAAGGTTTTAAACATTTGGCCAAGTAGAATCATGCCAGTGTGAAGCCATGCTTATTCATACAAACAGAATGACAATAAGATTTCAAGGGCAAGTGAGAAAAGTTACTGGTAAAGATGAATATTTCAAGAAAACTTTGTCTTCTCAACAGAGAAGTAAACCAAGTTACAGTTTTACATCATTTCACCTTTAAAATTAAAATTCATTCATTATTTATGCATTTAAATTTATTTTTAATTGGAGGATAATTACTTTACAACATTATATATGTTTCTGCCATATATCAAAATGAATCAACCATAGGTAAGCATATGTCCTCTTCCTCTTGAACCTCCCTCCTACCTCCCACCCCATCGCACCTAAATTCAGTGTAACCCCTAAACCAAATTTTATGAAAGGGCAGTCAGCCAGTTTACTCCAAAGATCATCCTAGGTCTCTGCCTAGGAAATGTACTGGTAGCCTCTTAAGACTCCAAATCCCAAGAAAAACAGCTAGAGTACAATTCAGGACATTTAAGGCAAACTCACCAAAGCACTTTAGGAATCCAAGAAGAGGGTAGGACTCAAATGGCCCATGCTGGGACCAAGCACTGGTTCAGGGTGTACTCCAGGTGTCCTCTGTTGGCATTTTTGATGTTCTGCCAACTATGCCAAGAAAGTGTTGACAAAAATGCAATTACCTATCAAGTAAAGAAAGTTTAAAAAGGGAATTTTATTTGAGCCAAACTGAGGATTATAAGCTGGACAGCTCTGAGAACTGTTCTGCCTGTTAGAAACTAAAGACCCAGCCATACACATTTTCAAGACAAAGGATCATACATCAAAATGTGGTGCTGGAGAAGACATTTGAGAGTTCCTTGGACTGCAAGGATATCAAACCAGTCAATCCTAAAGGAAATCACCTCTGAATATTCATTGGAAAGATTGATGCTGAAGATGAAGCTCCAATACTTTGGCCATCTAATGGGAAGAGTTGACTCATTGGAAAATACCCTGATGCTGGGAAAGTTTGAGGGTAGGAGGAGAAAGATGACAGAGACGATAGGGTTCGATGGTATCACTGACTCAATGGACATGATTTTGAACAAACTCTGGGAGATGGTGAAGGACAGGGAAGCCTGGCGTGCTGCAGACCATTGGGTTGCAATGAGTTGGGTATGACTGAGAGACTGTAAAACATCAGAATGTTCACCAAGGATACACAGTGACCAGGAATTCAGAATGACCCCTACAGAGCTGAGAAAGAAGGTTATTCTTTAAGAAGTTACAGTGCTAGCATCAGAATAAAGAAAAAAATAATAATAACTGACCTTCACATTTGAGCAGGGATCCCCCTCTTTGAGGAGCTCTGTTGATATGTATGCAGATAAACACTGCACATTAGGGAGAGAGGAGGTCCAAAAAAGCACAGAGAGAGAATTTTAGATTTACTTTTTTCTTGTGGTGCCTTAAAACATACATTTTATTTCATCAAAGTATAAAAGTATTTTTGTCTATGGTAGGCAGAATGTCAATGTCCTAATCCCCAGCCCTTGAAGATATGTTAAATTACATAGCAAAGAGAAATGAAATTTACAGATGTAATTAAGATTGCTAATCTGCAAACCCTCAAATAAGGAGGCTATCCTGGATTATCTGAGTAGGACCAGTTTAATCCAAGGGCCCTTCACAGCAGAAGAGATAAATTGAAGAGAAGAGTCAATAGGAGATAAAACTAAGGAAGAATGGTCAGGAAGATGCAAAGTTTTTGGACTAGAAAGTGGAAAAAGGGGACCCAAGGAGTGTAGGCGGCTCCTGAAAGCCAGAAAAGGCAATAGAACAGATTGTCTCCTGGAGGCTCCAGAAAGGAATCCAGCCCATCTGACATCTTGAACTTAGCCCGTCTGAACTTTAAACCAAGAGGACTGTAAAATAATAAATCTGTGCTCTTTTAGGTCACTAAGCTTATGATACTGTGGCCTAAAATTTGCTACCAAATTATGTGGTCTAGTTTGCTACAAAGCCACAGAAAACTTATATGTATCCTAAGTATCAATATTGGCTATCTGACAGAGATTATTTGTGTTATAATATTTACTATATGGGGCTTCCCAGATGGCTCAGTCGTAAAGAATCTGCCTGCCAATACAGGAGATGCAGGTTTAATCCCTGGGTTAATGCAGGTGAAGATCCCCTGGAGAAGGAAATGGCAACCCACTCCAGTATTCTTGCTTGGAAAATTCCATGGACAGAGGAACCCAGTGAGCAGCAATCCATGGGCTCCCAGAGTTGGACACAACTGAGTGACTGAGCATGCACACACTATTTATTATAAAGTAATATTTAAAAAAAAATACAGTAGAGGCATTCTTACCCTTCTTTTTATTAAAAGATATTTTTCTTTACTTTTGATGCTGGAGATTTCAATATGTGTTCTATAAATAACACAACTTTGTTAGGTCTAAAACCTAGCTTGTCATCTTTCCAGAGAACTAGCCTGCTGTCCTGATAGCCCTCTCTCTGCTCATGATCCCACTCTTTTTTGGGTGATCTGGGTTTGGAATCAGTCCCCAAGCTCAGCCTTCATATTTTTCAAACCCAGCACATATTCATTTCCATAGCCTTCCTCTGACTTCATCGCACTGGGTCTGTGACAGCTGTACCTAGCTGGCCTTTCTGGCTTCATCTCTCCTCACTCTAGTCCATTCTCTAGAACCAGGAAAATATTCCCAAAGCAAATCTTTTATCCTATTACTCTCTGCCTCCAAATCCAGCCTTGGAATTTCATTTCCAAAAGACTCACATTTCAATTTTTCCAATTCAAACTTTTTCATTTCTTCTTTCTTTTGCCACAAACTAATTTTTGACTCCAAATTTATTATTCTTTTAATCATACCACATAGATTCTACAGACTGAAGAATTCTGATCCTTATAGCCTATTCTCATGTCCTGGATCATTTTATCTGTTTATAGAGGCTTTGATTCAAATGGTACTTTAACTCAGACCGACAGTGTTTATTGTGTTGTCCAGAATTTAAAACTTTAGTTTTTTAGTTATTCACTGTGAAGTCAATTGATAAGACTATGAATATAATTGTTCAAGTGATGGGTTTCTATGGCTAAGTACATTAGTGCCAGACTTTGGAACTGCAGAGGACCAGTTAGTGAATATTTTAAGCTTTGTGGTCCAAGATGCATAACCAAAGGTATTATGTAGGTATATGCATGAAATCAAAGATGTGTGCACTTATATAGTAAAAGAGGAAACAAAGTTCACAGATTTTTATTGATATAATTGAAAATAAAATAGAGCTTTTCCCCTCTTGGGTTGGAGGATAATATTTTATTTAATTGAGGTTCAGAATTGTTCTACCTGGTCGCTCAGATGGTAAAGAATCTGCATACCATGCAAGATACCTGGGTTCAATCCCCGAGTCAGGAAGATTCCCTGGAGAAGAGATTGGCTACCCACTCCAATATTCTTGCCTGGAGAGTTCCACGGACAGACGAGCCTAGGGGCTACAGTCTGTGGGGTCACAGCTGGACACAACTAAGCAACTACATGTTCACTCTCATCTCCAATATTCATCTGTG
The DNA here is from genome assembly GCA_006410635.1 of Cephalophus harveyi. NCBI lineage: Eukaryota > Metazoa > Chordata > Mammalia > Artiodactyla > Bovidae > Cephalophus > Cephalophus harveyi. The sequence goes on along the minus strand of SJYT01002523.1, from coordinate 413,846 downwards.
CTGACTCTTCATGAGATTTTATGTATTTCATCTTGAAAAGCAATTTATCATACACATGCTGCTAAGTCACTTCAGTCGTGTCCGACTCTGTGCGACCCCATAGACGGCAGCCCACCAGGCTCCCCCGTCCCTGGGATTCTCCAGGCAAGAACACTGGAGTGGGTTGCCATTTCCTTTTCCAGTGCAAGTGAAAACAGTGGAGTCACTCAGTTGTGTCCGACTCGTAGCTACCTCATGGACTACAGCCTACTAGGCTCCTTTGCCCATGGTATTTTCCAGGCAAGAGCACTGGAGTGGGTTGCCAATGCCTTCTCCTATCATACACATAGGTATGCAAAATACTATCAGTACATGAGTATGGATTCTACTTTTTCAGTCATTTTTTGGAGATCTAGTAACCCAGTCACTATATTAATATTTCTGTTTCAAGAACTTGGGTCCTATAGTCCATGGTGAGATTTTGCTTTGTCCCTTCCTATACACTGCTGTCTCTTGTCCCTGGCTTGGCATTGCTAACACCACTCCTACCTGGACAGCTTGTTCTAGATTCAGTTCCAGTTTTAGAACTCCACTTGCCAAGGGCAAGCTAGCATCTGTGCTTCCTAAACCCATTTGCCTATATGGTTAGCCTTTTCCTGCATTTTTTCATAACAAGCCCTCCTTGAGTTTGGCCACCTGCCCATCCATCCCTGTTCTTATTTTATTTGAAGTCTCCCTATCTTGATGGACCTTTTCCTGTTGTTGGACCTGAGTCTAATATAAACCCTACCTCCACCACACTCAGCATACATAGTTTCTCTGAACCTTCCCAGCCCTGCTTGTCCAACTGCCACCCAAGCTCAGGTGGGAGGACCAGGAAGGGCAGTTGAAGTTGGCAGGCCCCTGGGGCTTTCCCAGCACATTAACCAGGGGGCTTACTGTGATTTTAGAAAATTCCCAGAATTCTGTGCATGCAGGGACCTTGTAAAATTTAAAAATTATTTATGATTGGTGAGGGATGTAATGGTAGCTGCCTTCTAGAGCACAAGGATTCTAAGCATTAGAACATACAGAGTGAAGTTTTCATAATCCAGAAGGTGGAGATTATTCTAAAACGAAGGGAGAAAGAATAGTGAGACTTTCAGTTCCATGGATAGAGAACCCTCGTGGGCTATAGTCCATGGGGTGCAAAGAGTCAGATACGACTAAGCAGGCACGCATGCACGCATACAAGATTCAAGTAAGTTAGTGCAGGTTCAGATGACACAGGCAGTCTAGTCCAAAGTCTAAACTGCATGGAAGATGTGGATTTGGCTGATGTCCAGTGCTTAGGAGAACTGTTAGGAAGTTTCCAGTTCTTGAGAGACTCAAAAGAGGTTGGAGCTTAGGATTCAGTTAGGAGAAATGTTATAACAGAAAATATGACTAGAGGTTAGGCAATGCCAATATCTCTACTGTACACATCTGTACATGCCCCAGGTAGATTCTCTGAGGCTTACTTCCGTCAAGCTCTGAAGACCTAAGATATTTCTCCGTTATAACATCGGACAGTTATTAGCATGGAGATAATCTGAGATCAACTTACAAAATGAAGAATCCAATGCCGAGTCCTTTACTTTGAAACAGATGTAAGACTTTATCAGAGGTCTCCTGACTTCTTTGTCTGGTCTTTTCTTGTGTTCTCAAGGTTGAAGTGGCTTGGGAAACAAGAGAGGAAGGAGGGAGAATGGGTGTTCTGGCAGTGTGGGAGATTAAACAACTGGCTACCATAGCCTAGTCAAGCTGACATACAAAGCAGACTATAACAGAGAAGATAAAGGTGGGAGCGCTGAGAACCAGGCTCAAAGAGACTCGATAGTCTTAAGTGCAAATGTGCTTACTCAGTCGTGTCCAACTCCTTGTGACACCGTGGACTGCAGCCTGCCAGGTTCCTCTGTCCATGGCATTTCCCAGGCAAGAATACTTTCTATGGCTTACTATGCCCTCCTCCAGGGAATCTTCCCAACCCAGGGATCGAACTCAGGTCTCCTGCATTGCAGGCAGATTCTTTACCGATTGAGCCACCAGGGAAGCCCCAGAAACCCAGAAAAAAAACAAGGCTTATATTACTAGGTGAGTACATAAGAAATAGGACTTATAGTCCTAGGAATATCCTGTTTTTGAAACAAATTGTGATGTAGGCTTAATCTTTCTTTTATATAATAAGTATGTCATAGCACAACAATAATGACAAAATACCTTGCTGTGGGAACCTGAGAACCTGGCAGAATCCTACTTCTGAGAGATCACTCACCAAGGTGATTTGAGCAGTTGACCAAGTCCCTCAGGTCTTTTAGCTTTATCTGTAGAGGCTTCCCCAGTGGCATCAGTTATAAAGAACCTGCCTGCCAATGCAGGAGACATAAGAGACAGGGGTTCTATACCTGGGTCAGGAAGATCCCCTGGAGAAAGGCATGGAAACCACTCCAGTATTCTTGCCTGGAGAATCACAGGGACAGAGGCGCCTGGAGGGCTATGGTCCATAGGATTGCACAGAATCGGACACAACTGAAGTGACTTAGCACGCACACATGTACAATTGGCAAGTTTGATTAGAATCCAGAGTGAATGTTTTCAGGAGAGAATTCAAAAGTGCATATAGGACTCAAAGCAAAGTTTTTAGACTAATCTTGGCTACATTAAAAAAAAAAAAATCACTAGGAAGGATATTTAAATATACTGCTTCCTTTGTCAAAACTCCAGAAGATTTTAATTCAATCAATGTGGAGCCTGGGCTTCATAACTTAAAAATTAAAATTAAAGAGCTACTTTGGGCAATTCGAAGTTTACCCAGTACAAAGAACCATTTGCCAAAGATATTCAAATATGGTTTTGTGCATTTCTGAATTTCTAAAGACTTGGTGGTTCATTGTGGTCCATGGAAAGAAATCCACAAGACCCTGAATTAGATTTTCTCAAAGGACAAAAAGAACAGTTGTCTACCGTGTACAGGAAATGAACTTTCATCTCATGACACTATTGTTATTACAACTTTTTTTACTGTCTTAACTATCCAATCATTAAAGAGCTGGGCTCTTTCCAAACATTTAAAAGCCAGTCATAGTGATGTAATTCATGCAGTTTCTCTTTGCCAAACTAGAAAAAGGAAAATCAGTCTACTGTCTTCTGGTAGAACAGGTTTATTTAGCTTACAAAACAATGCACTCTACACTGAGCTTATCAACGGAAGGAACTGTTAAGAGAAAGACTGTTAAGAAGTACAAAATAATTTGTATTGTAAGTACATTTTAATGTTTTCACCTTTGTAGTTTGTGGCAAAAGGTACGGGTATGACTCTAAGATTGTATTTGTTTGTGGTGCTATTTAAATAAGAAGTTTTAAGTATTTGTGTTCAGCTTTATCCCTGATGACAACTCTAAAGCAAAGTGAAGGATTTAAATCACATTTTCCAAATAAGAAATTTGCATAGCAACAAATTAATATTTGGTCAATCTAAAAAACTGGGATCTGTGGCAAAATACTTAGCAGCACTGATTTTACCATGATTATAATTATAATTACCTCCCAAGTCACCTTTGTGCCTCAGTATGTTAAGACCAGAGGGTGAGGAATGAAAATCAGTGTCTTTAATTCTTTATTCATTTCTTGATTTTGTGCCATTTAACTTCACTCCTAGGGACGGTCTCTTTCGCCTGTTTTCTCTTTCTTGTTCTTTTGTTCTGTAAGATCTCCCTTGTCCTAATACAAAAACTTTCCTTGATTTTATTACATTGTCTTTTCCTTTTACCATCGAACTTCCAACTCTCTTCATTGCCTCAGTTTTCTCACCAGCCAACCGTTCTTTATTCTCTAGTTTTAGAGTTTTGTTTTTTTTTTTACTGCACTGAAGTTGCCTCCTCAAAAGTCATTCCTTCTCCCTGCTAAGTCTCCATAACGACAGTACACAGATATTGTGGAGTAATTTCTCATTTTGAATTCTCTCCCTTTGCTTTCATGATGACATTGAAATTCCTGTTTTTATCACTTTTCTCCTTATCTAAATTATTTGTTTATTTATCTTTCTTCTCTTTGGGCATTTCACCAAACACTGTGTGAAGATCTTTTCTTTAGGGACTCTAACCTTATTCATGGATTTAAGAGGGTATTCTCCACCAAGAATTTCGCATAAGCCTCTAGTTCTCACCTCTGACTGAGTTTCAGTCCTAAATTAGCAAGTGCCCGCTTGCCCTTCCTCCAGCATCTACCTTACAGTCAAAGTCATTTGCAAGATTTTCTCACAACTATTCCGCTGCAGTTTTCTCCTAGATTCCCAACTTTACTTAATGCCATCACCATTTTCTCTTTCATGCAAGCATTGTTTGGAGGTGTGAGTGAAACAATGTGTGTAAGTATTGAGCTCAATAACTATAACTAAGGGAACTCTCAAGATATTCCGTTTTTTTTTTTTTTTCTGGGAATTTTGACATTTTTTATTCTGGGAACTTTTAGCTCTTATGCCATTTATCATACTTATCCTATCTTATAAATTCAGGGAATTATCAATTCCTTGAGAGCAAATCTTGTTCTTCATATATTTCCCTTCTTTGTATCCTTTTAATGGTTTATCAGTACACATAAATAGAAGCTCAATATTTTAAAATCATAGTTTCAACCGTACTATTTCTAGATTTTAGTAAAAGTTGCATTAAGAAATTTAAAATGTATCTGTGTTTCTAGCATTCTTTATTCAGTCAAGCTAAAAATCAAATGTTGGTTTCTCAGTAATTTTTGGAGTTCAGAGTACTCCCCTCTACAATTTGTAGATAGCATAAGATAGTTTAAGATATATTTGCACCTTAATATCAAGAAACTTGCTCAGAGTTACATAGTTAGAGTCATGATTATACAAGATTAAAAAATGAACCTTCTTACCCTTGAGGCTTCCCAGGTGGCTCAGTGGTAAAGAATCCACCTGCCAGTACAGGAGATACAGGAGGCTTGGGTTCAGTCCCTGGGTCGAGAAGAGGAAACGGCAACCCACTCCAGTATTTTTGCCTGGAGAATCTCATTGGCAGAGGAGCCTGGCAGGCTACAGATCATGGGGTCACAAAGAGTCAGACATGACTGATAGTCTTAACGACAGCTACAGCAACAACAAAAGACAGCTGCTGCTGCGGCGGCTGCTAAGTCGCTTCAGTCGTGTCCGACTCTGTGCGACCCCATAGACGGCAGCCCACCAGGCTCCCCTGGCCCTGGGATTCCCCAGGCAAGAACAGCGGAGTGGGTTGCCATTTCCTTCTCCAATGCATGAACGTGAAAAGTGAAAGTGAAGTTGCTAGATGTCGCTTATTTTTCCAGCAAGTTTGAATGGTAAAAGAATCAAAAATAAGGTGTAAACTGAAATGTAGCTGACTCTGACTCCTGAGGTTCATCACAGGAAAGTGTCCTGGTGCATTTTTGCTTTGTAACATTTTAGGCTTAATCTAAATCTGTGGCTTTTGAGAATGAAAATAAGGGGGGACGTGCTAATGGTGTTATTTAATAACTGTTTATGTTCACTTTTCTTCTTCATCTTCTCTACTGAATGAACACCTGTTAGAGGTCACTGACCTTGGGCTAACTTTGAAACTTCATATGAGAATTGTTTTCATAGTATTTAACATGTTTCCCCGTCCTTGAATTCACTTCCATTTTAAAAGTTTGATGTGTTCATTTTTAGTTGATTTCCAAAAGGCAAACAAACAAACAAATCTATACGTTATGTAGGGTCTTTATCATCAAAAGCAAATTTTGATACTGGTTTTTTTCTCTCATTAAAGTGATTTTTTAAAAAAATAACAAATTTTATTGGCATTATAAAATACTTTCCTAATTTCAACTAAGAAAATACACAACTTGAGAGTTGCAAGGTAAGTTTTATTTGGTACAAAATGAGGGCTGCAGCCCAGTAGAAAGAACCTGAGATAGCTCTGAGAGATAGCTCCAAAGAGGCAGTGGGGGAAAGTCAATATAAAAGATTTTGGTGACGGGGGTTGTTGTTATTCAGTCACTCAGTCAAGCCCAATTCTTTGCTACCCCATGTACTGCGGCACGCCAGGCTTTCCTGTCCTTCTCCATCTCTCTGAGTTTTATCAAACTCATGTCTGAGTTTGAGTTGGTGATACCATCCACCATCTCATCCTCTGTTGTCCCCTTCTCCTGTCCTCAACCTTTTCCAGCATCAGGATCTTTTCCAATGAGTCTGTGCTTTGCATCAGATGGCCAAGGTATTGGAGCTTCAGCTTCAGCAACAGTCCTTCCGATGAATATTCAGGGCTGATTTCCTTTAGGATTGACTGGTTTGATTTCCTTGCTGTCCAAGGAATTCTTCAAAAGTCTTCTCCAGCATCACTGTTTGAAAGCATCAATTTTTGCACACTCAGCCTTCTTTATGGTCCAACTCTCACATCCATACATGACATAGCTTTGACTTATGGACCTTTGTCAGCAAAGTGATGTCTCTGCTTTTTAATATGCTAAGTTTATCATAGCTTTTCTTCCAAGCAGTATGACTACTGGAAAAAGCATAGCTTTGACTATGTGGACTTTTGTCAGCAATGTAATGTCTCTGCTTTTCAATATGCTGTCTAGGTTTGTCATAGCTTTTCTTCTAAGGAGCAAATGTCCTTTAGTTTCAAGGCTGCAGTCACCATCTGCAGTGATTTTGGAGCCCAAGAAAATAAAATCTCTCACTGTTTCCACTTTTCCCCCATCTATTTGCCATGAACTGATGGGGCCAGATGTCATGATCCTCGTTTTTTGAATGTTGAGTTTAAGCCAGCTTTTTCACTCTCCTCTTTCACCTTCCTGAATGGAAGAAGTTCAGTGCTATTAAGCACTCATTTTACAAAAGATTTTCTGTTAGTCATAAGGAACTCATCTCATCCTGAAGAGATTTAGTGTTTTTCTAAATATGAAGAGATTGGAATCCTGAAATCAGTTTCTGAAAATAGCTAGCTATCCAAAGACCTGCTCCACCAGATTCTCTGGAGCACGGAGTGTCTCATTCCGCCCTGAACTCCCTCAAGGGGTGTTAAAATTCAACAGCTGCAGCAGCACAGGGTTCACCCTCCCACAGAGTCAGATGGCACATGCCCTCGTTGTTCAGTGGCTGGCAATGCTCTTGGCAAGTGCCAGTTTGTGAAAGTGTAAGTGTTAGTTGCTCAGTCTTTGTGATTCCTGTGGACTGTAGCCCATCAGGCTCCTCTGTGCCTGAAATTCTCCAGGCCAGAATGCTGGAGTGGGCTGCTATTTCCTTCTCCAGGGGAATCTTCCCAATCCAGGGATCAAACCTGGGTCTCCCGCATTACAGGCGGATTCTTTATTGTCTGAGCCACCAGGGACGCTATTTTGTAGTTGATATAAGTAATCTGTGTACCTAATTAATCACTTAAGTAAACTGTGTGTTCAAGCTTTATCATCCAGGATACTTATCATTGGACTTGATGGGGAAAGAGGTCAGTGAAAAGAATTCTCTTTAATTATATCACGGTTTAATTTCATAGTATGAAGTCCGTTCACTGAAGAGCTTTGTCAGCATGATGATAACAATTATATACACAGTCTTTAGTCAATGGCTTCCAGATTACCCTAAAATATTTGTTTGCTATGTAGATCAAAGCAGATAACTTGCTAGTTAATAGTTTGGAGATTATATTTTTATATGTTAAATATCTTCAGAGGAGAGTGAAAAAGATGGCTTAAAGCTCAACGTTCAGAAAACTAAGATCATGGCATCTGGTCCCATCAGTTCAGTTCAGTTCCGTTGCTCAGTCGTGTCCGACGCTTTGCAACCCCATGAACTGCAGCACGCCAGGCCTCCCTGTCCATCACCAACTCCCGGAGTTCACTGAAACTCATGCCCATCGAGTCAGTGATACCATCCAGCCATCTCATCCTCTGTCGTCCCCTTCTCCTCCTGCCCCCAATTCCTCACTTCATGGGGATTAGATGGGGAAACAGGGGAAACAGTGGAAACAGTGGCTGACCTTGTTTTTCTGGGCTCCAAAATCACTGCAGATGGTGATTGCAGCCAAGAAATTAAAAGACGCTTACCCCTTGGAAGGAAAGTTATGACCAACCTAGAGAGCATATTAAAAAGCAGACATTACTTTGTCAACAAAGGTCTGTCTAGTCAAGGCTATGGTTTTTCCAGTGGTCATGTATGGATATGAGAGTTGGGACTATAAAGAAAGCTGAGCGCCGAAGAATTGATGCTTTTGAACTGTGGTGTTGGAGAAGACTCTTGAGAGTCCCTTGGACTGCAAGGAGATCCAACCAGTCCATCCTAAAGGAGATCAGTCCTGGGTGTTCATTGGAAGAACTGATGTTGAAGCTGAAATTCCAATGCTTTAGTCACCTGATGCGAAGAGCTGACTCACTGGAAAATACACTGTTGCTGGGAAAGATTGAGGACAGGAGGAGAAGGGGACGACAGAGGATAAGATGGTTGGATGGCATCACTGACTTAATTGACATGGATTTGGGTGGACTTGGGAGTTGGTGGTAGACAGGGAGGCCTGGCATGCTGTAGTTCATGGGGTCGCAAAGAGTCGGACACGACTGAGCGACTGAACTGAACTGAACTGAAATATCTTCACTATTTTCTCATGATCAGAAACCCTGTTTCCTGGAAATGAGGTAGTTCATGATTTCAGAGTTTTGGGATACTCTAAATAAATAAGGCTTCCTTTGTGGCTCAGAAGGTAAAGAATCTGCCTACAATGCAGGAGACCAGGGTTTGATCCCTGAGTTGGGAAAATCCTCTGGAGAAGGGAATGACAACCTACTCCAGTATTCTTGCTTGTAGAATTCTTTGGAAAGAAGAGTCTAGTAGGCTACAGTCTATGGGATTGCAAAGAGTTGGACAGGACTGAGTGACTTAAATAAATGAATCATTTAAATAAATGATCTCCAAACATGTATCTAGTTAAGAAAGGAAAATGTGCAAAGATAATTGGCTCCCTTGGTTTTGTTTTTACTTTAACTCAATTTGGGGTTAAACCAACTGGGATTAATGTATTTGAATTTAAAATCTGTAATCAATGGTAGTTTAAAAATCTGGTATTATGAAAAGCTAGCACACTGTGCTCCCATAACAATCACTGGGGGAGACGGGGTATCTGGATTTTTGCATATTTTAATGAAATTGTAAAGGTCACAATTTTTAAAATTTTATAACAGGTCCTTCTCATTTTGTTGGTGGCTGTGTCACTTGCATTAGGCCTGGTGGCTGGACTCAGACGACAAGAAGAGCAAGGTACACCCCTCAGCATTTCCTCAGAATGTTTTTTTCCTTCTTCTTTCTCCTCATCTTCACTATTAGAACTTGGACTTGCCTCCTCTCTCCTGCATGTAGCTCTCTTTCTCCTAGGCTCCTCTTTCTCCCACACCCCATTTTTGTGTGGTTAGCACTATCCATTGCCACTTCTGGACTTTACCTTTTGACATCATCTCCCTTCTTCTTTGAGGTTCATATCATTCCAGTTTTTCCCCATTTACTTTTCATCACCTTTCTAGAGGACTTTGGTAACTGGATCAAAGGTTCCTTCTCTCCCTACTCCTACTCTATCATTAATACCAGATGATAAACTTGGCCTTGAAAATCTTAGTTGCTTCACTCCCAGGACCTCTAGCCACCACATTTGTACTTGACATCCCTTTAATATTACCCTATCCTTGAAATCTAGTTATTTCTTGGTTAGGCAGTGCCACTTTCCTGAAATAGAGTGCACAGTAAGAGCTTCACAATTATTATTTTTGTCATAAGAAGCAAAGAAAAAATAGATTCATGGCTCAAAATATCAAAACACCTCACATGTCTTTTGCCATATCCTATTAGTATGTAATGGAGAAGGCAATGGCAACCCACTCCAGTACTCTTGCCTGGAAAATCCCATGGATGGAGGAGCCTGGTAGGCTGCAGTCCATGGGGTCGCTAAGAGTCGGGCACGACTGAAGCGACTTAGCAGTATTAGTATGTAAGAGTAAATAAACCATTTATAAGTGACTCTATAAATGCACTTTATGTGCATTTACTATAATCTTGCTATGTATTGTTTAGACACTTTTACTCAGGGAAAGTATTGAAAGGTTGTTGCTGACACACAAAAAGACACTGGGATTCTTGGTCTCCGGAGGAGAAGAATTCAATCCAGGGCCAGAGACGAGGCTTGATCGCTCAGAGCTTTGTGTAATAAAGTTTTATTAAAGTATAAAGGAGATAGAGAAAGCTTCTGGCATAGACATCAGAAGGGGGCAGAAAAAGTACCCCCTTGCTAGTGGTAGCAATGGAATTATATACTCTCTAATTAGTTATTCAGTTCAGTTCAGTCACTCAGTCATGTGCAACTCTTTGCGACCCCATGAATCGCAGTGTGCCAGGCCTCCCTGTCCATCACCAACTCCCAGAGTTCACTCAGATTCACATCCATCGAGTCAGTGATGCCATCCAGCCATCTCATCCTCTGCAGTCCCCTTCTCCTCCTGCTCCCAATCCTTCCCAGCATCAAAGTCTTTTCCAATGAGTCAACTCTTTGAATCAAAAGACTGTCTGAAGGTTGTTAAGACCTCACTGGACCTACTCCCATAATTTACATTTTAAGTTAATAGGATTAGCCAGAAAGTTTTTTCCAGGGACTGTCCTCAAGCAGGATACATTATTGTTATGTAATCCTAAGGAATGTAGAGGGGAAAGAAGTTTGTCCTTTCTTCCTCCATGAGCACTCCAGACCCCTCTCTCCTTGGGGACCCCTAGACTTTTTATCAACCTGCCTAGGAAATGACTCTCTCAGTATGAGGTTAAATGTTAGAGAATTTATTCTCCTTTTTAATTTGGTTGATCAGCTTCTAATTTGACTCCAGTGAAGAAAGTCTTATTGCTTCTTCATTGGGAGACCCTTGGTGATGTTAACTGGCAATTTTCCAATATGTTTTCAGTTAATTTACAGACACGCAGCTCCCCTAGTGTCACATGGGAATACAGTGGAACTGAGAGATGGGCATTGATTGGAAAATGCCTATCTTTTCTGGTCATTTTGCTACTGTGTTTCTGAGCTGCAGTACCAGTCCTAGATCTAGCAAATGTTGGCAGGCCATTTTGGTGGTATTATTCTGATGTTAGTGCATACAAGTGGGCATCAATTCTTGGTTATTTCCTCCCACAAATCATATAACTTAATTGCAAAAGTCAATAGTAACCTCTGAACAAAATCTCCAATTAATCCAGCTCTTTCCATCCCTTCCTTATGTTAGTACAGCTATTGACAGGCTCCCCAGAGTCATTGTTCCTCATTCTCTTCCTTTCATCTCGGTCCTTCAGGGCTTGTATGCCATCCTTCCCCTCACCCTCTTGCCCAGGGGATTGGCATTTAACACTGATCCCTCTTTGCCAGCATCCTTAACATAGTTACCCTCTCATTCTTCTACCACAACTCTTGCTTCATAATCCCCAATTCTTGATCATTTTCACCATTCTCTGCTCTAATTTACCTACTTTTCATAGGCAGTATTTATTTCAAGTGTGAGTTTTTAAACTAGTTTTTCTAGTTTGAATGACAATTTTATCACTTTTTTGTGCACATCCTTTTTTTACTTGTTTTCAACAAATAAGCACTGACTCTGTACTCAGTGCTCTTCTCATTACTGGGGATATAGTGATACAAGAAACAGACAAAAATCCTTCAAAGAGTTTACATTCTAGCATGGAATACAGACAGGAAAAAAATATGCAATATATGTATTATATATATTATGATAGAGAAAGTGCTAAGGAATAAATAAAACTGAAAAAGGGAACATGAAATATAGAGTCAGGGAAGGTAAGAAGTACATAATAACTTTTGAGTAAAGAGCTAAAGGAAGTGGGGAAGAAACAAGGATATTTTGGCAAAGAACATTTTAGGCAAGAGAAAATAGCAAGTGCTATTCTTGCCTGGAATATTCTATTTAAAGAATAACAGGAGATCAGTGAGCTAGAACTAAGAGGACCAGAGGGAGGGTAGTCATAAAATGAGATCAACCAAAGAGTCAGATCATAGAGGGGTTGGTAGGTCAAAATATGGGCTTCAGCTTTCATTGAGTGTGACGGGGATTGATTGGAGGTTTTAAGGAATGACATGCTGTTGTTCGCTTTTCTTTTTTTTTTTTAGTTTTAAAAGGTTTGTCGTTTTCTTTTTTTTATTATTATTTTCGTTTCACACATGATATTATACATGTTTCAATGCCATTCTCCAAAATCATCCCACCCTCTCCCTCTTCCACAGAGTCCAAAAGACTCTTCTATACATGTGTGTCTGTTTTGCTGTCTCGCATACAGGTTATCATTATCATCTTTCTAAATACCACATATATGCATTAGTATACTGTATTGGTGTTTTGCTTTCTGGCTTACTTCACTCTGTGTAATAGGCTCCAGTTTCATCCACCTCACTAAAACTGATTCAAATGTATTCTTTTTAATGGCTGAGTAATACTCCATTGTGTATATGTACCACAGCTTTCTTATCCATTCATCTGCTGATGGACATCTAGATTGCTTCCATGTCCTGGCTATTATAAACAGTGCTGCAGTGAACATTGGGGTACATGTGTCTCTTTCAATTCTGGTTTCCTCGGTATGTATGCCCAGCAGTGGGATTGCTGGGTCATAAGGCAGTTCTTTTTCCAGCTTTTTAAGGAATCTCCACACTGTTCTCCATAGTGGCTGTGCTAAGTTGCATTCCCACCAACAGTGTAGGAGGGTTCCCTTTTCTCCACACCCTCTCCAGCATTTATTGCTTGTAGACTTTTGGATAGCAGCCGTTGTGACTGGCATGAAATGGTACATCATTGTACCAAAATGTACACCATGATTTTGATTTGCATTTCTCTGATAATGAGTGATGTTGAGCATCTTTTCATGTGTTTGTTAGCCATCCATATGTCTTCTTTGGAGAAATGTCTGTTTAGTTCTTTGGCCCATTTTTTGATTAGGTCATTTATTTTTCTGGAATTGAGCTGCAGGAATTGCTTGTATATTTTTGAGATTAGTTCTTTGTCAGTTGCTTCATTTGCTATTATTTTCTCCCATTCTGAAGGCTGTTTTTTCACCTTGCTTATAGTTTCCTTTGTTGTGCAGAAGCTTTTGATTTTAATTAGGTCCAATTTTTTATTTTTGCTTTTATTTCCAAAATTCTGGGAGGTGGGTCATAGAGGATCCTGCTGTGATGTATGTTGGAGAGTGTTGTCCCTGTGTTCTCCTCTAGGAGTTTTATAGTTTCTGGTCTTATGTTTAGATCTTTAATCCATTTTGAGTTTATTTTTGTGTATGTTGTTAGAAAGTGTTCTGGTTTCATTCTTTTACAAGTGGTTGACCAGTTTTCCCAGCACCACTTGTTAAAGAGATTGTCTTTTCTCCATTGTATATTCTTGCCTCCTTTGTCAAAGATAAGGTGTTCATAGGTATGTGAATTTATCTCTGGGCTTTCTATTTTGTTCCATTGATCTATATTTCTGTCTTTGTGCCAGTACCGTACTGTCTTTAGGGTTTTCTGTGTAGAGGATCATGTCATCAGCAAACAGTGAGAGTTTTACTTCTCCTTTTCCAATCTGGATTCCTTTTATTTCTTTTTCTGCTCTGATTGCGGTGACCAAAACTTTCAAAACTATGTTGAATAGTAATGGTGAGAGTGGGCACTCTTGTCTTGTTCCTGACTTTAGGGGAAATGCTTTCAATTTTTCACAATTGAGGATAATGTTTGCTGTGGGTTTGTCATATATAGCTTTTATTATGTTGAGGTATGTTCCTTCTCTTCCTGCTTTCTGGAGAGTTTTTATCATAAATGGATGTTGAATTTTGTCAAAGGCTTTCTCTACATCTATTGAGATAATCATATGGCTTTTATTTTTCAATTTGTTAATGTGTTGTATTACATTGATTGATTTGTGGATATTGACGAACCCTTGCATCCCTGGGATAAAGCCCAGTTGGTCATGATGTATGATCTTTTTAATGTGTTGTTGGATTCTGATTGCTAGAATTTTGTTAAGGATTTTTGCATCTATGTTCATCAGTGATATTGGCCTGTAGGTTTTTGTGTGTGTGTGTGTGGCATCTTTGTCAGGCTTTGGTATTACGGTGATGGTGGCCTCATAGATTGAGTTTGGAAGTTTACCTTCCTCTGCAATTTTCTGGAAGAGTTTGAGTAGGATAACTCTTCTCTAAATTTTTGGTAGAATTCAGCTGTGAAGCCGTCTGGACCTGGGCTTTTGTTTACTGGAAGATTTCTGATTACAGTTTCAATTTCTGTGCTTGTGCTGGGTCTGTTAAGATTTTCTATTTCTTCCTGATTCAGTTTTGGAAAGTTGTACTTTTCTAACAATTTTTCCATTTCTTCCAAGTTGTCCATTTTATTGGCTGATAGTAGTATCAGTTGATAATTGCTGATAGTAGTCTCTTAAGATCCTTTGTATTTCTGTGTTGTCTGTTGTGATCTCTCCATTTACATTTCTAATTTTATTGATTTGATTTTTCTCCTTTTGTTTCTTGATGAATCTGGTTAATGGTTTGTCAATTTTATTTATCCTCTGAAAAAACCAGCCTTTGGCTTTGTTGATTTTTGCTATGGTCTCTTTTGTTTCTTTTGCATTTATTTCTGCCCTAATTTTTAAGATTTCTTTCCTTCTACTAACCCTGGGGTTCTTCATTTCTTTCTTTTCTAGTTGCTTTAGGTGTAGAGTTAGGTTATTTATTTGACTTTTTTCTTGTTTCTTGAGGTGTGCCTGTATTGCTATGAACCTTTCCCTTCAGTTCAGTTCAGTTATACTCACAAGGGCTCTGTCTCAACCCGAGCAAATCAGCATGCACAGATCTTATATACAATGAACTGTAAACAAAAGTAAGAAACTCAAGTTCACTGATCTTTCAATTCAGTTCAGTCGCTCAGTCATATCTGACTCTTTGTGATTCCATGAATCGCAGCACGCCAGGCCTCCTGGTCCCTCACCAACTTCCAGAGTCCACCCAAACCCATGTCCATTGTGTCAGTGATGCCATCCAACCATCTCATCCTCTGTTATCCCCTTCTCCTCCTGCCCTCAATCTTTCCCAGCATCAGGGTCTTTTCCAATGAGTCAACTCTGCATAAGGTGGCCAAAGTACTGGAGTTTCAGCTTTAGCATCATTCCTTCCAAAGAAATCCCAGTGCTGATCTCCTTCAGAATGGACTGGTTGGATCTCCTTGCAGTCCAAGGGACTCTCAGGAGTCTTCTCCAACACCACAGTTCAAAAGCATCAATTCTTCGGCGCTCAGCCTTCTTCACAGTCCAACTCTCACATCGATATATGACCACTGGAAAATCCATAGCCTTGACTAGACAGACCTTTATTAACAAAGTATATTGTCTCTGCTTTTTAATATGCTGTCTAGGTTGGTCATAACTTTCCTTCTAAGGAGCAAGCGTCTTTTAATCTCATGACTGCAATCACCATCTGCAGTGATTCGGGAGCCCAAAAAATAAAGTTTAACACTGTTTCCACTGTTTCCCCATCTATTTGCCATGAAGTGATGGGACCAGATGCCATGGTCTTAGTTTTCTGAATGTTGAGCTTTAAGCCAACTTTTTCACTCTCCTCTTTCACTTTCATCAAGAGGCTCTTTAGTTCTTCTTCTCTTCCTGCTGTAAGGGTGGTCTCATCTGCATATCTGCTGTGATTGATATTTCTACCAGCAACCTTGATTCCAGTTTGTGTTTCCTCCAGCCCATTGTTTCTCATGATGTACTCTGCATAGAAGTTAAATAAGCAGGGTGACAATATATGCCCTTGACGTACTCCTTTTCCTATTTGGAACCAGTTTGTTGTTCCATGTCCAGTTCTAACTGTTGCTTTCTGTATTGCATAAAGGTTTCTCAAGAGGCGGGTCAGGTGGTCTGGTATTCCCATCTCTTTCAGAATTTTCCAGTTTATTGTGATCCACACTGTCAAAGGGTTTGGCATGGTCAATAAAGCAGAAATAGATGTTTTTCTGGAACTCTCTTGCTTTTTCCATGATCCATCAGATGTTGGCAATTTGATCTCTGGTTCTTCTGCTTTTTCTAAAGCCAGCTTGAACATCTGGAAGTTCACGGTTCACATATAGCTGAAGCCTGGCTTGGAGAATTTTGAGCATTACTTTACTAGCATGTGAGATGAGTGTAATTGTGCGGTAGTTTGAGTGTTCTTTGGCATTGCCTTTCTTTGGAATTGGAATGAAAACTGACCTTTTCCAGTCCTGTGGCCACTGCTGAGTTTTCCAAATTTGCTGCCATATTGAGTGCAGCACTTTGACAGCATCATCTTTTACTATTTGAAATAGCTCAACTGGAATTCCATCACCTCCACTAGTTTTGTTCATAGTGATGCTTCCTAAAGCCCACATGACTTCACATTCCAGGATTAGAATTTTCCAGTTTATTGTGATCCACACTGTCAAAGGGTTTGGCATAGTCAATAAAGCAGAAATAGATGTTTTTCTGGAACTCTCTTGCTTTTTCCATGATCCATCAGATGTTGGCAATTTGATCTCTGGTTCTTCTGCTTTTTCTAAAGCCAGCTTGAACATCTGGAAGTTCACGGTTCACATATAGCTGAAGCCTGGCTTGGAGAATTTTGAGCATTACTTTACTAGCATGTGAGATGAGTGTAATTGTGCGGTAGTTTGAGTGTTCTTTGGCATTGCCTTTCTTTGGGATTGGAATGAAAACTGACCTTTTCCAGTCCTGTGGCCACTGCTGAGTTTTCCAAATTTGCTGCCATATTGAGTGCAGCACTTTGACAGCATCATCTTTTACTATTTGAAATAGCTCAACTGGAATTCCATCACCTCCACTAGTTTTGTTCATAGTGATGCTTCCTAAAGCCCACATGACTTCACATTCCAGGATGTCCGGCTCTAAATGAATGGGAGTGATCACACCTTAGTGATTATCTGGGTCATGAAGATCTTTTTTGTACAGTTCTTCTGTGTATTCTTGCCACCTCTTCTTAATATCTTCTGCTTCTGTTAGGTCCATACCATTTCTGTCCTTTATTGAGCCCATCTTTGCATGAAATATTCCCTTGGTATCTCTAAATTTCTTGAAGAGATCTCATCTTTCCCATTCTATTGTTTTCCTCTATTTCTTTGCATTGATCACTGAGGAAGGCTTTCTTATCTCTCCTTGTTTTTCTTTGGAACTCTGCATTCAAATGGGTATAGCTTTCCTTTTCTCTTTTGCTTTTTGCTTGTCTTCTTTTCCCAGCTATTTGTAAGGCCTCCTCAGATAGCCATTTTGCTGTTTTGCATTTCTTTTTCTTGGGGATGGTCTTGCTCTCTGTCTCCTGTACAGTGTCACAAACCTCCATCCATAGTTCAGCAGGCACTCTATCAGATCTAGTCCCTTAAATCTATTTCTCACCTCCACTGTATAGTCATAAGGGATTTGATTTAGGTTATACCTGAATAGTCTAGTGGTTTTCCCCACTTTCTTCAATTTAAGTCTGAATCTGGCATTGATCTTTAGGGATCTGCAAACTACAGTCAGTGTTTCCAATAGATAAATAAATGGACAAACAAACAATAAAGCATAAGTTGAATATTTCTTAAGAGAAAACTCTAGAGGTTAATTTTAACTTTTAAGACAGATTCTGTCAACTTTGCAAAAGCCCAGACTATCTAGACTTAATAAAAATTCCTGATTAACAGATATCCATGTCATAAAAACTGGAACCACAGTCATTATTTAATAAATGCAATTTGCATAGAATCCTTCCAAAAATTAGGGATTCTACCAAGTAGTCCTTGCCCACAATAAGGTTGTTGTTCACCAACTGTCCTAGATCAAAATACCAACTGTCCTAGATCAAAATAGAAAGAATTCCTGCCCTGGTATCTCTTGCTGATGAACTCTACCCTTTCAGAGTCAGGCAGACTACTCTGAAAATAACCTAGGCATGCTCTTGCAAGAAATATCAATACTCTCACATATGTGATGTCACTACCCTAATGGCAGAAAGTGAAAAGGAACTAGAGACTCTTGATGAAGGTAAAAGAGGAGAATGGTTTTAAAAAACTGGCTTAAAACTCAACATTCAAAAAACTTAGATCATGGCATCTGGTCCCATCATTTCATGGCAAATAGATGAGGGAAAAAAATGGAAACAGTGACAGACTTTAATTTCTTGGGCTCCAAAATCACTGTGGGCAGGAACTGCAGCCAGAAAATTAAAAGACACTTGCTCCTTGGAATAAAAGCTATGACAAACCTAAATAGTATTTAAAAAGCAGAGACATCACTTTGCCAACAAAGATCTATCTAGTCAAAGCCATGGTTTTTTCAGGAGTCATGTATGGATGTGAGAGTTGGACCATAAAGAAGGCTGAGTGCCAAAGAATTGATGCTTTCAAACTGTGGTGCTGGAGAAGACTCTTCAGAGTCCCTTGGACAGAAAAGAGATCAAATCAGTCAATCCTAAAGGAAATCAACCCTGAATATTCATTGGAAGGACAGATGCTGAAGCCGAAACTCCAATACTCTGGCCACCTGATGAGAAGAGCCAACTCATTGGGAAAAGCCCTGATGTTGGGAAAGATTGAGGGCAGGAGGAGAAGGGGACGACAGAGGATAAGATGGTTGAATGGCATCACCGACTCAACGGACATGAGCTTGAGCAAACTCCAGGAGACAGTTAAAGACAGGGAGGCCTGGTGTGCTGCAGTGCATGGAGTCACAAAGAGTCAGATACTACTGAGTGAATGAATAACAAATGCTCTTATTGCAGCTGGCAATGCAGGCCCTGGGTAAACCTGAATAATCAATAAAATAGATATCCTTTATCATCTTCTAGAGCTGTCTTTATTCACATAAGTACTTATTGTTCCTATACCAATATTTCCTCAGGAGCCTAAGTACATTGTGTGGTATTGATATCATTGTGTGGTATTGATATCTACCACCTACAATCATTTTAAGGCTAATCGCTCCATCCTCAAGACATTGCTGAGAGAAAAATGAAATTATTAAGCACCACAGTAGGTGCTTTATACATATTGTATGTTATTTGCTCCTCAAAACAGCCTGACAGATTATACATGCTATTTTCATTTTGCAGATGGAGAAATTGATTTTTATGGAGATTAGGTATCATGTATGTGGTCACATGCATAGTCTTTTTCTCCTTCCAATGTAACATGCTAAATGATCATCTAGTTAATCTACTAAATAAATGGGTAAGAACTACATTTTTTGTAATATTTCAATATATTTAATATAGTAACAGAATGTATGTATAAGCATTACTAAGAATTTCATTGTTTACAGATTCCTCACACATTCAAAATCACAGTGACACGTCAACAAGAGAAAGAAAATATGAGTTCTTACCGTTCTCAGCAAATAAACGTAGGTTCCTGTGTAGCTGTATATTCTTTAAAAGTTTAGAGTTTATATTTTTAACTTTCATTAACATGAATTCTAAAGGAAATAGCAGTTTGTGTATTTGGGATTCTTTTCCCGACAATGTTGTTAGATTTATCCTTCCCCTTAAATTAGAAGTGGGCTTCCCTGGTGGCTCAGAGGGTAAAGCATCTGCCTGCAATGCAGGAGACCTGGGTTTGATCCCTGGGTGGGGAAGATTCCCCTGGAGAAGGAAATGGCAACCCACTCCAATATTCTTGCCTGGAAAACCCCATGGATGGAGAAGCCTGGTGGGCTACAGTCCATGGAGTCGCAAAGAGTCAGACACGACTGAGCAACTTCACTTTCACTTTTAAATTAGAAGCTAGGTTAAGATAGACATATTTCTGATTAAATGGTGAAAAAATAAAATTAGTATGTAGAATACAAAATAGGTTAGAGATAACTAAAATCTAGTCAAGATGATCTGACTAGAGAAATGTGCTGATTTCCAGTATTATCAAGTTTTCTCTCCTTAAATAGGTTGATAATAGCTCAGCTAAAGTAATTTTAGATATTATTTAATCCTCACAACAAGATGAGAATCATGATCCTCATTTTACAAATGAGGAAACTTGGGCTCAGAGAAGTAAAATAAATGCCCAGGTGACAGAGTCGTTGTCTGGTATATCTTTCCCCAAGGTTTGTGCTCTAAACACTTTAATGTATTTTATGTAACTCACTACCATAGCCCAGGCTTCCCTGTTGGCTTATCTGGTAAAGAATCTGCCTGTAAGGTGGGAGACCTGGGTTCAATCCCTGGGGTGGGAAGATTCCCTGGAGAAGGGAACAGTTACCCACTCGAGTATTCCAGCCTGGAGAATTCCACGGACAGTCCATGGGGTCACAAGAGTCAGACATCACTGAGTGACTTTCATTCACCCCACACCCCAAGCCTTACACAAGATCTGACTTCATACATCTCCAAGCAGTGCCCAGGAAATCTCCAAAGCTAGACACATATTGGTGTCTGTTACAAATTAACAATAACATTGGAAATCAACAAAGGGCACTTTCAGAAGAGATAGATACGCCATCACTCTGACAATCCAAAAACATTTTTAAGTGTTAAGTGCATTTTGCCAATCATAAAATATAGATGAATCATATTCTTGACTTCATATTAAAAGTAAGTATCCTTTTTTGCATGATTTTTTCTAAAATTATTAATAATATGCTGATGATTCACAACCCCTTGTAATATCACCTTTGGCCTACCATTTATCATCACTGTATTATGATAAAAACTGTTTCTGAGTTAAAGCATGTTCATCTGGAGGAATGTTATTATGGTCTGCAAAAATAACATTCAGTTATTTTTGAAGAATTATTTTCTCCATCTGTTCAAATCTACTCTGTATTTGTTATCCTGAAACAGGTTAACATTACCTTACCAGAATTCCTGGCTTTAAAGGACTTAGTCCCTTCCTTGATCCTTTATTAAATGACCTGGATCTGTTTTACTTCTTTAACAAGTTTTGCCTGACTGTTGTTTTAGTCACGCAAAAAATGATAACCCAAGAGTTTTAAAAATACTGTACAGATTGCACACAGGGAGGCTGGCAGTCTTTCACGCAGTGTTCATTCTCGGCAGCACAAATCGTCACCACAATAGAGAGCCTAAAACAAAAGCCAAATGCCGCATAAGGAGTACTTTTGCTCCTAAAAAAATTCCAACGTTGGGGAGCATACTTTCCTCTGGATGCACACGCATAATTTCCATTATTGTTAATGGGAGCTATACATGCATAACACCCATTACCGCTAATGGGAGCTAAGTGCACACACAGGGGTAGAATACAGTGAAATCTGTCTTAGAAAATCACCCAAGAGACTAGCAAAAATCAGTTGCCTGGTAGAGAATGGTTTTAAATTAAAAGCAGAACAGAACTGAACTTGAAACCACAGGGGAACTATTTAAACTTCAGGGAGCAGTGGGAATTGGCTTCTTTCTTGCTTGCTCTATTCTGAAATCTTGTTTTCCTCATCCATGTTCTTGATGAGAGCCAATGACCTTGTGATCTCCTAAAGAGATGATCTGGAAATGAATTTCACACCTCCACTGATTCAAATGGTCAGCTTGGGGATCCTTTGGTGAGGGAAGGAATACAACCTCTGGATGATTACATCACAGCACTTGTAAGATACATCACGTGGTATCTTTAATAACAGTTAATGAACCAGGAATGAAAACAGTACAGCAATGTTATTATGGCAATTTATATCAATCATTCACTAAACATCAAAAACATCTGTTCTATCATAATGTTATTGTAAAAGTCAATGAAAGATAAACCAGAAAGTGATTTCCATCTAGCCAGCAGCCTCTAGATTTTCCTTGGGCATCTCAGGGCTTTGGAAACACAGACTATTCCTAAAATATCTTAAAATCATAGAATTTTGTCCTAATTCAGTCTCTTGTCTCTTCATTTTGCAGACAAGAAAACTACAGAGAAATCGAGTGTTTTTTCCCCAAAGTCACAGAGTACCAAAGGCAGATCTTGGACCCAGAATCCAGAATTTTCCTGACTCCAGATCCAGTGGTTCTAATGTTCAAAAGCCCAAAACTCTGAAAGACTTTCATCTTTTTTGGCTTTGATTGGTCTCTGAGGACCAAATGCACAGATGGGTGGTTGAATTTCAGTCTCCAAAAGGGACAAATCTGGAGCTCTAGAGAAATGGGGACTTACTGTTCTGCATGTTACTCAAGTGACTGCATGCTCCAGTTATTTCCAAAAATAGTTTCAAATAAAATTTCAACAAGTACTTTAAAGAAGCAGAAACAAAATATACAGGGGAAATGGAAAGTTCATTACCTCCTGCTTAGAAATGAAGAATGGAAATGTTGCGCTTGGGATGACTTTTCTGTTCAGTATCCCATTTCCTAGGAAACCTTTCTAAGACTGACTAGAGAACACAAGCCATAAAGTTATTCTTGCTCATCTGTGTCACACACGTTTATGATTCGTACACAGATGCTCCTAGTCAGCCTTGTTTTGACCTGGCTTTCCCAGAAATGGATAGGAGCAGACAGAAGACAACATTGGGAACTGTTTTGCAAGAACTGTCAGTTTACAAAAACCCATGTGAGTTCTTTCTTGCTCTTTTCCTATGGAAGGTGTCCTAGCTCTCACCCCCTTTCCCTCACAGGCAAAAAATATCATACCTACAAGAGAATAGCAGCTCAGTGGAATAGTCAGAAATGACTGAAGTTCCATTCCAACCCAGATATTCTACATACCCTGGGTTATGATTTTACAATAATGATAATGCTTTATATATACTTATTTGGAATTGACAGCCCTGCTGATTCAAATCACCAAAGTGGGGCAGTTTGATATGAGAAGTCTGCCCTCAGCTAGCTACTGTCAGTCTAGTTATAAATTTCAAGCAGAAGAATAAAAAGGATGGCAGAAGTAGGAGGGGGAAGAATAAAAAAAAAAAGACAATGAGAAATAAAGACTGGAATGACAAAAGAAGCAGCAGGAAAAAGAGGATATAGATGAAGGGAGTAGAAAAAGTAGAGGAAAGCAGAGAACAGGGCACGATCATATTTTGGGTGCCACAGCATGAAGCAGATATGTTGGATTGCAAAGAGTAAAGACTTTGAAGCCTGAATAGGTAGGTTTTACTTTCATTTTGGTTTTTATTCTATATGTGGTGTTGGACAAACTAAGTAAATCTGCTGTTCTGTCAGCCTCACATTCTGTCATAGAAGGATAAAATCTACTCATCTTATATCACAGGGATGTTTTATGATGAGTAATGCATTCAGTTCAGTTCAGTTCAGTTCAGTCGCTCAGTCGTGTCTGACTCTGCAAACCCACGGACTGCAGCACACCAGGCCTACCTGTTCATCACCAGCTCTCAGACCTTACTCAAACTCATGTCCATCGAGTCAGTGATGCCATACAACCATCTCATCCTCTGTCATCCCCTTCTCCTCCCACCTTCAACCTTTCCCACTATCAGGGTCTTTTCAAATGAGTCAGCTGTTCACATCAGGTGGCCAAAGTATTGGAGCTTCAGCTTCAACATCAGTTGAAGCTAAGGACTGATTTCCTTTAGAATGGACTGTTGGATTTCCTTGCAGTCCAAGGGACTCTCAAAAGTCTTCTCCAGCACCACAGTTCAAAAGCATCAATTCTTCTGTGCTCAGCTTTCTTTATAATCCAACTCTCACATCCATACATGACTACTGGAAAAACCACAGCCTTGACTAGACAGATCTTTGTTGGCAAAGTAATGTCTCTGCTTTTCAATATGCTGTCCAGGTTGGTCATAACTTTTCTTCCAAGGTGCAAGCATCTTTTAATTTCATGGCTGCAGTCACCATCTGCTGTGATTTTGGAGCCCAAAAACATAAAGTCAGCCACTGTTTCCACTGTTTCCCCATCTATTTGCCATGATGTGATGGGACCGGATGCCATGATCTTAGTTTTCTGAATGTTGAGCTTTAAGCCAACTTTTTCACTCTCCTCTTTCACTTTCATCAACAGGCTCTTTAGTTCTTCTGCACTTTCTCCCATAAGAGTGGTGTCATCTGCATATCTGAGGTGACTGATATTTCTCCTGTCATTCTTGATTCCAGCTTGTGTTTCTTCCAGTCCAGTGTTTCTCATGATGTACTCTGCATATAAGTTAAATAAGCAGGGTGACAATATACAGCCTTGACGTACTCCTTTTCCTATTTGGAACCAGTCTGTTGTTCCATGTCCAGTTCTAACTGTTGCTTCCTGACCTGCATACAGATTTCTCAAGAGTAATGCATTAAGACACTACATAAACTATAAAGAGCTGTGATATAGAGTCCTAAGATTCTGACTATTTAACAAAGCAGATGATTAGAGAAAGAGTCACACTGACGAGATAATCATTGCCCAGGTACCAGAAGACATCTTGATGGCCTCTGACCACCAGTCTAACTTTCTAGGTGTACCTTTACCCCTACTCTAGTCTATGAAAAAAGCAACCCAAAGGAGACCCAAAACTTGGTGCCAATCAATTAATTATTCTATTCTACTGTGTCCACACCAGGGGACAAGTCCCAGGATGAAGGGCAAAGGGCTTGGACTGGAGTTGAAGTCATTTCTGCTGACTCTACAAAGCACCAACTGCAACTTCACCGAGACACAACTACAGGCAGGGAAAGATCCAAAGGGCCATAGCTCAGCCCAGTGCTGATCCAGAGAGTCAAAAAAACCTGTTCTGAATGTGTGTAAGTATCAAGCAGGGTCCTAATTCATTCTCTATACACACTAGCTTTTGTTGAGCCTCTTTCATACATTACATGATATATTTTCATTATTCATTTTTTTCCTCTATCAACTGGAAACCACTTTGATTGCAATATCACTGTGTCTTCCTGCTGCTGTTAATCTCTATGGCCTAGCACAGTACAGAGCCTATAGAAGGAGCTCAGTAAATATTTATTTGATTTATTTACATATATATTTATTTACCTGTCTTCCAATAGATAAAAGATCATGTAGACATAAGCCATCTTATATAGGCATAGACCAGCACATA
Source organism: Cephalophus harveyi (assembly GCA_006410635.1). Lineage (NCBI taxonomy): Eukaryota > Metazoa > Chordata > Mammalia > Artiodactyla > Bovidae > Cephalophus > Cephalophus harveyi. The sequence goes on along the minus strand of SJYT01002523.1, from coordinate 388,868 downwards.
TTTACATCTTAAAATAGTTATATAATTGATCATTTGCATAGTAAATTAACCCATCTGAATATAAACAAGTGTCCACAAAGCCAACTAGAATAATAAGCATGAATTCCTGCCAAATAGTGCTAGAACATATAATAATCATGCTCCTAAAACCCATCTTGGAGCTCTTAAAAAAGACAAAGGAATAATGATTTGATCTTCAACACAAATTCATGTATAAATATATCTTCTATGAGGAAATATTGAGATTCTTGTTTTGTTTCTAAGAAAGATTTATTCTTGCAATTCTGTTTAATGGTTTATTTGCTTTGATTTGAAGCTGACACTTTTCCTTTCATTAATATTAGCTTTGCATAAACTATGCAACTGCTATTTATTCATCTGCTTTAGAGGCTGCAAGAACACTGCTAAGGAATTCCTTGACAGTCCAGCAGTTTGGACTCTGTGTTTCCACTCCCAGGGCCCAGGTTCAGTCCCTGGGTGGGGTCTAAGATCTCGCAAGCCATGAGGCATGGCCAAAAAAAAAGGCTATATTTAAAACAGATAGCCAATATTATACAGCACAGAGAATGCTGCTTAATATTCTGTGATAACCTAAGTGGGAAAAGAATACGAAAAGGAATAGATACATTTATATGGATAACTGGTTCATTTTTGCTGTACACCTGAGACTAATCAGTTCAGTTCAGTTCAGTCGCTCAGCCATGTCTGACTCTTTGTGACCCCATGAATCGCAGCACGCCAGGCCTCCCTGCCCATCACCAACTCCCGGGGTTCACTCAGACTCACGTCCATCGAGTCAGTGATGCCATCAGCCATCTCATCCTCTGTTGTCCCCTTCTTCTCCTGAGACTAATACAACATTGTAAATCAACTATGCTCTCCAATATAAAATTTTAAAAATTTTTACTGTTTCCTTTGTGTAGGAAGATAGCACTATTCCTTCCCACATAGTGAAAGAAATACACTCCCATATCAAAAGAGGTGGGTGTGTATTCCAGCTTTAATGTTTTATCAACATGTGACTTGGCAAATTGCTAATTTTGCTAATCTTGCTGACCCTCCACTTCTTATCTTAATTTTTCTTCCAAAAATTGAATGAGAGAACATCTGATGTAAATGTTGTCTGTACCCTGCAAAGGACCATAAAAAGATTCATTAATAATAGTTATAATAATAGATACCTTTTGTTTAATATCTACTGGAAATTAGAAATGGAGTATCCAATATTTCTAACTCTTATAAAACTATGCAGTAGGGATATTATTATCTCCATTTAATAGATGAGTAAATGAGGTTTAGGGAGTTTAATTAAGTAACATGTCCAGAATCAAGCAGTGATAAGAGGGAGGAGCCAGAATTGTAGACCCAAATTGACTGATTCAAATGTCAAAAGAAAAATATTCCACTGGAATTCAGATGAGCTGTTCACAATTTGTAGTCAAATTGCTTGCACTGTTTTCCCTTTTTTTTTTTTCTTTTAATTTTCTTTTCCTTTATCAGTATGATTTCCAATATCCTTTATTTTTCTAACTTTGGAAAGGGCCATCTGGGGATAATCTGCAATACATTTTGTCACCTTTTAAGGTTTATTTTACTCTCCTTCCTTTTGATATATAGGATTCATGTAATGTTAATGTTCATGTAATCAACTTTAGTTTTAGTGAACATTGGAAAGAACACATACAGATACAAGCAATATCTTATGTGACCAGAGATCCATGAGGGAAATTTTCCAGGTATTTTTGAGTAGACACTGCATGCCATAAAATGACAAAAGGCTACAATATGAAGACAAGATTACTGAATGGTACTTCTAAGGATGAATTTCTGAGATGAGAATGAATGTTAAATTCACAGGTTGATTTTCCCCAGATCTTTTGAACGTCCTCATTTTTGTCATGGGATGTGGGTTAATATGGTTTAGGAAGATAAGCTAAAGTATAAGCTAAGTAAAAGCCTTTACAATGAAGAAATCTGGTGGATATTAACATGATCAATGGAATAAAGTAACACAATATAGTTCCCTAAATAATATATCATAAAGGATATTATATCATACCATCTATGTAATATTAACTAATTATGAAGAAACATTCAGGCATATTTAAACTGAAGGTCAATCTACAGAACTGGCCTGAACTCTTCAAAAATAGTAATGCTATAAATTATCAAAAAAAAAAGAAAAAGACAGAGGAAATAATTTAAAGAAAACAAAAGAGACACACAACCAAATTCAGTGCATAATTTCTGGTTGGATCCTGGATCAAAAAAAAGAACATTTTGAGACAACTAGGAAAATCTGAAGATGAATTATATATTTGAAGTACTGTAACAATGTTAAATATTTACAGTATGATAATTATATTGTGCTTTGTTGCTATTAAGTGAAAATTCTTGTGCTTAAAAATACATCTTGAAGTATTTATGGGAGAACTGTCTTGAGGTCTGCAATCAGATTTCAAACAACAGAGTTTTTAAAATGTATATTTTTATAAATATGATTGCATATATTTATACAATGAAAAAAGAGAAGATAAAATGTGGCAAACTACAATTGATTAATCTAGATAAAGTATATTCTCACAATATGTATTATGAAACTGTTTATATACTGACATGAAAGAAAACCATGATTTACTCAAAAAACATAAAAATAAATGATTGTGTATAAAAAAATGAGTACATATGCATACATATATAATGATCAAATTTTATAAAAATCATATACATATATTTGCATATTAAAAAACAAACACTGTGGATGCTGACTGCAGCCATGAACTTAAAATATACTTTCTCCTTGGAAGAAAAGGAATGACAAACCTAGACAGTGTTTTAAAAAGCAGAGACATTACTTTGCCTACAAAGGCCCATATAGTCAAAGCTATGGTTTTTCCGGTTGTCACGTATGATTGTGAGAGCTGGAATATAAAAAAGGCTGAACACCAAAGAATTTATACCTTTGAACTGTGGTGTTGGAGAAGACTCTTGAGAGTCCCTTGGACAGAAAGGAGATCAAACCAGTCAATCCTAAAGGAAATCAACACTGAATATTCATTGGAAGGACTAATGCTGAAACTGAAGCTCCAATATTCTGGCCATCTGATGTGAAGAGCCGACTCATTGGAAAAGACCCTGATGCTGAGAAAGATTGAAAGCAGGAGAAAAAGGGGTCAACAGAGGATGAGATGGTTGAATGGTATCACCTACTCAATGGACACGAGTTTGAGCAAACTCCAGGAGATAGTAAAGGACAGGAAGCCTGATGTGCTTCAGTCTGTGGGGTTGCAAAGAGTCAGACACTACTGAGTGACTGAACAACAACATATGTTTTTGGAAAAAAAAACCCATCCATTCTCACTTTTGCTTTTTTTGACCACAATTTTAAAAAGGCTAGTCAAATTGTGGATAATGGCAAGCCTTCCCTTTCATGTTTTGTTCAGTGAATACCAATGGTCTTTTATGGGATCAAATTCAGAGTTTGGGGTTTATTATCATTGGGCCTTGAGAAGTAGAAATAACCAGTCCAAGAGAATAATTTGGGAGATGTCATTAATTGAAGGGTGTGAAGCAAAAGCATGTCCAAACATAAGTAAATGTATTACATCCCTGGGCAGAAATTGAAATATGTGTTTTTTCAGATGTAACATTTTAATTGGGCTACCTGATGAAAGGTTAAATAAAATGTACACTAAACCCCATTACTACTCAGTTGTCCCTGAAACATGACTCAAAGTAGCAGTGAGGAGTGCAACCCAGAATTACGAGAGACTTAAAAGTTCTTTTTCACAACACTATTTGCAACATAGAATTTTAAGTGGTCCCATTAGAACAACTACACTCTTACTACAATCCAAGAATTTTAAGTACAGAGCTGGGTTTTAAAAATTCCTTTTCCATAGAATAATCCATTTCAAATGACCTTCTGGAAATTATCTGTGACAATACATTTCTGATAAAATGCCACTATTGAATGAAGCCTAACCACGTGGCACAAAAGCAAATTCTATATCTTAGCATGAGGTTTGAAATTTTTCTGGCATGAAATGGTTCTGAAAATGAGAGAGTATTTTCCCCTACCCATCCCCCAACCTTCTCCTAAATCCCTGTAAAAGATCACACTGCTGATAACAAAGATACATGTATAAAGATGAATGCCATGAAATACCAGAAGCCACTAAAACTCTCCAAAATAAAGATGATACTTAAATGAAGATTAATTCAAAATTTGCCATGACTACATCTTCCAAGCTTCAGTGAATGAGCTGCCCACACTTTTTTTTTTTCCTGCAAGTTAGCTACCTGGTTACTGGTGGTTCTAATCATCTATGCTGCTCTACAACCAGTAAAGAGAAATACAATGGCACATGCCACTATGATACTGGAATTCCTTCTGTCAGCAAATGTTGATAGAGCCACTACATTGTGCCAGGTCCATGGGGGATTAACCTAGTGAAAAAGACAAACCCTAAATTTCAGGTATTCATTGTCTAGTATGGAAGAGCACAGAAAAAGAAACAATTGCCGTATAGTGCGATAAGGATTTAAAATGGTAAAAATACAATGTGCAATGGAAAAGCTTAAGAGGGCTATCTGGGCTTCCCAGGTGACACTAGTAGTAAGGAACCTGCCTGTCAATGACGGAGACACAAGAGACATGGGTTTGATTCTGGGTTGGGAACATCCCTGGAGAAGGAAATGGCAACCCATTCCAGTCTTTTTGGCTGGAAAATTGCATGGACAGAGGAGCCTGGTGGGCTACAGTCCATGAGGCAGCAAAGAGTCAGGCATGACTGAGCTCACACACACACACACACACACACAAAGGATATCTAACTCAGTCTTGCAGGATGAGTAAAGTTAAAAATCTATAAAGGAAGTACTAAGTTGAGACCTGAAGTGGGATAAAGAACAGGATTAAAGAAAAACAAACTACCCCAAGGGCAATGACCATGGGGTAAGACCAAGAGTGTCAAATTTGTAGAAATTCTGCTGATCCACAGTTTAGTTTTCAAGATGAGGTGGGAGGCCTTAGTGAGAAATAAAACAAGACATGTAAGTTTACAAGGTAATAGAAGACTTGCAAACTGCCTTACAGACTCTGAACCTTATTTTAAAGGCATGTGGAGCACAGAAAGATTTTAAGCTGGTAAGTCACAGGATCATGTTAGCATTTGGAAAATCACTCTGGCTGAGATACGAAGAACAGATTGGACTGAGATACAATGGGACGCCAAATGGCTGGTTATAAAAAGGCTACTGCAGCAACTCAGAAGCAATAGAATGAAGAAAAGGAGATGAATTTGGAAAATATTTAGGAAGTAATTTTGACAGGTCTTAGTGATTGTCCAATGTGAAAAATGAGGACCAAAGAAGAGTCAAAGAGTAGAATCAAGTCTGTGGCATAAGAAATTGAATATGTTGGATAAGCAAACAAGGATGAAAGAGAAGGTGTATGGAATCATGGAGGACTATCTTTAAAATAAGATTCATAGTTCCAATTTCACTGAGAGATGTGAAAACAAGGAACAAATGGTTTAATGCAATCAGTTTGTAGGTGAGGTGGCAGAACTTTGAAGTAGTTCTAATATAATGAGTTCTTTTTACTAAGTCGGAAACAAAGTTATCTACTGAGAGGAAGAGAGACAGAAAGTATGAATGTTTGAATGGAGAGGATAAAAAGTGATGCAGGATCCGTAGAAGGAATTTTAGATTGATTGATCCATTTGAGGTTTGGAGGTCATGAGATTAATTGGCATTAATACCAATCAAATGGCATTGAAACAATGTGGATGGACCTAGAGATTCTCGTACTGGTGAAGTATGTCAGAGAATGACAAATACAATATGATATTGCTCACATGTGGAATCTAAAAAAAAAAAAAAAAGGCTATAAATGAACTTATCTACAAAACAGAAACAGAGTTCTAGATGTAAAAAGTAAACTTATGGTTACCAGGCGGTAAGGGGGAGAGGCATAAATTGGAAGATTGGGATTAACACATACACGACTATATATATAGAATAGGTAACTAACAAAGACCTACTGCATAGTGCAGGGAGCTCTACTCAGTAATATGTAACGGCCTATATGGGAAAAGAAGCTAAAAAAAGAGTGGGTATGTGTATAACAATTCACTTCGCTGTACACCTGAAACTAACACAACATTGTAATCAACTATACCTCAATAAAACTTCTAAAAAAATAATAATCAAATGGCATTAATTTTTAAGTTGTGTGTGTTTTTTTTTTAAAGTAATGTTCAGCATTCTGCATAAAGAGAATAATCAAAAACACAATAGACTGATTTAAAGTTGGGGCTTTTCCATGTGGGTGAGACTTAAGAAAACAGGACAAGAGATCTGAAAATAAGAGCAAACAAAAATTCTTTGACGTGACAGACAACAGTGTTTACACTGCGTAAAGAAGTGACAATGAGAGGGAGCTCACAGCGGAATAATAAAGGTTCAGGGGATTAGAGGTCCTAAGAACTCAAAGGACAGATCTAGTGAAACTATAAGAGGAAGATGCTAAAATAAGTAAAGAAAAGTTAGGAAGATGTGTCAAAGATTAGGATGTTTTATATTAATATTTTCAGAATTGAGCCAGTGTCGGATGACAACATGTTCTAGGGAGTAAGTTAATAAAGGTGAAGATCCCTGAACCTGAGGAGGTAAAAGAGAGACTGGAAAAGACGTACTATCCTTGTGTATACTGAAGTTACTCAGGAGAGAAATAGGGTGAAGAAAAAGATTATAAATCCAGGCCAAATTTTTCAAGGAATGAGGGGAAGTAACCAATTAATCAGGTGATAACAATGACAATTTGGGGTGGAGGACAGAGTGAGCCTTAATGAACAGAGATTTTGTACGGACGTGAAAGAGTAATGATCTGGAATTAAAACTAAGGATATTCAGCATTAAACTACCAATATACCACTAACTCAGGAGGCAGGCTGGGGACAGGATATAGAGGATAGTGGTCTTTTCTTCTGTGAATATATCTTAATCCCCTTCTCAGCAGTTCTGAAGAAGACTGTTCTGTGGGTTTATTCAAATTTAATCACCATTTTGAATGAGACTTACTGTATCTATATTCATAGATAATAAATCCTTTTCTCTCTCTCTTTTCAAAACTAGCTAGATTTTCATGGCATAAATATCAGGGATTCTACACTACAGCTGCCGCACATCAATCTTACATGAACCCTAACCAAAAAAATGCGTGTGCTAGCAGAAGGTAAGGACCACACTGGGTTTTCCCACCCAGAGATGGTCACCCTGATGTGTAATCAATCAACAGGAAAGGTGTGCCTTTTGCAAAGAACCTCCAAGAGGTCACTTTCCTAGGTGTGATCAATCTCCCCCATGCTGATCATGTTACAGCGATTACCACTCTACTCTAACAGCTTCTTCTCCAGGGAGAAACAAAACTGTGTCTGTAAATGTTTAGTATGGTGTGTCTTGTCAGGTTAAATTACCTTGTAACATAACTCACTGTAAATTCACCTCATAAGTAAAAAGCAATTGGAGATTTTTAAACACCATCAGAAAACATTCTATTTGGGGGTGGAATTATATTGTGCAATTACAAATGAACCATGCCAGTGACCCTCACCATTAGTGAGAGAGTCAGCATTTCTTTGGTTCAGCACATAAAGGGAAAAAAAAAAGTTCACATATGCTTTATGGCTTGAAATGTTTCTGCTGGGCCAAAAAAAAATTTTTTTGTTCTTATGATCTTTGAAGAAGATGGAAAGAAAATTAGCATTTAATGAGCATCTAGACCTGGGTTTGATCCCTGGGTTGGGAAGATCTCCTGGAAAAGGAAATGGCAACCCACTCCAGTACTCTTGCCTGGAGAATCCCAGGGATGGAGGAGCCTAGTAGACTACAGTCCATGGGGTCACAAAGAGTTGGACACGACTGAATGACTTCACTCAATGTATGTTAGGCAAATACTTTATACATATTCTCTTATACAAGGTTCATAAGTACCACCTCCTTTGGGAAGCTTTTCTTAACAACCTCTCAAATCAGGGTATGATGGTTAACTTCTGTGTGTCAATTTGACTAGTCTAATGGGTATTTGGTAAAGCATTATTCTAGGTGTGTGTGTGAGGGTGTTTCCAGATGAGATTAATTTTGAATCAGTAGACTGATTAAGGCAGATTGCCACCTCCCAGTGTGGGTGGACCTCATCTAAACTGCTAAGGGCATGGATAGAACAAAAGGGCTGAATATGGGAGAATTTAGTCACTCCACGTATCTTTGAGCTGGAATATCAGTTTTTTTCCTGTCTTCTGACTCAGACTGAAACTTACACTATTTGCTCTCCTGCTTCTCAGGCCTTTGGACTCCACACTGAAACTAAACTATCACTTCTGTGTTCACAGTTTATTAACTGCAGATCTTGGACTTGTCAGCCTCCATAATCATGAAGCCAGTTCCTTGTAGTACATGTGTCCATGCGTGCGAAGTTTCTTCAGCTGTGTCCAACTCTGTGGCACTATGGGCCATAGCCCACCTGGCTGCTCTATCCATGGAATTCTCCAGGCAAGAATACTGGAATAGGTTGTGATGCCCTCCTGCAGGGTATCTTCCTGACCCAGGGATCAAACCCGAGTCTCCTGCATCTCCAGCATTGGCAGGCAGGTTCTTTATCACTAGTGCCACCTGGGAAGCCCTGTGCAGTACATCTTATAATAAATTATACAATACATATCCTATTGGTTCTGTTTCTCTGGAGAACCCTTACTAATATGCAAGGTTAGTACCCCATTATCTCTGCTCCTCATCTGCTCTATGCCACACAATTATTCCTCCTTTATGTTGCTGTGCACTGTTTTTGCTTCTAGATTATAGCTAAGCTATTTGAGTGAATCTTACTCATTGCAATATTGTCAGTGCCTAGAACAGGATCTAGCACATAAGAGGGCTCAGTGAATGGTAATGAATATTCATATTACAGCCAATAACTATTACCATTCTTCTAAGGAAACTAAAATTCAGAGTCATCAGATAATTTACACAAACCAACATAGCTAGTAAGCAGAGTTAATAACTGAACCTAGGAAAATTTGACTTCAAAATCCTTGCAGATTTTTCTATACCATCCTGCCATTCTTCTTGCATTTTTAAAACATAATTCCTGAAAATTTAAATTTACTTTGAATATTAATTCCATTAGACTATTAGAGGCAGGATAGGGAATTAAAGTACTTTGGCTGTAGAGACAGCCTCCTGAGTTAGAATCCTAAATTCTCTGCTTACTGAACAACTCTAAGCTAATTACAGCCTCTCTGTGCCTCAATTTCCTTGTCCACAAAATAGAAATAACAGGCAATCTTACCTATACATACCAGTAGCTCACTGCCTCAATAATGCTGTCTAACAAACCACTCTTCAACTTATCAGCGTTCAGTTCAGTTCAGTCACTCAGTCATGTCCAACTCTTTGCTGCCTCATGGACTGCAGCACGCCAGGCTTCCCTGTCCATCACCAACAATCATTGTTGCAGATCTGCAAAAAGGCTGGGGTCCAGCTGGTCTATACTGGGCTTGGCTTCAGGTGGGAGTGGTTCTCTGCCCCTGGTGGCAGCTGCAGGGGTAGCTTTACTTCTTACTGCAGGTCTGTGGTCAACTGAGGCAGCTCGGTGGGGAGCACCCTTCCTCCTTACCAGGCAGGTTTCACTTAGGACAACAGCACGGTGCAGGAGGAAGGGTGAAAATACACAAGGCCATTAAGGCCTATGCTTTGGGCTGGCATGCTGGCCCACAGATAAGTGAGCCCACGTGTAAACAGGTCACCTGACCAAGTCAAAGGGTAGAGAAATACAGTCTTCCCACAGTGAGGCTATGGGAAGGATATGGTGAAGAACCAGACAGGAAGGAGTTAAGAATCAGGCCAAAGTTAGCTATCACCTTACCTTTGAGGCCTGTTGTGTGGATGTTACACAGCAAAACATGTATAACACATAGATAAGAGCCTGGCACACACTAAGAGCCAAAGAAATGATCTCAATGTTCTGTTTGTATGTTAAAAATGAAGTGGTCTCATAGAATGGCCGTGGTTATGTCACTAACTAGCTATAAGATTATGAGAAGTCACAGGGCTTCCCTGTTTTTTTCTGTTTTTTTCTTTTTTGCTTTTATCTACCACTTGAGTTTATAATAGCTGCCTCACTTTATTCATTGTGTTGCTAAAAGGAACAAATAACATATGGTGGCTGATTGCATTTCAAAAAGAAAAAAATATCCTAGGAATGCAAAGCATAGTACATGGCTAATTCTAGATGACTATTTAGTTAAGGTCAGTAAATCCCTCCAATTTTAAGTGATAGGAAGCAATAGTTCTTATTTTATAGATGTGGTAAATGCTTCAAGGAACTAAAGTACTTCTTTTCTGGCCGTAAATTCAATTGTTGGCTGAGAAGGGATGGAATTAATGTTTCCTATCTTCTAGATGGCAGCTGGGTCAGAAACGGAACGATAACACTAAGGTAGAGGTCTTCAGCATGAAGTGGTTCCCATTCAAATTCCCAAGGTTCAGGGTAGTAAGGAAATCTGCAAGCAACTACCTAGTCTCATCCATGTATTCAGCTAACAAACCCCTAGGAGCCAGGAATACTAAGATGAAATGCCCACTGACAGTCCTCATGGACTCACAGCTATGGAGTTAGAGACTGTGAAAGCCACATGTATTGCTGAGAACAAACTAATTCTAGCTTCACTGGATTCTAGGTGCCCATGTGCCATCTTCTACCTACTATCTAGCCGCACTGATAAGACAGAGAAGAAGAAAATAAAAGTGAGACTTATGAAAACCATGTCTGGGGAAAATGGGGTGGGTTGAAGGTGACAGGAACAGGAGTTTCTGAGCAAGGAAAGGGGGCAATTTCTGAGGCTGCATAAACACTACTCACTAAACCTAGGACCAAGGATCTGTGGTTTGGGGAGCATGTTCTCCTCCATGCAAACTATTGTAACACACAGCTAACTGATTGTTCAGGTACTTTCTAGGTAGTTCTGTTTAAATAAGCCTTGGAGACAAAGGAGAATCTTCAGGAATGATGGAGACCAGTGAAAAGGCACCAAACACAGTGTTGCAACACAACATAGTAAATGCTGGGCAGTGTGAACACAGGAAGAAGAGACCCCTAACCAGACAGAGAGAACACAGCATGTCTGCTGAGATTCAAAGGTGAGTAGAAGTTGGCCAAGCAGACTAACAGATCTAAGGCATCTCAAGTAAAGATAGCAGGCACAAGGCCATAGTACATGAGAAAACAGAATTTGTTGCAGAAAGGGCTGCCATAGCATGTTCATGGGTGATGTTTATATACAATCTAGAAAGCAATGGAAGGCTCCTGTCATCTCTCTCCCTGCAGCCTAGGATCTGGAGCAGTTATCTTAAAACCTAAACGCAAGTCTACAAAAAATAATGACAATACAGTGTGATACATGTTAAAATGGAAATATATTATATACATAAGGTGGGCACATAAAGAAAAGATGCCTTGAGGTGCACTGGGGAATGAGGACTGGCTCTGAGTACTGTCTCATGCTCCCCCGTAACTGCTGCTCTTTTCCTTACTCAGCACTCTTGCCTGAATCTGGACCATCATGCCACCTTCCTTTTCAGTCATGGAGACTCTTCTCTCCACCACCCTGTATCTAGTTTCCACTAGGCTTTCCCTCTTCCTGGAATCCCACCCTCTTAAATATTTCTGAACCCCATTTCCTATGCATGGGTTCCAGTCTTTCACATGGAGCTCCTAGAACTTGGAACTCAGGGGATCTAGCTAGATACTAGGAAGGAAATCACTTTAAAACATCCACCATTCATTCTTCTGATTTTTATTTATTCATCACATGCTATGTGTCAGGCATTGTTCTAAGGATTGAAGATGCAACAGGAGGCAGAACCAACTTCTCAGCCTCTATGCAGTATGCATTCCAATATCTCTGTACCTGTTATATTCTTTAATCCAACTAGGAGCTCAGATAAAAGTGGTATAATAGAAACCCAGGGTTAAGAACAGTGGGAGTTACTCGGAGGTTAGGTGAGAAGACTGTACTTCCTGGAGAAGCATGATGTATTTCTAAAGAACAGTGCCAACGAGGTGTTATCATGTGGATCAGTGTACTTGCATTTTTCTCTCCTCATTTTTTGTGTTTCTATCTTTCAACTCAAGATTTGCTTTTCCCTGATTTCTATTCAAAAAAAAAGCAAGATTTGGATTAAGATCTGCAGTTTCTTCCACATTTCACTGTAATGCAACATTGTTTCTCCTACTGTTTTATCTTGGAGAATCTGCAGTTTGCCTTTCAGGAGCTAATTCTTTATATCTGTTTAGTTCCTGAATTTATCATATCACTCATTTTAAAAGTTTTAATTGATTTTTAGAAAAGGTAGCTATAATCCATTCCATTTCCCAAGCATACCACACTCCCCAATTATACCCAAAGAGTGGACCCATTTATGACTCCATTAAGTCTGGTCTTTATATATAAATGAAGTCACATCATAGGCATATTTAAGTTGCACTTAATTAACTTAAATCCCAAGGCCAGAGAGAGAGAGGTTAAACAGTGCAAGTAATTCCACTCACCATCCCACTCAAGGACCACATGCTATAAGTTAATTGTGAACAAGCGTTATATTTTCACAGTAGCAGGTCTCATGTGCCTCTCAAAAAATGAATATAATTTTGATATTTAAGATAGTATTTTTGGTGCAACATTGTCTCCAGATGCAAGTCAACCACCTCACCTACTCAACTGCAGAAACAATGCTCTGTTGCAATGCTTACCATAAACTTAAAAGACTTTTGGATTCTGAGGGAGAGGGAGAGGGTGGGATGATTTGGGAGAATGGCATTGAAACATGTATACTATCATGTATGAAACGAACCGCCAGTCTATGTTCGATACAGGATACAGGATGACTGGGGCTGGTGCACGGGGATGATCCAGAGAGATGATATGCGGTGAGAGGTGGGAGGGGAGTTCAGGATTGGGAACTCATGTACAGCCGTGGCGGATTCATGTCAATGTATGGCAAAACCAATACAGTACTATAAAATAAAATAAAGTAAAAATAAAAATTAAAAAAAAAATGAAACTGTATGCCAATGTCAAAATGACATCTCCCTAATGTATTTCCAAAGGTAATTTTGCATTTTGTAACATTTGTTTTAACCTCAATCTAAAATATTACTTTATTCTACTCCTAAAGTGACATTGACCTAAGATCTTTGCACTTTGTATCTCTGACCTAATATAGCAGATGCTGTCAGTGTCTTCCCACATGCTCTCTGCATTTGCCATTTCTGTACACACCTTTCTAACAGCAACTGCCAGCATCTGCAACTACCTGAAGGCTTTCTCTGGCTACTAAGGCCTTCGCTGTATATGCATGGGACAGCCCAGGAGTGTAAGGAAGTTAATGAGCCCCAGAAGCAGTCCAAAACCAATGACCAACAAGAGATGGCAAGGGAGAGCTAACTCTGAGTACATATTTCAGTGTCCCCCAAAACCCCCAACTGGATTAAGGCAGAGCTTAATCAGAGTGGCAACTTACTTAATGGAGTCATTTATCTGGCTTTTCCTTCCTTCTCTGTCTCTCTTCCCTACTCTCCTACAAGTATTTCCTAGAATCCCACCTTAGAAACTAATTGCCCTTGAATCCTTGCCTCAGGGTCTACTTCTGTTCAGTTCAGTTCAGTCGCTCAGTCATGTCCAACTCTTTGCGACCCCATGAATCGCAGCACGCCAGGCCTCCCTGTCCATCACCAACTCCTGGAGTTCACTCAGACTCATGTCCATCGAGTCCGTGATGCCATCTAGCCATCTCATCCTCGGTCGTCCCCTTCTCCTCCTAACCCCAATCCCTTCCAACATCAAAGTCTTTTCCAATGAGTCAACTCTTCACATGAGGTGGCCAAAGTACTGGAGTTTCAGCTTTAGCATCATTC